>SSNS01000548.1:187994-202243 GCA_006937985.1 Aphyosemion australe | reverse complement strand
GATCATAACCAGAAACTGTACATTTTGAAAGATTTGGTACAAATGTGTACCTTTTAATACTAAGGAACATTTGTGTACCTTTTAGACAATGAAAAAGGTACAGATAGGTTCTCTGAGGTCCAATATTTGTCCGTAGACTGTGTTAATGTCATTTTTGTACCTTGGGGCACAACAATGTACCCTTTCCGTACCCCTATTTTTGACTGTGTGGGCACAAGTAATCGGATTGAACGCCCTATCGGATCAAAAATTCGTCATGTAAACATGTCAATCGGAATATTCTGATCCGATTCGGCCTGATCCGAATGAAATTTCATTCCGATTGAGAGAGGTGGTTTTGTCCGATCGTCAATCCGATTGGCGTCCATGTACACAGCCATTCGAATCGTTGGGGTAAAATAATGCCCACTGCGCATGTGTGCAACTTCAGCATGCCGTCTTTTCGCCTCTGCGTATGCTCAGGACAGATCGAAAACATGGCGGGCGGTAAACAGAAGTGGTCTGTTGCCGACGCTATTTTTTACTGGAAATACTACGGGAGCTCAATATTACTGAACGTCTCGATGGCCGAACGGCTAAAAATGCCGAGTTATACACTTAAGTGCATCTAAAGATGCAGGAAGCGGGAATTCACCGAAGCTAGAGAATAAGCAAATAAAATGCAAGGGAAAAGACGTGCGGACAAGATGGCGTTTGTTTACAATTTCTCTTCCGGGAAAGACAAGTCTGCGCATGCGCAAGCTATGGTGCGTGCATCGCGGCGTGATCGGATCATTCCAGTTAGTGTCCATGTAAACAGAGATTTGGGATTTCCGATCAACCAAGATTTGAATCGGATTGGGGAAATTTGGCACATGTAAACGTAGCTATAGTGGTTAAAGAGTGAGTAACACCTAAATCAACTTTATTTTGCTGATAATCTGTATAGATGAGTGTCTAATAGTGCTGTAGACATGTGTAATCATTATTTGACAGTTTAGTGCAACTTACTTAAAATTTCAGCCCAAAACTGTAACTATATCTCCATCTTCAGATTAAAACTCTGCCCCACACTGATTTAGAATCAGCCACAGCTGATGGCTATAGTTGAGGTGACGTCTGTACCGTACTACGTGGCTGCACTGCACTGGACTCCAGCTGAGTCTCGGCCGCACCACCACCTGGCTTGACCACTCACCTGCCAATATGAAACGTTACGGCTCAGAGCTGCTAGCCTCCTTAAAAAAGTCCTCCCCCCTTTCTTCTAGTGATCACGGTGGACAAGAAATCCTCCAGCATGCTGCAGTTCCTGTCTGCTCTCGTGTGGCGCCAATTTTTTAGGGCTGATATCTAGACCTTTTCCACCTTATTTTCAATTCTTCAATGTCACTAATAACATCAGTGGAGGCACTATTACTGACGCTGGATCAGAACACTGAATTAAACCAACTGGTAAAGCTTAATTTTGTGCATGGCTCAGTGTTAAAATGTCATCTAACTAAAGCTAATCAGACAAATCAATTAGCTGACCAAGTATTAAATATTGATATTAATTTAAAGACATTTGTTGAAAATCATTTTAGAGCATTTATTATGCAGACGATAATCAGGAACATAAATATACATCTAAATTTAGTTCTGCAGCAGAACCAAGCCTACACCTACTCCCTAGCCCCCCTGTTGGTTTTTAGACATTTCTTACACTTTCTGACTCACACACTAAAATCAGGAGGGTTCTAGACTCCTGCAATGACTCAAAAAGTGAACATTTGGGGAGGAAAACTAAGAATCCTTGTGGAGATTTCAGCACATTTGGGAACTCCCTCATAAATGTTTGCAGTTGCAGCTCAGTGAGAAACTGACTCTAAATGATGTGAATTACTGATGAGTCCAGTTTAACACAAGAAAAACTTCTGCTTTGTTACTGCTAAAAAAAGAACCACCCTAGTATGTGTTGGAGCCAAACACCTAACTCTGACACATCCTTCAAGGTCCACACATCTAGTCTGGTTCGAGGAAAAGACATCTGCCTCTATGCAACAGGGATCTCCTCAGAGCCCATCTTCAGCTCCAGAGGAACATTACAGCCCGTTTGTTCTCAGTCATGAAGTCTAAAACGTTCTGATATTTTCTGGCTATAAAACTTTAATAGCTGTAGCTGGATCAGTGTGCCTAAATCTGCAGATGTTATTTTTTATATATATTTTTGTATATTCAATCATTTTAAACACATCTTGATTAAGATTAAAACATTGGAAAAGTGTTAATTGTCTAATATTTCTTAGTCCTGTTTACAGGATGAATAAAACATGCATGCAGAAATATGCTTCTGCTTATGTGCTGCAGATGTAAAGTACAATATTTATAATCTATTTTATCTTCAAGCGTTTTAGATCTGACTCACTGCAGTTCTCAGATACATCCCAAATCTCAAGGCAGAAACCATTTTGTTGTAATGCAAAAGACAAAATTAAAGTTGCATTTCTGCAGACATAATACATGATGCTACATGATGCTCATAGACATCCAGGAGCAGAATAGACATGCAGAGATAAAAAACAACTTTTTTCTCGTCTATCGTTCACCATCTTGGAGTCATAATGCGAGAGTGGATTTAGTAACGTGTGGTGTATGTTTATGGCTTATTTAAATGATCACATATTCAGTCTTATTAAAACAATCTTTTGTTGTCCTAAGCACGGCTCCAGGAGAGAGCAGAGCTAGTAGAAGCTAACTGTTAGCATTAGCAACTCCACCACAGCAGAACTCCTCCAGGCTTGTTTTATTTGTGGAGATAAAACATCAACGTTGCAGAACAAACTGTCAGTGAGTCACGTTGCTGTTAGCCAATCAGAGGAGAGATGTCCAAATATCAGGAAATAAGTCATCTGAAGCTACGTTTTCCTCCAGCTGACTTCTACGTCCTCAAACAGGCGCATCTGAGATTTTTTTCCCCCAGAGTACGACTTACAAGGCATTCATTCCTACTATACCACTGCAGATGTATTAAAACACGAGCAAAGTTGATCTTTAAAGATGTGAAATTTTTCAAAAATGAAAGACAGAGAAAACAGGAGTATTTGATAGTAAAACCAGACTGAATCAAACATCCAGGATATTTTCCTGGCTCATGCACACTTGGCATGCTTGCTGTGTGAACATGAAATTGACATCTCCTTGACCCACAGTGACATGGTATAATTGGCCTTTATTTACAGACGTCTGTGAGCTTCAGCCAGCCCCTGAATAGTTTCTCACCTGAGAGTGATCAGACATATTCATCCAGTTGTGGTCCTGATGAACTCTGTGTCTCACACCACGTGAACAGCAGAGTGGACACTAACATGTGGAAGTTCTCACAGCGAGCTCTAATGAGACCCTTTGGGACTGTGAGTCGACATCAGATGAATGGGTTATTGTGAACAGGTTAAAGTGGCTCGCTGTACTGAGTGACATTGTTTCAGAGGTGTTTTCTTGACAAGAGCAGCTGCTTTATTTTTTTGACTTTGTAATGAAGTGACTCAAAGATTGACAGCTGGGAGATTTAATTGACCAATCATATTTTCAATTTTCCATAATTTTTCAACAGTATGCAATCTGGATCTGTCTCCCTGAGCAGCATGCTAATCCCTATATTTCTTAATTATCTCTATAGCAGCAATCAGCTGGGGTTGACACAACTCTGTCATTATAAATAAGCATGTTTCCGTAACACTGGTGGGCTTACTGACTCCAAACACACTTCCTCTGGGACGGTGTGAATTCAACAAAGCAGGACTTTGATTTTATATAGTAATATAATAATTCCCATCTCACCCTCCACGGGTGGTCTCATCCTTCCAAGCTCGGGTCCTCTACCAGAGGCCTGGGAGCTTGAGGGTTCTGCAGTATCTTCTGTTTCTAGAGCTGCACTTTTCTGGACTGAGATGTCGGATGTTTTTCCTGGGATCTGCTTTAGCCACTCCTCTAGTTTGGGGGTCACTGCCCCGAGTGCCCCGATGAGCACGGGCACCACCGATGTCTTCACTCTCCAGGCTTTCTCAAGTTCTTCTTTGAGGCCCTGGTACTTCTCTAGTTTCTAGTGTTCCTTTCCTGATGTTGCATCACTTGGTTTTGCTACATCAACCACAATGGCCATCCTTTGTTATTCGTCCACCACCACAATGTCCGGTTGGTTTGCCATCACCATTTTGTCGGTCTGGATCTGAAAGTCCCACAGGATCTTGGCTCGTTCGTTCTCTACTACCTTAGGGGAGTTTCCCACTTTGACCTTGGGGCTTCCAGTCCATACTCTGCACAGATGTTCCTGTACAACATATATATATATATATATATATATATATATATATATATATATATATATATATATATATATATATATATATATATATATATATATATATATATACACGTATATAACCACAATCAAATGAGAGATCAGAAATCCCTCTTCATGTGTTTTTGCCTTCGTTTCTGTCTCTAATGATGCTAAATTAAATCAAATTGCACACACATTCTATCAACCCATTAGGTAGATTATTATTTTTTTTAAAGACAATACAATTATTAAAATGTGCTTAAAATAGTATTGTACTTTTAGGCCTGTCCTATTTTTGCCAGTGATATACATACATATATATTTTTTTCTCCTGTTTTGAATTGAAATACAATTTCAAAGCATTTTTTATAAATTAAAAGCGCTTGTGTTTACAATAATAATGTCAATGACTGTTGTTTGATTCTCTGTCTCATTTTTTTTAATTAAAAAAATTGCTGTCAGGGCAAATTTTCTTGAATGATTAAAATGCGATTAATCAAGTTTAATTAACTAATTAATTAGATTAATTTTTTAATCGAGTATTTTTGTAGTTTTTAGGAACACATAAAGATAATAAAAGGACTAATTTTGATGTGTTTGGTCAGTTTCAGTAAACTTTGGGTACATGAGAGCTGTACTAATGATGAGAACTAATGCATTTCTGCAGCATTGCTGTGTTGTTCTAAGTCTAATGGTGTTTTCCTTTGTGAGTTTTAATTTCTTCAGCCCTTTCCATTAGTGCAACCTGCTCTTTGTAGCTTTATTTGATGTATTCTGTGTGGGTAACGCATCAGATGAAAAGACCTGTTTGTATGTGACTATGAACAAAGCATGAAAACAAAAGCCTGAGTTAATGAGGAAAGACCACTGTGCAAAACACCTGAGTTGAGTTTTAGGTTATGATGGTTAAAGAAGGTCCTTCTATGTTTACCGTGTTTCATACACCCTTCTGATGGCTGTAGTTGATACCTGCCCCCACACATTAAAGCTTGTTTCTATAATCAAAGACCAGAAGGGCAGACTACCCAGTCACAAACAGGTTTCTGATTCACCGTCATGTTTTGATGAAATTGTGGAAAATATGTGGAGAGAAGAACAAGAAAGCTACCGTTATTTTTAGGTATGAAGTGTATTGTCAGAGACCAGGTTTACCACAGGAGACAGGCTATCTCGGCTGTCAGCTTGGATAGAAGAAATTGTTTCATTCTGAGGTTGTGATGAAAGTTTCTATTATTGTACTTTTTCTTGAATCGGCAGCTTTTTTGATGTTACAGGTGAACTTTAAATTGTTTCAGTTGTATGTGTTACACTAAAAGATTAAACACAAGTTCTTTTCAGCTGAAGAGTAGTTTATTTATTCCCAAACTGCATCCTTCTGTGTTGCTGTAGTCCAAAGTTTTGAAAAGTTGTTTTATAGAAACAGGTAAACTCATAAAACTAGAATATGGTGCAAAATGTCAGTAATCCAGCTTAGACTGAGAGACCATCTAAAGTTCAGGAACCCTTTGCAGGTGTTTTGGATTCATTAGCGGATCAGTGTGACACTTTGAGTCTAGAATGTTGAACCTTTTCACGATATTCTAATTGTCTGAGATTTTGAATGTGGGGTTTTCATCAGCTGTAGCCATAATCATCACTAATATAACAAATAAAGGCTGAAATATCTGGATTTGCATGGAATTAGTCTATCTCATAGTTTCACCTTTTAGGCTGAACATAAATGAACTTCTGCACCATATTCTAATTTTTCCTGTTTCACCTGTATTTACTCACACCCATGCATTTTAGGGCAGCAGAGCTCCTGTCTGAGTTTATACAACATCACCAACCTTTATATCCGCTTGAAGAGTTTACATTAAAGTTTACATCAGTGGTCTCTAGTAGGAATCAATGCCTTGTAAGTCGTTCTCTGAGGAAAAAAGCTCCAGTGCCTCTGTTTCTGGAATTAGAAGTGAGCCACATCAGAAATGAGCTTCAGACTGCAGGATTTGGCGTTAGGATCTACTCCCCAGCCCCTGCTGTCTTGTTTGCGGTTAGTGTTAATTTAACCCACCTGCCTCTCGTTACCCTACCCACCTGTTCCCTGATTACCCTTGTGTATTTAAATCCTGCTTGTTCTGCTCTGTTTGCTGTTCCGGCTGTTGATGTCCATGATGTCGCTCCTCCTTGTTCATGCAGACCCTTGAAATAAAAAGAATTTAAACTTCCTCGGCTGCCTCCTGCATTTGGATCTTCACCACACCAAACCATGACATTTAGAGTCTTATTTCCTGATATGTGGACATCTCTCCTCTGATTGGCTAACAGCAACATGACTCTACCACTGACTCTGTTTGTTCTGCAACGTTGATGTTTTATCTCCACAAATAACACAAGCCTGGAGGAGTTCTGCTGTGTGGTGGAGTTGCTAATGCTAATGGTTAGCTTCTAGTAGTTGAGACGTTCTCTGCTGTTTCCTGGACGCTAAACCAACAACAGCCTTCACCGTCATGAGTCAAGATGGGTGAGTCCATGAATGATAAGTGACAGTGTGACGTAGATCTGTCAGTATTTTCTAATCCTAGAGTTTCACCGTCTATTTTCTATCAGAAGCTAATGCAGGAGATAGGTGTAGGAGAACTCAGAGTGACTGCTTATAATCAGAAATAATAATTTAAAAATATCTTTTCAATGAACCACTTCTTTAACACTTAGAAGAATAGTAAACGTGCAACTTAAAAAATAACAGTGTGGCACCTGGATCACCTTTAAATAAAAGGTAAAAATGTTCTCCTGCAGTAAAACGGGTCAAGCAAAACCAATTTAACCTCAAAGGTTTCTGAAACACTTAATCTGTTCACCTCGGAGTGTTGGATCAACCTTTGTCATCCCTGCCACTCAGTGAGTATAATCTCCTCCAGTACGAGTGCCACTTTTAAGGTATATTTCACACTTGGGAGCTCAGTACATAAAGTTCAGGAGAGTTAAGACGGGTTAGGGCACCAATTCCTTCTGAGGACTTAGTCTGAGCTCTGAAGATGATTCGAATTTAAATACCAGTTTTCCATTCAAGCTCTGGCTCCCTGTCACACTGAGATATAGATATATGTAAGGATTTAAAACGAGCAGGCTGAAGGTCACCCACCCAGTGGCTCCGGTTTAGAGGAACATCTCTGTCTAGTTACTTGCTAAATGATATAAGTGAGCTAATTCTTTCTGGGAAGCTGTTCTGGGTTTTAGTCTCCTTGCAGACCTCCCCACTGACTGTCTGGGCCCTTCTCCAAAAATGTGACACAGATTTGTGCACAGCAAGCTGGTAGGTGTTGGAATCCTCCAGACGGACCACATTAAACTCTGCACATGCAAACAGGTAGAATCTGTCTGATTAGGGTTAGGGCTAGGGTTAGTGTAGTACCAAGAAATCTCACTGACTTGGTTATTCACAGTCAGTTTCTGGAAGATTGTATCAGCTAAATAAGCAGAAAATCCTCAATCAGCCACATGACAAGGCTTCAAAAGGGGAGAACTCAGGGGTCAGAGCAGCATGGCTCAGAATACAGATCTATAAATATTCATGTGTCCCTCAAAATATTATGCATAATAAGGTATCAGAGTGATTAGAAGCAAGGGCAAAGTAATATGTCAAGAGGACTTTTTTCCACTTCACAAAAGAATACCAATATTCAAACACTGTGCATATTTCCATATCAGTGAGGAGAGACTAAGATGTGGAACAGACTGATAGTGTTTACAGACAGACATCAAGAGAGAGTTAGATGTTGGGGGGGGGGGGCAGTATGAGGGCTTGTTTAAAGGATAGAAAACAAACAAGGAGACCGACAGGAAGACAGAGGGACAAACAGAGGACAGACATAGCCCACATGGGCAGATAGCAGAGATGTCCTGACAAACCTGAAGACGGAGACAGAGTGACAAGGCTCAGAGGAAAATCCACATGCATGGAGACAGACAGCAGACAGGCTGCTCTTTTCATGGCTCATTCTGCGAGGGATCGGGGGAGGGAAGCAGCCTCTCAGCAGATGGAATATTTATCACGTCTGGCTCTGGATTTGCTACCCAGTCACAGCTGAGAAGAAGTGAGACGGCTGGGACAGATCTGGGCTGCACAACACAGACTGAGCGGATTGGGACGTGTCGCGACTCAAGCATGCTGTGCCCATGACGGTGATGAAGGCCTTGTCACCAACTTGTCACTTGCCATCCATAGACTCTAGTCCAGCTGCCAGTCTGAGGCTGCACGAAACGGCCCGCTAATGAATACAAGACATCTCTTAGAGGTTTACAGGCGGTGGGGTGCAAGTTACAGGAGAAGCAAGTGGAGTGTTTTATTTCATTATAGCTCTCCTATAGACACACACCAACAGTCCTGTGGGCATTGCTTCCAGTCTCTCATGCTGCCTGTCAGCTGGCTTTGGTGTAGTGTGGCTGTCAGCCGAAACAAGACAACTGCTAATGCTGACATGTTTGCTATCAAGACAACAAAAATGACCCACAAAAGTAAAGAAGCGCAAACAAAACAACTCACTACAGGTATAAGACTGAGAGTGGCACAGCTGCATAATGAAAAGGTTTTCTTAGAAGTTTGGCCATAGGGGGCTTTATTGTTTTCAAATGTATGCAAACTTTCAATGACACTGAAAACTTTCCTGCTGTCATTCAACGGCAGTCTGAAGCATAACGAAAAGGCCGAGAAGAGCTGGCAGCGTGCACTGATGCAACACGTTACAAGTGCTGCATCCTTTAAGACAATTTGATACCATGTTAAATCAGATTCCCTCAGTGCTGACAGGACTGTGGAGTTACTCAGAGGCTGCTCAACACTGGGATCCTCTGTGAGTTTATTAATGTTGCAACAATGAAACTGATTTTTCACTTTTGATCATAGCACATTAGTGAAATACACATTTCAAAAATAAGCTGAAAGTATTAGCAAAAATACAATATTTAAATAAGGGGCTTGTCGGTTTACTGAACATGATTCAAAATCCCTACAAAAGGTCCAGAAGTGACGTGTCGAACTCCGGGTCTGCAGGCCACATCCAGCAGGCTTAGCCATGTTATATATAACCCAGTGGCTTTGGGCTGGAACTGAATGGTCTCTCAGAGACAGAGAAACTCTAGCTACGTTTACAAGCGCCAAATTTCCCCTATCCGATTCAAATCTTGGTTGACCGGAAATCCCAAATCTCTGTTTACCAGCTCCGGTGGCCTAGTGGTAGAGTGTCCACCCTGGACTGGGAGATCGGGGTTCGAATCCCGGTCGGGTCATACCAAAGACTTTGAAAAAATGGGACCCAATGCCTCCTCGCTTGACACTCAGCACTAAGGGGTTGGATTGGGGGGTTAAACCACCAAATACTTCCCGAGCGCGGCCAGAGTTGCAGCTCACAGCTCCCCACCATGGGGATGGGTCAAATGCGGAGATGTAATTTCACCAATGTGTGATGATGACTTGGGACTTTAACTCTACATGGACACTAACTGAAATGATCCGATCACGCCGCGATGCACGCGCCATAAGTTAAAAAAAATTGTAAACAAACGCCATCTTGTCGGCACGTCTTTTCCCTTGCTTCGGTGAATTCCCGCTTCCTGCATCTTTAGATGCACTTGAGTGAATAACTCGGCATTTCTAGCCTTCCGGCCATCGAGACATTCAATAATATTGAGCTCCCGTAGTGTTTCCGCCATGTTTTCGACTTGTCCTGAGCGTCTGAAAAGGCAGAAAGACGTCACGCTGAAGTTGCACACATGCGCAGTGGGCATTATTTTACTCCAACAATCCGAATGGGCGTGTCCATGGTTGTCAATCGGAATGATGATCGGACAAAACCACCTCTCTCAATCGGAATGAAATTTCATTCCAATCGCCGATTATTGTGCCCATGTAAACGTAGCTAATGAGATAGATAGATAGATGGATAGATGGATAGATGGATAGATAGATAGATAGATAGATAGATAGATAGATAGATAGATAGATAGATAGATAGATAGATAGATAGATAGATAGATAGATAGATAGAGCTAAACCTATCCTTTCCACCCACTGTAAATCCAACCTCCTCCTCTCTTTTCGTTCTTTACTCTCCTCTCAATCCTTCAGGGCTACAGCCTGGCAGAAGCTACACTGGTCAGCCAAATCAGTCCAATTAGAGGGGCTCATTTAGGACTGCTCAGGTGCTCTGGGGTGGTAAATTATTAATATCCCACATTCATAGCTAACACTATTATCAAGGTGATCATTTCCCGTGCTTCCCCTTTGTGTCTGTTTGTATTGCTTCGTCTTTATTTGCTGCTGAAGTAGGCCATCTCTGTGCCGGCGGTTCACCCCTACCCAGGGGGGCCAGCAGGACCAGTTAGTGAAGTGAGTGTGGGCCAGTTAGCTTATGTAGATTATCCATCATCCTGTCACTGCTTTTAATTCAACATAGTGCAGGTGCCTTTAAAGGGACTTGACCTGAATAAGTTGTTGCTTGTATTTTGATATAAAGGTCAGTCCAGTTTTTAACGATGCAGTGGGGGACTGTGATTAGAGCTTGGCATGCTGTCTGGGGTAGCCGTAAGTTGGCAGCGTGCCCTGACTCGGACCGCGTGGTTAATCCAAACAGAAGCAACAACCTGGCGCTCTTAAAACATGAGAATCTATTTGCTGCAAAGGAGAGAAACAAGAATCTGAGTGTGAGTGTTTCAGCACTAAAATCAATACTATAGCCTAAACAAAAGAGCACTCAACAGCCACCTGAGAAAAAAGATGTAAATAATGAGAAAAAGAACACTAGTTGTGTGTGTGTCTATATTTGTTTCTGTGGCTTCCAGCACACGTATAGAAATCAGCCCCAGATGAAATCCTGTGCATCAGCGTGCGATCTTGGTGCATCATAAATTTTTCATTTGCATTGATGATCATGTGTTTGTAAATAAGAATCTACGGGTTTGGATGTGTCCCCTGTGTAATCACAGGAGCCAGAAGCCAATCTGAAGGGAGGGAAATTACAGTGCAGAAGCTGAGGCGTTAGGTACCGCTAACAAGGGCGGCTCTGCTAATGATGCAGATCGTGCACCGCTGCTCCCCCTCCACCAGGAAGCTGAGATGACTGCACAACGCTCAGGGCACACTGACAGTACATCACATCAGTGACAGACATCTATCCTCTGTCTGTTTACTCTGACTCAACAGTAGTTCAGCATAATGTCAGCAAAGGGGAACAGCACTGACTCCAATAACAGAAAGACTCTATTAGCACATTGTTTTGTGGTGTTTTGAAACACAGAAAAAGAAAAAAGTCAGACTGTTGTATTGTTAGTGTCCGGTGTGAACCCAACAAGCTGCCTAGGAGCTTATTATTATTATTATTGTTTACTCTTGTGCAAAGTCTCCTCAGGCTCGACGTAGCACCTTTAAAGCAACACTAAAGAGTTTTTAACGCTTTCAAACTGGTTTTAGTGGTTCTTGAGCCAGAAACTTACGCAACTTCATATTGGACAGCACTCTGTAGTCCTCTGCTGACCAGAAACTGTACTTAAGGCAAGGCAAGGCAGTTTTATTTATATAGCGCATTTCCTACCCGAATAAAAAGCACAAGAAGACCAGAACCGAAACCCATGTTGCCCAAGAAAATGAGAGAGCGCTAAACACCAGTCCAGTGTTAATTTTGTTGACGAAATATTTTTGTTTTTGTTTCTTTTTCGTCACAAATTAATTTTGCGGACAAAAATGTAATGAAAACTAAAAATTATACTTCTATAATATTTATCTGCATTTTAGTCAAAGAATAAAAGATGACAATGGAAAATTGACAGAAACAAAAATCCAATCAGCAAATGAAACAGATGGGACAATACTAGAAAAGAACTGCGTGTAGCCGTGACTATAATCTGACCAGAGTTTGAACTTTATTGACTCTAATCTTTCCTTCTAGTCTGCAGTTAGACCAAGTGTGATAATTATCAGATAATCATCCTTTGGCAGCATCATTATCGTAAGAGAATATTTAACTTGTTTTTTTTCTATACTGTTGTGATTATAGGGAGAAGTGAATATGGCTCCCAGTAGACACTAGCAGTATAAAACTTTTATTTTGAAATTCTAGCAATGCTTTAAACAGTCTTTGTGTAACATCTGTTGATGCTAAAGTCACATTAGAGGTCTAATTTGTATTTGTTTATAAATCTTATACATTTTTGTTAAATGGTGGCGAGTGTTGTTAATAGTTCCTGTAAATGACGACTTAAGCCCTGTCATCAGTCATTTAGAATAAAAACTTGACAGTGCAGCTCTGATGTTGACAGGATTTTACACTTTGAGATGATGATTGCTACTTTTGCACCTAAATGAAAGGCCAGTCAGATGTTCAGTTATGAAGATGAATTTCAAGTTTTTTCTGCACTCTTCATTATTCGGAAAATCACTGACGAAACTAAAATCTATCTTTGTGTTGGAAGCATTAACATATGTTTGTTTTTATTTTTTTTATGTTCTGCATCAATAATGGAGTTTGCAGGAACAGTTTAAATATTTAAATGTTGTATAATAAAACTGATATAATTGTGATTGCTTCAAATGTAATTAAAGGAGCAATATGTAAGAATTCTACAGTGAAATAATCACAAAACAGTCGGATGTCTCAATAATGTTGGAAGGAAGGTTACATAGATCTCATTCTCAGCTGGCTGAGGGGTTGTCAGTTTTTCTCCTATTTTTGTGTAAAAAATGGACTGCAGTACCACATTTCACCACAGGATGTCATTCTTACAAATTGCACCTTTAAAGCAGCAATCCGGAGTTTTCCCCTTTCAGGAATTATGTATGATTTTTCAGAAATCCGTAAAAGTGATTGTCTTATTATGTAGTGTGATATAATGTAAACGATACATTTTCTTTTTTTTTGCTAAGCCCGCCCCCTGCCCCGTAAAATCGGTGCAATAGGAAACTGACCGCCGACCAGAACTAACCAATAGCGTTAGACTTCCGCTTACATGCTTCAAATTTAAGGAAGTACCTCAGCTGATGCATCGTTGATTAATGTTTCACGGACAAGTAAGTCTTTAAAATATAAATATATGAAAACACAACATGACATGAGAATAATACTTGTAAAACAACGTGTTTTAGCTGTTTGTCTGCTACAGAAGCACATTCATGAACAAGAAACGTGCAGTCGCCATCTTAAAAAGTCTAAGCAATGGCCTCTTGGTGTGATACGCTTGTCAGCCACTAGATGGTGCCATCAGATAAAAGAAATACTCCGGACTGCTACTTTAAATTCATCCCTTCAGACTGAGGCCCTGTCCACACGTAGCCGGGTATCTCTCAAAACGAAGATATTTTTCTACGATTTGGTCAGTCATCCACACAAAAACGCAGATTTATTATTATAGAGTTTATTTCGAACAACACAAAAAAGAAAACAATTTCAACAACAACAACCAATCACACAATGAGTGGATTATGTAAATTAAAGTGTTCGAAAAGGAAGTAGGTTGAAGCAAAAGCTTATATGGTCCTACTCCTTTCTGCCCAATTCAGCGAGTCCACATAACTTCTGTCCTGTGCAATTATCATAGCACAGACTCGTATAGCCACATAGGGTCCAAGTATTAACACAAGAATACATGCATATTATTATGTACAAAAAAAAAACACAAAAAAAAACAAAAAACAATGTACAACCCTAATGTACTCATATATATACTTTGTTTGCACACTTACATAAATATATACGCCCAACACACATACCCATGCCTGTCATTTTCTAAAACACACACCCCCCTCTTAATTCCTGTGACCTGTCAATTCCCATATATATACATATACACATACACACACACGCACACACACACACACACACACACACACACATACATACATACACACATACATATATACACACATATCCATAATAACACACATACACGAAATTACACTTATATATATATATATATATACACA
>SSNS01000548.1:164932-187749 GCA_006937985.1 Aphyosemion australe | reverse complement strand
GTGTGTGCGTGTGTGTGTGTGTGTGTGTGTGTGTGTGTGCGCGCACGTGTGTGTGTACAGTATGTAAGTGTCTTCATTCATGTCTGTGTGTGTCTCATCCGCGGCTACAGGAGAGCGACAGGAACACTGGACCTCTAAGAGTTTTAGGGAGATAATTGGGACCTTTTCCTGTGTGATTACTGTTCACAAGGAGTTAAGATCAAAGTGAGGGCATCCTGGCAGAGGAGGAGCGAGGCCAGAGCTGCCTTTAGTAATCTCTTCAGATAAAACGCTACCCATGCCTCCATGGCTGCAGGGCTCCGACTGTCCCATTGCTTACCTGACTGTTCCGTTGCTGTCACCAGACGCAGACTCTGGCCACGTCGTCTGATAAGACAAGATTGTAGGATATGGGACTGGATTTCTTCTTGAATAAATCAGTGTATCAGACAGGTAAATAAATTCACTTCATAATGTTTTCCCCAAAAAGAAACGCAGCTTCAACTATTCATTCTGAACAATCTGAAGGGGAAATGTTACTGCTGCTGATGGCTGAGGAAGGATCATTCTATCAGAACTCTCCCAGAATAAAGCATTTAGGTTACATGACACTTTATTCACGTACGACAGATTTGACTTAATTATCAACAAATACTGATTCATTAGTGATTAGATAGGTGCTGGCGAAGGAATAAGTGCACAATACCAACAGCATGTATTCAGGTTATTGTTAATGTTATTTTATTTAATAATCAATTGAATTAATTACAGACATAAACAATTAGATATCAGCTAAAACAAATCATGCATATAAGCTCTTAACGCTGTTGCTGACCTTTGGAGCTTGTCTTTATGCTCTGGTTTCTCATACACACACACGTACACATGCATGCACACACGCACACCTAAACGCACACACACATGCACACACGCACACACACACACATGCACACACATGCACCCACACACACGTGCACACACACACACCTAAATGCACACACGCACACACCCTCGCACACACGCACACCTAAACGCACACACACATGCACACACACACATGCACACACATGCACCCACACACACATGCATGCACCCATGCACACACAACCATGCACATACACACACGTGCATGCACCCACGCACACACAACCATGCACACACACATGCACATGCAAACACACATATGCACCCGCATGCACATAGACGCACACACACATTCACATGCACACACACATACACACACACATGGACGCACCCGCACACACACACACACACACACGCATGCACACACACGGACGCATGCACACACACACGCACATGCACACACACATGCAGACATGCACACACACACACACACATGCACACACACATACACACACACAGATGCATGCACACACACACACACACACACACATGCACGCACCCGCACACACACACACGCATGCACACACAAGGACGCACACACACACACTCATGCACACACACATGCAGACATGCACACATACACACACACATGCACACACACATACACACACACAGATGCACGCACACACACACACACACACACACATGGACGCACCCGCACACACACACACGCATGCACACACAAGGACGCACACACACACACTCATGCACACACACATGCAGACATGCACACATGCATGCACACACACGCACGCACACACGCATGCACACACACATGCATACACGTATGCACAGACAAAAGCACACACACGCTCACCCACAAACACACACACTTTTTTGACATTGCAGGTAAACTCAGACTCCAGTGTTCAGGGTTCACCCTCCTGCAGATTTGACGTGCTTAACCTGCTGCGACACCCCTGGTTCACATGATTGAATGATCTCCTCGGCCTGTAATCAAGCTCTGCAGAAGCCCGTTGATCACTCGTTGAATAAAATCTGCTGTGTTAAAGTAGGGAAACATCTTAAATATGCAGGACAGAGGGCCCAGGGGCCTGCAGTTTGACACCTCTGCTCTCAGCTGATCCTCAGTCCTGGAATTTTCTGTTGTATAAATTAATGAATAAAAAATTAATAGAAAATTGTGCCTAGCTGACAAAATAAGCAGGATAGTTTTAGTAATCACCTAGGGTTTAATATATTAATAAAGAGGCTGAGTTTTACAAACAGTCCATCCTTATGGAGACACAGAGATGGAAGGACCAAACTGCTGCTGAGTCTAAAGACATTTCCTCCTTTTTGGAACACCCCCCCCCCCCCCCCCCCCCCCCCCCCCCATCCTCAGCTGCTTTTCCATTAGATAACGCTGTAGTTGCTACATGTTGACACCTAAAGGCCACCAGGACATTTTCCCTCTGTTTTTATCATTTTATGCTTTGCCTTTACATGTGCTCACACACACAAACAGCAGGCACCACTTTGAATATAAACACATGCAGACCTTATCTCAAGGCTCGCACAATCAACAGACTGCTGGCAAGGTGCAAGAATGGAGCTGCATAATGCACAACCGCAGATGAAACTGTAGCCCCATGATAGAAACTCGCCCAGAAGAGAAAACAAACACCTATTATGGCCTTCTGTTAATGCTGCTTCCACATCTCTCAGCTCCTCTAAATCCTTGCATCTCTGTCGGCGTGCATACTGAGCATCCAGCCACCTCCCCACGGACAGCCTCCCAGCAGCCCAGATCAGCAAGGAGAGCAGTTTGCTCAGGGAACGATGTTGGATTTGGGTGAAACAAGGAGGAAAACGGCAAACATGAGCAGTTTCTGCCCTCTGTTGAATGTCCTTGACACGGCACAATTCCCTCCACAGACAGAACGCCAACAAACAACTTCTCCTGTAAAGACTCCGCTAGTGACATAAAAGCTTTTAATATTCACTGCCACAACACACGAGAACATCAAACAGCTGGTGGCTAGATTAATATTCATCAGTGTATCAGCAGGTGGAGGAACAGGTATTGTGTTTTATGATGTTTTAAAGCCAATAATTACACAAGGTGAAAGAAAACTGCCACATGCAAAACGAGCTGCACTAAAATATCCTGATGTATTTCTCACCAGACTGCAGCTGTGTCTGAGCGCTATGGAAACAGCGTTGAACCCTGCTTAGAAAATAATGAATGCACTTCTCAGCTTTGGTTTTAGTATCAGATTAAAGACAGGACACCTGTTTAGGACCCTAAAACATTAGATACCATAGTGATTTATAGTTTTTTAAGTCTAAATAAAATATAAGAACTATGATCCTGTCATGTTGGGGTTTAGGTTTTTGACCCAAGATGTGAAGAATCAGTCACAAAACACAAGAAGTTAAATAAACAATTATTCATTAAGGGAACTAAGGGAGCGCCACCGACGTGGGGCGAGTGATGCAGAGGCTCTGGCTCGAGGCGAGTGGCTCTGAAAGCAAAAGACAGTGTCTTGCTGGGACTGTAGGATAAAATTAAGGAGCCGAGGCTTACAGTTCTGAAGATGGTTGGGAGCTCGAGAGGGGAGGGGGGTCAGGCCTGAGGTGGTGGTCACAGAGGAGTTCAGGAAGCGGGACTAAAAAGGCTGGTTCCAGGGGTCCAAGCAGGATGAGCAGTGGTGTGCAGGACGGTCTGGCTGGCAGGCAGACGTGGACTCAAAACTTGACCCAGAGGGTGATTAGGAGTGGATGATGGCAGGAATACCTGGAGACAGGAGAGAAGTTAAGGAACTCAAAAGGCAAAAATATTTTAAAGGTTCTTAAGGCTCGAAATGCCTCCCTGGTGAGGTTTTCCGGGCACGTCCAACTGGGAGGAGACCCTAATGAAGACCTCAGCTGGCCAGGGAACGCCTTGGGATTCCCCCGGAAGAGCTGGCCCAAGTAGCTGGGGAGAGGGAAGTCTGGGCCTCCCTCCTTAGGCTGCTGCCCCCGCGATCCGACTCCAGCTGAGCGGAAGACAATGGATGGATGGAAGGCTCGAAAGGTGGCTATCGACTCCCAGCTTGCAATACCCAAAATGAGTAATCATCAAGTCGTCTGCCAGCTCCTTAAGTAGCCAGACCGGTTGGTAAAGCCTGCAGCACACGAGAGCAACCATCTGAGCTAGCAGTCATTCGCGTCCGTTTGCTCAGCAGATTCCTCGCTGTGTGCGCCTAATTTTCACTGAGTTTTTAGCCTCACAAGACGCTGAGGTGAAAATCAAACCAGTTTGATATTTTTCGCCTCACAGGAGGCAGAAACTCGCCATGTGCACGCTACGCGAGCTGTCGGCTGAGCTGAAATCTTCAAGTGGCCAATCAAAGCGCGTTCTCCCCTCACATGATTCCAAGATGGCAGCCTCCTGTCTGCATGTCAGAAAAATAAATGAAACAGAGACGGAGCTGGATATGGAGGAAATGCTTCTACTTGTTTTGTTGATGAGGCGTCGCCGCCACCGTCATAAACTCCTTGCCTGGCAGTAGTGTGTTACAATGCTGCAGTGTTTCTGATTTCTGGCTCAGAGTTTGGACACGAAATAAAATAAGTTAGTCATCATAAACCACAGCTCTGTCAAACCAGACTAGAACACATATTCAGTTTTAAATAACAGGAAAATATCCTGTTTTAAGCATCTTTTACATTTATTTAAAAATAAGTATAGTTTTTTTTTCCTGTTAGACAATTTGCAGGAGAAAATTTAACACTTAATTCTCAATTGTTCTTCTTTTACTCTTTCTTCCCAACAGGTTGATGGTATTTCAGGTTTGTTTGCAGCCGGTCTGTTTTCTCTCTGAACACTTTGTGACATTTCACTAAAAATCTGTTCAGTTCCTTTAAACTGGGAGCAGGAATGTGTTCAAATGTAATCTCGATGACAGACAACTGAAACAATGAAATAATGAAAGGATCAGCAGATTTCAACATGCGTGCGCCGTGTGGGATTGCTTTCATTTGGAGAATGCGTAATTCACAATATGGCTCAGATGCACCAACCTCTGAAATGTTGAATGGCCACAAAAAACTCAACAAACAGTTTATAAGGTCAAAAACCTCAAATTTAGAATTAGGCAGAAGAAAATCAGAATCTTTGAACCTTCAACCTGCTTCAAAGCTACCAAGACAAAAAGCACATTTTTCATGGGACTGGTTGTTGTTTTCTCTTTATTATTCATAACTAAGTTGTATAGTTTTTTCTCCCGTCATGGTTGGCTTTGCCTGAAAAGCCTGTCTGGGTGTGCCTCATGCACACACTCAAAGCGTGTGGTCAGGTGACTCAGTGAGCGAGTGTGTTTGATTAGAAGATGTGTGACTCTAAGGAAACTACAGCGATGTGTAAGGAACCTTAATAAGCACTTCCTGCCTCTAAATACCCCCCAGAAGCCGGGTCATGGAGCCTCCTGGCTCTCGCCCTCTGTTAGGATATCCTGCAGCAGCGTGGCTCTCAGGGAGGAGAGACCTGACGTGAATACAAAGTCAGATCCTTAGTCAATAAATCACTGGCCGTGACTGATGTGCTTGAACACTAAAGCTAAGTGTTTGAAAACGTGGCACATGCTCTATAGAGTCACATTCAGGCTGCTCTGTCAGCACAGATGAACTCAGTGCAGGAATAAGACGGGTGGTCCTCTTAGCTCACAACACTGCTTATTTATAGATCATTACTACACTTATCAAGTCCTGACTAGCACTGTCACGCTGCTGCATCACTGTTTCATCATGAATACCACTGTATCAAATATTTAATCACACTTTGTTTTCTATAATCTCTCTAATCTGTAATAATAGGTTTGCATTTACCATTCAGTTGATTTATTATTAATGATTCTATAAAGGAGAGTAGATAGGCCCTTTTGTCAGTGGGGTGCCATTTGTAAAGTCAGACATTAACACCAGTATTTTGGGTTATTTAGAGGTCATATGAGAAATAAAATGGCAGTTCATTTTTTAAAGTCATATTTCCACCATGTCATTCATACATTTATGAATGTTAAAGATGCATGAAGAAAGAATGACACCCTGTGGTCAAATTTGGGTACTGCAGTCCATGTGTCACAACAAACAAGTGATTCACACTTGTGGCTGTTGCCAGATACGGATCAGCACCAGAAGATTCTAGATGACGTGTCATACTCAGTATGTTGATAAGATAAATATGTTTTACTGTAATATTGAGTTGTTTGTAATTGAAAAGGTATACGGCCACTGTTAGCATTGTTAGCTCAACGTTAGCCTCTAGCCTGCTTTACTTGAGAGTAAAACAAAAAGATGCCGTGGCTTCTTAGGGTTACAAGAAATAACTTCTGGGTCGCTCCTGTTTACTGGCTTTGGTTCTTTACAAAACGCTGCTACGTTTTGCCGGCTGGTGCCGAAATACAAATGTCGGTGCAGCAGCGTTAGCTCGACACAGACTCAGCAACCTCGTGGCTTCACTGATTGTAAACAGTAACTACGTCCCTCTTTGGTCTTTTTAAAAGGAGAAAAACTCACAAGCCCCCCAGCCGGCTGAGAATGAAATCTTTTTCCATGTAACCTTCCTTCCAACATGACTGAGACATTAAACTGTTTTGTGATTATTTCACTGTAAAATTCTTGCTCTGGAGCTTTAAAGTTCCCAGATAAATATTTAGTTATCAAGCTTAATATCTCATTTGGAGTTAGGTTTGTTGTTTCCAAACTAAATATTTAGTTTCTAAAATAAATATGTAACTCCAAATTAGATATGACTTACTTCCTCTAACTAAATATTTATAAATGGTAAAAATATTACTTTTTTTTCCATGACCGACTAAATAACCCAAAATACTGGTGTTAAGTTCAACTCTGACTGTTTGACACAGCACCCTGTATTTGTCAAGTAGTTTGTGTTTCTTTTTTGTGATCCACTAAATATTTCTTAGTCCTTTTTCCTGATTTAAAATTCCACCCACAACAAAAAAATCAATATTTTGTTTAAAGAAATTTTTCAACATGAAGTTTATCTGTGATACTGTTTGATCTCAAATGCTCTCACCAG
This sequence comes from Aphyosemion australe, assembly GCA_006937985.1. Taxonomy (NCBI): domain Eukaryota; kingdom Metazoa; phylum Chordata; class Actinopteri; order Cyprinodontiformes; family Nothobranchiidae; genus Aphyosemion; species Aphyosemion australe. The sequence goes on along the minus strand of SSNS01000548.1, from coordinate 180,818 downwards.
CTGTGACCATCTGTGTTTTCCTAATTTCTTGTCTCTCTCCAGTTTGTATGAATGTAGGCGATTAGATCTTCTTTATCAGACGTAACACTGACAGCAGCTTAAACCTCCGTTCCTGCATGTTGATGTTTGTGTGCAGTTTTATAACAGAATACTTGTAAAATAGCAGCATGTGAACAATTCCAAATTAGTTATGGCCACAATCTATCTGAGGAATGCACGTGTCCAGATGGATGGTGTGAGTCTATCAGTACTTCTGTCAACAAACATAAATATCAGAAATTAGTTCATTTCAGCCAAAGATTACTTAGCGCTGATTATCAGAAAAAGGACTTCAGTTGTTTTGAGGAGCAATAAGAAATAAGAAGCAACACTTGTGTTTGTTGAAAAAAATTGCCTTACATATGAAACTACATCATCTTTGCAGATTCCATCAGTGCTCTGTTTAATGGTTTACTTTAAACTTTTTGCACATTTCATAGATGTAACAAAATGTTGGAATGAAGGCAACCATCTTACCTTACACCTGAAGGATGAGGACACACTTTTGAAGATGACAAAGTCCACATTCTGGACAGAGAAGATAGATGGTTTGAGAGAGGAGTGTTTGAAGCTATCTACGTCAAACAGGAAAACCTATATTAAATAGGGGAGGAGGACTCAGGTTTTACCTTTCCAGCACCTATAATGCAGCTCTGAATCTTATTTCCAAACAGTTTCAGTCTATGTCACACCCTCCTGCATCTAATCAATACGACTCCCACACAATAGGGGCTAACAACTGCAACAACTCCTCAGGAGGTAGGGAGGAGGGATATTCATAGGTAGTTTCTGCTCGTTAAGCAACAATTGACCATTTGCACCTATGTCACCTAATCACATGGGTCCGCCACATTGGTTGGCAACAGTCAGCAACACGAGTACTAAATAAAAGGCAAAGTAGCTCCTGAAATTGTTTTTTGTTCTTACCCGGTAAAACATGTTCGCTGCAAATCCAAAAATACTTTGAGGGCTGCTAGTCAGTTTGATTGATCGCTGCGGTTCATCTCCTTTCTCAGTCTCCATCAAAGTTATTTAAAAAAATCAAACAAGTTGAGTTTACATTCTTGTCTGTTAGAGCAGCCAACTATCATCATTTTACTGTCAAATCAACTAAATAAATGCGACACAAGGTTGTTGACTAGCTTCACCGCAGTTTCAACTTGTGTAAACGGTCTTTTTGCCAACCATCATGGCAAAGGCGGCGGTCCCATGAGTGTCATGATATCACGTGCAAATGGTCAATAGACAGCTACAGTTTTTAAGCTAGACCCTCCCATATTCCAGCCAGAATTGACAACGCTCCTTGGATGAGAAGCAAAACATCTTCAAAAAACCAAAGAAGTCCAGCTGCCTTCATTCGAATCCCTTTGGATAACAACATGAATCAAACATTTAAACACTTTTATGAAAGCCTTGAGTCTTGAGTCACTCTTATTCCCATTTGTCCATTGCTCCTGCTCAGAGTAACAAGGTCAACAACTATCCTAAACAACCCTGTCTGTAAAAAGTCTCACATTAAAGGTGTTTGTCTTCATTCCAGGAATGGGTAAACTGGGTGAGAAAATGTTCTGGTTTGAAACGAATAAGAAATGTTCAGTCGTCTCCAAAAACGACCCATCAGTATGTTCTTAAAGTGAAACGGAGACTACAGTCACTCACACCTGAGGCGTCAGCGTGTGCTGCTATCAGGATGTATGCGTGAAGCTGAAGAGTCTAATCTAAAAAGTTGGAACCTTTTTGAAAAATAAAGGCAAACAGTTTAGGATAGTATGCAAGTATAATGTATGAAGGCACATGATGCTATTTGTCTTTGTTTGCCAAGGCCCATCCCCCTCTCTCTTAACAAAAAATAAATAAAAATCAAGGCCTGCTAAGTCGGTCCAGACCTGCATGATACTTTATCACAGCCGCTCGAGCCTGTTGATGTTTATGATGATTCATGCCTTGTGGGTATTTCTTATTCCTCATCATTACACCTGCTCCAAAGCCATCATTTAATATGAGGCATCGTCCTGTTTAAGCTGCTTGTGAGCTGGAGAAATCTGACTTTTTTCACCTGCAGGTAAAGAAAAAGCACAAGTAAGCAGCTGGACTATAGATGCTCTGCCACATTTTAGACATAAAAGTATTCACTTAAAACAAACCGGCTTCCCATTAAAAAACGTTATGTGTGATGAGAACTCGAGACATCCTGTTGTCTTTGGGCAGAAGTTTCAGGACAATAAAAATATGGACAGATTAAAAAAATACAAGATACCCTACAGAACTGATCATTCTACCCATACATTTCTGTTTTTAAGCATTTATGGATGTTGTGTGGAGGATTCCACTCATAGTCTTGTTTCAGTAAAGATGGAGTGGTGAAATGGATTTAAATAAAAGTGAATGAAAGGTCATGTGATCATGTTGCAATTATTAAAATTTCATATATGATTCTTTTTCTATGTACTAAATAGTGACAACATGAAGAAGGAAACATTTCTCAGTCCCAACAACATTAAAATTACAACCCAAGCACATTCCGCCTACTGCAGCTGTTTCTTTTGTCCCACGTCACTGATGAGCAACTAGACTTGCATCATACACACTCCATCACGCCACAGCAGACAGACCCGTCATCGGTGTCATTGTCATCATTGCAGTCTATGACAGGGCCACTTCCCTGCATGATGAGTGTAAATCCTGCATCAGCGCTGACTCCTCTCACAAACCTGCTGCTGCTGGCACACTGTGTCACTCCTCATCAGTTTCCCAAGGTCCACAGATCACTACGTTTCAGTGCCTTTTAAAGATGACCTCCCCGTGTTAATACACCTCGAATGTTGCAGGTAGCAAGCACACACCTCACTGGTGTTACATCTCATCCAAGGGTTCATTCACCCTTATGATTTCTTGAAAAAAGCTGCAGGTTTTAAGAATTCTGTTTGCTATGAGTTCCAAAGTTGTGTGCATCTATCACTGTGTCGGAGAAAAGCTTTGGCATTACCAGGGGTGGTGTTAGGGGGTGGCTACTTGGGCTCAAGCCCAAAAGAAATCCCCAAATCTAAATTTTACTTTTGCAAGTGGAAAAAAAATGCTTGTATGTATAGGTACACACAGTTCAGTTGTATGGTTTAACACTTTATGATTTAAAACAAATTATTTGGTTGTTTATTCAAATCTATCCGCAGTACAAAAACACACCAAATTCCACTATGTCATTGTTTTTTTTTTACTTTTTTTTACAAAGCCAAAGTTGAAAGGTTCTGAAAGCATTATGGATTTGTTTTATTTTAAAATCTATTCTGGAATTTTTCAGCTGATGTCTCCATTGGTTACCATGAAAATAATGCTGCACTTTTTAAAACCATTCTGATTCTGTGACTTGTTAGAGGGCATTTTCAACATCCAGAGCTCAGCGTCTTCACAGAAACGGTAAGAAAAATAATGCTTTTTGCACTTTTTGTAAGATTGTATACTCTATCCCTCTGAAGTTGCTTTTTGAAACTTTGGATTTTATCAGTTTTGTCATCAAAATAGATGCTATTAGTGCATGAATGCAGCAGAATCATATTAATAATTAAGGTGATTTGGGCTGCCAGTGAGATCTTTAAATGGAAATCAGTACATTTAAATTATTATAAAAGTACTGTTTGCATAGCTTCCCATCATATCTTTACCAGAATTAGATAAACATGGCTACATCTTTCAATATCTAATTTTCACAGCATTTCCTCAAATATGTTGTGTTCTTTTGAATATTCCAGAGGTGATTCCTGGATAGAGGAGAGGAGTGAAGCATCAGGAAAATGTCATCACTGGAAGAGGTGCATTGACTTCACTTGTATTTTGGTCAAAAGTGTAGCTTTGGATAAACACATTTGCCAAATGCGTAAACATAAACATGAAATCTGATGCTAGGAATCATCTGAAACATTTGAAAAAAGTGTAATCTGTTATATTATGCTGTAGTTATAAATGTGGTGTCTAATACAAAACTATTATGTAAATGTATTATGATAGAACTTAGTTTATCTGTTTATATTTTTCCAAATGTTAACATGAGTTTGTGAGAGAACATTTATTGAAGCACCTGTATTAAAAGTTTTTGGTTTACATTTTTGTTATTTCAGCCTACCGAAAAGACCAAGAAGCGTTACTGCTGTGACCATTGTGACAAGAGCTTTAATTTACCATCAAAGTTAAAGCGTCACCAACGTGTCCACACTGGAGAGAAGCCATTTCCCTGTGAGCAGTGTGGGAAATGCTTTACTACCTCGTGGAGTCTGAAAGAACACCAGCGGATCCACACTGGAGAGAAGCCGTTTCCCTGTGAGCAGTGTGGGAAACGCTTCAGTAAGTCAGGGGATCTGAAAACTCACCAACGTGTTCACACTGGAGAGAAGCCGTTTCCCTGTGAGCAGTGTGGGAAATGCTTTAGTCAGTCAGGGGATCTGAAAACTCACCAACGTGTTCACACTGGAGAGAAGCCGTTTCCCTGTGAGCAGTGTGGGAAACACTTTACTACATATGGGAATCTGAAACAACACCAACGGGTCCACACTGGAGAGAAGCCGTTTCCCTGTGAGCAGTGTGGGAAACACTTTACTACATTTGGGAATCTGAAACAACACCAACGGGTCCACACTGGAGAGAAGCCGTTTCCCTGTGAGCAGTGTGGGAAACACTTTAGTCAGTCAGGGGATCTGAAAACTCACCAACGTGTTCACACTGGAGAGAAGCCGTTTCCCTGTGAGCAGTGTGGGAAAAACTTTTCTACATCAGGGAATCTGAAACAACACCAACGGGTCCACACTGGAGAGAAGCCATTTCCCTGTGAGCAGTGTGGGAAAAACTTTACCACCTCAAGGAAAATGAAACGTCACCAACAGACCCACATGAGAGAGCAGCAGTAACATGTGTGACCAGTTCAGACTTTTAGTGTCACCATCAGCATATTGACCCTGATGGACCAGAAAAGTCACTTTAATGGGTCAGAGTTTCAAGACCAAAACAGTGTTTTATTAATATAAATCTGCATTTGACTCAGTGTGTGAAGATTTCTTTTAAATGCAAATACACACCAATGATTATCTTTGCAAAACCAATCATGCTAAAATAACTGCCTTTAAAAGCTTTTGATCTTTGTTTTATATAAAAAAACTTCTGCAACGTATTTGTGTTTCTTTTGTGCAAGATTTTTTTCATATTTACAGAACAATGAACTATAGACAGTGTTTGTGAAAACATGTCAGACAGTTGGAAAATTACCGACATATTTTATTGTCCGAGAAAAAACTTAAAATCATCAGACATGCTGGCCGACGTATGTCTCCTCTAAACATTTAAAAATAAAGGTTTTTTTGCGCATCCTATAAAAATCCATCACTCTGGGCTAAGCTCAGAATGTAATGTAAAGAGATTTGGAGTCCTCTGACTCATCAAGTACATTTATCATAAAATAACCACTTCCTCATCTACTCTCTGTACAGAGCAACTATGGATGAATCAATAATATGGTACATGACATGCACTTGCATAGTGCTATTCTGAGTCATAGGACTCCAAAGCGCTTTACATTACAGTCATTCATTCATCCATCCACACCCCGGAGGTGATGAGCTTGCTCTGGTCCACACTGACAGAGGCAAGGCTGCTGAGCACCAGTTCCTTCAACCACCTCCAGCAGTCAAGAAGGGTGTAGTGTCTTGCTCAATGACACAATAACAGACACAGATGGAGCCTGGGCTCGAACTGGCAACCGCCGGTTATGGGGTGAACTTCCCGAGCCGTATTGACAAATAATAATATTGAAAAAATAATAAGATAGTGAAAATAATAATAACTGCTACTTATGTGATTGCTATGGAGAAGAAGGGGGCAACTGTCAGGGTTCAGGATTTTCCCGAGGATAATTCACCATGTGCCCCACTGAGGCCTGGGATCGAAATGCTCACCTTCCACTCAGACTACGACTGCTTTCCTCATTCCACAGCTGCTGTCAGCTGACAGTTATCACACACACACACACACACACACACACACACACACACACACACACACACACACACACACACACACACACACACACACACACACACACACACACACATTTGTCTGTTTGTGTGATTTCATCTGATTGGATGCACCATGATAATGTCACAGAACACTGTGATCAAGTTAAACTTATTGAAAATGACAGCATGCTATACTTCTGTGCCCTGTGTGGAAGCGTTTCCTGAGAGGTCATGTTGTCTTCGGTCCAGTACGAGAGCAAACCTGTTACTAAATATTTAATTATGATGGTCTGATTTAAACTCAGATGTGTTTAAGCTCACTCTCCCTCATGGATATTCTTTATTCTCCTTTACATTTTTAGAAAAAGGTCGCAATCATTTTATTACAAACCAAGAATGTATGAAACCAGCTGGTTAATTGTTGCCTATTATTATATTGAGTCTGTTTGCATACAATTTATTCAAAGGGGAGGGGAATCACCATAATGGAACAAGCAGCCCACACACATCAAGATGATTATTGTCAGGTATTCATCAGAAGAAACTTTTTTTTAACTTACAAGAAGCCAATGATGGCCAAGAAATTGCAAAAATGTTTATTTTTCTACCCTAGATTTGTTGATTGTGATTTATTGAGTTAATTTATATTCCCTTCAGCTCACACGTGTCTTAGCTGGATAAATATTTACACAGTCATGGTGCCTCTGAGGTGGATAATTGCTCACCTGCATTTACCACCTGCTAGCTTTGGGAAGGTGATGACACTCATTGCTGCATGAACTGTTTAGCTGCTTTAATTAGGATTATGATTTCAGTGAAAATCTTGTGATTTAAGAGTCAGCTAATGTTATACAGTCTTGCATTTTCTCTTTGTGGATACATTTATGTATATTTACTGTATTAGCGTTAGCTTTCTCTCCAAAAGCATTTTAGGTGCACAGAAACTGTAAATACCTTCGTTGTTTGTGTGTAGAGTCACATCCACATTAGCATCTGTAAAAATGACTTTAGACAAGCACAGCGGTGGGCATAAAGGACAATTGAACACATTTGTGGAAATTAATGAAGTGTAATGGAGAAAGTAAATGACTTTTTCATTTGCTTATATGGTATTATTTCTGCTTTGAGCTATGAAAATTCGTCCAGGACTAACTTGCACAATGACTGATATGAGTGTCAGAGGAGAAGGTTTAATCTGATATGAAATAGTGACGTGTCTTTGTCTTTTTGTCACATGATCCAAGGCCTTACAGGTGATGAAACTTAAAACATTTATCATTTCATGACCCGGTTGCATCAAGAAGTCAGTCAATCACCACCAGTAATATGTAGAGGTTTTGGAATATTTAAAATGAGCCAAAAGATAATGAAGTGTTAAATAGGGATGTGTGATGTGTGGGGTCTCAGTGTCCACTTGTGTGCAGGTGAGAAAGCTAAACGTCTTTCACACGTAAAGGCCTATAACTAGAAGATGTTTGAAGGCTTCTGATTAAGGGCTGGGATATACTTGCTGTTTAACCTCGCGTTGGCAGCAGGCTGCGTCTTTTTTCAATACTTGCTGCTACACGGCGCTGCACTGCATGTAGTACTGGCGTGTTCCACTAGGGGGCAAACTAAAGTACTCAGACTGGATAGAGTGCCGGGATAGATATGTATATAAACACTAGATGGCTCACCCGCGCTGTTCACCAATGGAGTGCGACGTAGCAACATGGCGGCCATCTTACTTCAGACAGCTGCCCGCTTTCATTACATTGGTGTCAATGGTGCATGAACTATTTAAATAACCCTAACTTGCTCAATTTTCAACAGATTTTCAAACGGTTTGGTTTGCTATAAACGCCAGAGATGTGGCTGTAAAATATGATGGATTCATTTAAAAATGTGCAAGTATGTTGTCTCAAGCCTATGTGTTATAAGGTTTGTAATAATGCAAACCGCTTGTAAATCCATTAATATTTCATCAAGTTAAGACTGTTTTTGTTTAAGTTGTTCACTCACCTTCCATCTGCTACCATTGAGAGCGGAGCGTCTGCTGTCTGAAGTAAGACAGCCACCGTTTAGTTACACCCTCGACTCCCGCTTTCGCCATCTAGTGTTTATATACATATCTGTGGCTGGGACAACCAAAACAAACATGGCGTCAATAAAAGAGATCACTAACTGGTTAATTTTGAGATCACAACAGAACAAAAGACAGCAGCGGTATCTTAGATGGTGTGAAAGACCTCTAAACCAGAGTCGGAGTCACCACGGTGAGTGTGTCTCACTTGTTTTGTCAACTCCACCTACTGGTTACTCGTATATTGCAGCATTCGGATGCGTCACGTTAATTTCAGGGGATGCGCACAAACGACGCTTCAAATCAAGGCAGCCATTTTAAACATGCATATGCGTTGGCAGGGCCGCAGGCAAACAAAGCAATTGCCTGGGGCCCCGTGCTGGTTAGGGGCCCCAGGCAATTGGGGAGACAATGAGAAAGAAGAACACTTGGAAGAAACTACCTCCAGCGGTACCATGGCCTCAACATTAACACAATTTTAGTCTGCACAAGCTCAATATTTATGACTGATGATCCTGCACAATGGCCAACACTTTTAACTGATAGTGTGCACTGTCAAACTGGGACAAAACGGACTTGTGCAAATCACATATATTGCATTTGATATTTAATTTGATTTTTTTTAATGCAGTTTGCATTTCTTTTATTTGTTTGTTGCTATGGGGTGGTGGAGGGATTTTTGCAAATGTAGACTTTACCATACATGCAGTATTATGCGAGATTCGTAAACAGTTTTGCACTGTATCAATGGTATTTGTTTCATACAAAGTTAGTGTAATCATAAGCAGTATGTCCATGCTGTGGCTCTCCTGTGGGGGAAGAGTCAGTTTCAAGGTTAATTTTGACAGAGGAGGGGCCCCCAAAGTCCATCCTGCCTTGGACCCCCAAATGCCTTGAAACGGTTCTAGATTCCGGGCCTTACAGCCAGATGACAACAATAAAACTTCACCTACCTGGATCAGAAACAAGTTTCATCCCCTGAATTTTGATTTTTCTTCAACATCAAACAGATGAACTAAGATCAGGTTCTCCCTTCAGAACGTAGTTCATCCAGCGGTACATTTAACATATTTGACACAACACTCATGTATTATTCCTGTAGATGTGTTTTATTTCACAGCCGCTCATTAAGCAAGTCTTAAAAGTAGAATTTCCAGGACCTTGAAGCCGTGTAATAGAGTCATTAGTTGTGATCAGGGGCCTATCAGCCTCTGCAGACATATTATGGTCATTTTTCACTACAAGGAAAACGAAGTAAAGTCCGTTCTGATTTACACTTGAATATTAGTCAGCCTCTCAGGTGCTGTAGAGTAGAAACTTTTATGTATAGGAGTGAATGAAACAGACTACCTACCTGAGAATGAAGCAGGGGAAGCGCGTGACTCTGGCTGATTAAAGCAACTTCATTTACAAGAGTGCATTTGCATTACTTTCTGTTTAATTCTGTTCAGTGAATAAAATCCATAATCAGCCAGCAAGAAAACTAGAAAAAAAATGTTTGGTCTGCAAGGCCAATTATTATCCTATTGACCCGACTCTTCCCATGCTAAATCTTATTGATATGTACAAGGAAGCATTGATTACATTTTGTCTCTTCATCTAATCCCGTCGTGTACATGAGCCGTTAATGTTTAAATCAAAATCAATACATAACTTAATCATTCAAACTCGTCTCTAATTTGTTTGTCACAATCGATTGCCTTGGCCTGAGCGTGATGTCTGACCCTCTCCCCGTCAATTAAGGCATGTGATGGGAGCAGTCTGGAGCTGGCAGGGTGGAGGAGGGGAGGAGGGTTTTATGACCAGCCCCGCTGACACTATGATCCATCAAATGTTATGACCTTGGGGATATTAAGTACTAAGTAATATAGAAGCATTGGCGGTAGAAATGAAATGGCAGAGATGATTTCTCATTGCTCACAGAGCATGGAGAATATAATTAAAACACAGCTGTTGTAACTCTAACCCCCAGAACAGCCATGTTTATATGATAAAGACACCAGCATTGTCTCAAATGGGAACAGATTTAGCTGTAAATTCTCATATGTACTCCATGTAGTCCTAATTGTCATGTTCGTGGTGAGGTGCCTCCAACCAGAAAAAACCCAACTCCAAACAAAAACACCTTGATGTCAACAACATTGTGACACTAATGGAGTCATTAAAACATCAGGAAAGAGATAGCAGGGTTCAGAATGTACTTAAATTAACCCTGTAAGAGCTGAAATATGATATATTGATCATAATAATAAAATATAGTTTTTAAAACTGAACTACTTATAATCCTAATCTAAGTGATTTATGTTTATTTATTAAGTAATATAACTAAATATCAGTAAAAAACTACCTAAAACTGGGGTTTTCCACCTGTAGATCTTCCACCAGAGAGCAGTAGACATGTATCGGACTGGATATGGTAGATTTGTGATGAAAGTACTAATCCTGATACTCCATCCTGATGCTTTAAAGCTGGGGTATGTAGTTAAAAAAATGTTAAGTAACTTAAAAATGCTTAAATGTGACTATCTGACTGTGGTTTGTGCTTATGCACCAAACTGCAGATCAGATAACCCACCCTTTTTGGAATTCCTGAAGGAGGTGCTGGAGAGCGCTCCTTCTGGTGACTCCCTCGTTCTCCTGGGGGACTTCAATGCTCACGTGGGCAACGACAGTGAGACCTGGAGAGGTGTGGTTGGGAGGAACGGCCTTCCTGATCTGAAACCAAGTGGTGTTTTGTTATTGGATTTCTGTGCTCGTCATGGATTGTCCATAATCAATACCATGTGCAAGCATAAAGGTGTCCATATGTGCTCTTGGCACCAAGATGCCTTAGGCTGTAGCTCAATGATCGACTTTGTTGTCGTCTCATCTGATCTGCGGCCGCATGTCTTGGACACTCGAGTAAAGAGAGGGGCGGAGCTGTCAACTGACCACTACCTGGTGGTGAGTTGGCTTTGATGGTGGGGGCAGATGCCGGTCAGACCTGGCAGACCTAAATGTGTTGTGAGGGTCTGCTGGGAACATCTGGCAGTGTCTCCTGTCAGAAGGAGCTTCAATTCCTGCCTCCAACAGAACTTCTGAAGCGTTCCGGGGGAGATGGGGACATTGAGTCCAAGTGGGCCATGTTCTGTGCTTCCATTGTTGGGGCGGCTGACCGGAGCTGTGGTCGCAGGGTTGTCGGTGCTTGTCGTGGTGGCAACCCCTGAACCTGCTGGTGGACACCAATGGTTAGGGATGCTGTCAAGCTGAAGAAAGAGTCCTATCATGTCCTTTTTGCCTGTGGAACTCCAGAGGCAGCTCATAGGTACCAGCAGTCTAAGTGGAATGCAGGTTGGGTGTTCATGGAGGAAACAACCCGGGCAAGACTTCCGTATGGCTTTGAGGAGATCCTGGTCCACCATCATGCATCTCAGGAGGGGAAAGCAGTGCCCAACCAACACTGTTTACAGTGCGGATGGTGTGCTGCTGACCTCAATTTGGGACATTGTGGATCAGTGGGCAGAGTACTTTGAAGACCTCCTCAGTCCCACTGACAATCTGGGGATTCTGGTGACTTCAGGTTGGCTCTCCAATCTCTGGAGCCGAGGTCACTGAGGTGGTCAAAAATCTCCCTGGTGGCAATCACCCGGGGTGGATGAGATCCAGTTGAGAACACTGGACCAGCTCTATGCCCTTAGAGGGGTCCTGGAGGGTGTGTGGGAGTTCGCCCAACCAGTCTACATGTGTTTTGTGGATTTGGAGAAGGCATTTGACCGCATCCTTCTGGGACATTATTTGTCCGCGCTACAAGGCTAATTGTGTGAGGCGTGGCTTTCAGCTCCTTTATGAAGGGGAGGTAGAGCAGGGGTGGAAGCTATAGCCATTCAAATTTCAAAATCTCCTCCTCCTCTTCATGATGACGTCATGCTACGGACGTGGTTTTATGTGAATTTACAACACTTTTTAACAAGGGCTTAAGTTTTTGTCAGCTATGATTTTTGCAAAATACGTTTAAACATCGAGTAAAAGTCATGTTTTTGGTTTGGCGCTGCGTAAACTCAACTGCCCTCTGGTTAGAAACCTTTTCGTGCCATGATGTCATGAGCAGCGGGAGTCAGAGACTCCATCTCCGAGCTACCGCTTCTTGACAGAAGAGGAAAAAATATTCTTAGAATATGAGGCATAACTCCTCATGACAAATTACACTTTATTGACACCACAGATCCTTTCATCTGTGCAGATCCCACACAAAACTCCTGTGTCAGCAGTGGTGAAGCGATGAGAACCTTAGGCAGAAATTATGGTTCACATAAAGCTATGCCATGAAAAAAAATGTAAAGAAAAAGAATCTACACTATAAACCTGGTGCTTTAGCGGGGATACAGCACTAAATTCTCTTATGCCATGCTGCAGAAAGGCCTATAGAAGTCCTTGATCAAGGCTGAACTCATTTCAGACTCTTCTTTTATTGGTCCCTTTGAAACGCATTATACAGAAACCTGCCTACATTGTAGAAATTTACTCAGAAGTGTATTCTCGTCTAAAATCACAAGGTTTGAAAAATGCATCAGAGATTGATTGTGTAGTTTCAGCTTTCTGTAATAGAAACAACAAAAACAGTGAGAAAAACCCAGAAATGGTGGATAAAATTAAACTATAAAGTACAATAAAGCACATAAATATCAAAATGCACAGCATCGAAACTCAAAATTGTAAAATCTTGAAAACATAGTATTCATTTGGAGGAGCTAAGAAGCTTAGTTATGGCATATACTACCCACTGAACCCTGGCCACTCACTCCCCATCTTTATTTACCCTCCAACAGATTCAAAGGCATGTAAAGGTCTTTCTGCCTACTGGGTGGAAGTGATTTGCTTGAAATGTGGCCATAAATCCAGCCAACTGCTGGAGCTTTACAAGGAATGTAGGATTTAACCACAAACTCAGGAGGGATCATTCTTTTATCTGAACTTCAACACGCTGCACACAGCGATGAGGCCGGCGGTGCTGGAAATCACCACAGATTTAAGGGTAGAAGATGTGTTTTCATTAGCATGAAAACAGGAGAGAATCCATCTGACTGATTTAACGTTACTGCTCCCTAAGCTCTGTAATACAGAAGTCGGGACACGAGACTCAACTTAAATGAATGGGTGAATGTTTTTAAAGCTTTGTCTAATGAAGACTTGTCAGTCTGGATAAAAAGGTGGCTGCACTAAACCGCACTTAAAGTTTGTGCACATTTTCTACAAAAACTGTCAATTTATCCTCAACTAGACGGAGTCCGAGAAGTGGATTTTGTTTTTTCGAAGTCTTATTTTTCCTGCAATGTTACAAAACCCACACACCAAGCACCTTCATGGCTCAGCAAGCTACCTGCTTGGGGGAGCAGGAGGGAATTTTGTGGCTTTTGGAAACGTGGATTTCTCTTCAGTACTGCAGGGAGGACCAAGGTACTGCTGAATGAGTGGCAGACTAAGGTGGAGGAGTCTGAAAATGTGCTTTTGCTTTTCACATTGCTCAGTCTTGCTAGGAAAGTTTACTGATAGGTTTTGGAGGAAAGGGATCTATCAGTTCAGCTCACTAGAGGAGCAGTGTGGCTTTTGTCCAGGTCATGAAACAGTGACCCAGATCTTCACCCTCTAACAGTTGTTTAGGGTGGTCATGGGGTTTTGATCGTCCAATCTGTGTGTGTTTTCTTTTGCACACTCTCTAGAGCAGGTGTCACCAACTCCAGTCCTCGAAGGCTATCATCCTGCTAGTTTTCTGTTTCCTGCTCTACCACGCCGGAATGGAGGAATTTAATCTTCTTCTTACCACATTTAACTCTGCACAGGCCTGATAGTTACTCATTTATTTCAATCAGGTGTGTAGCTAACATGTGCAGGATGGCTTTGGTGATCCTTGCTCTAGAGCCTCGTAACCAAAGCCAGAGCTGATGATTTGGTGATGGAAGGGTGGATCAAAGGGAAAATGGACAGTACTAAGGGCATTACCCCAATATGGTAAAGTAGAAGGTTAGCCAAAAGATGAAGCTCAGACAAAAACAGAGATCACAGCTACAAGTGGCCTTTGAGAAAGATGAAGAACTCCATCTTTTTGGTAAGGACCACATATCCTTTCTGACCCTGGAGTGCTCTGGGATTTCTCAGGATAAGCTAGAAGGTCACTGGGAAAAGGAAATCTGGGCTTATTTCCTTGACCTGTTGCTTCTGAAGCCCAGCCTTAGATAAGTGGGCTAAAAAAGAATAGATTCAAGAATTGGTCGACTCCTAAGTGGATTTTAGGATGCACCATATATCTGTCAGTAGGGCTGTGCGATATGACGAAATGTTTCGTCTGTACGATAGAAAATGTCTATCGTTTAATCCATCCATCCATCCATTTTCTCCCGCTTATCTGGAGTCGGGTCGCGGGGGCAGCAGCTTAAGGAGGGAAGCCCAGACCTCCCTCTCCCCAGCCACTTGGGCCAGCTCCTCTGGGGGAATCCCAAGGCGTTCCCAGGCCAGCCTAGAGACATAATCTCTCCAGCGTGTCCTGGGTCTTCCTTTGGGTCTCCTCCCGGTTGGACGTGCCCGGAAAACCTCACCAGGGAGGCGTCCAGGAGGCATCCTAATCAGATGCCCGAGCCACCTCAACTGGCTCCTCTCGATGTGGAGGAGCAGCGGGTCTACTCCAAGCCCCTCCCGGATGACCGAGCTCCTCACCCTATCTCTAAGGGAGAGCCCAGCCACCCTGCGAAGAAAACTCATTTCGGCCGCTTGTATCCGCGATCTCGTTCTTTCGGTCACTACCCAAAGCTCGTGACCATAGGTGAGGGTAGGAACGTAGATCGACCGGTAAATTGAGAGCTTCGCCTTTCGACTCAGCTCTCTCTTCACCACGACAGACCGGTACAACGCCCCCATCACTGCAGATGCAGCACCAATCCGCCTGTCGATCTCACGCTCCACCCTTCCCTCACTCGTGAACAAGACCCCGAGATACTTAAACTCCTCCACTTGGGGCAGGACCTCGTCCCTGACCTGGAGAAGGCATTCTACCCTTTTCCGACTCAAGACCATGGTCTCGGATTTAGAGGAGCTGATTCTCATCCCAGCTGCTTCACACCCGGCTGCGAACTGCTCCAGCGAAAGCCGGAGATCACGTTCTGACGAAGCCAACAGGACCACATCATCTGCAAAAAGCAGAGACCTGATCCTTAGGCCACCAAAACGGATCCCCTCACCACCTTGGCTGCACCTAGAAATTCTGTCCATAAAAGTTATGAACAGAATCGGTGACAAAGGGCAGCCTTGGCGGAGTCCAACTCTCACCGGAAACAAGCCCGACTTACTGCCGGCAATGCGGACCAAGCTCTGACACTGGTCGTACAAGGACCTAACAGCCCGTATCAAGGGGCCTGGTACCCCATACTCCCAGAGTACCCCCCACAGGGCCCCCCGAGGGACGCGGTCGAACGCCTTCTCCAAATCCACAAAACACATGTAGATTGGTTGGGCGAACTCCCACGCACCCTCCAGGACCCCCCCAAGGGTATAGAGCTGGTCCAGTGTTCCACGGCCAGGACGAAAACCACATTGCTCCTCCTGAATCCGAGGTTCGACTATCCGACGGACCCTCCTCTCCAGAACCCCTGAATAGACCTTACCAGGGAGGCTCAGGAGTGTGATCCCCCTGTAGTTGGAACACACCCTGCGGTCCCCCTTTTTAAATAGGGGGACCACCACCCCGGTCTGCCAATCCAGTGGAACTGCCCCCGATGTCCACGCGATATTGCAGAGCCGCGTCAACCAACACAGCCCCACA
>SSNS01000548.1:124926-164645 GCA_006937985.1 Aphyosemion australe | reverse complement strand
GCCCACCGATTCACAACGTCCCGAGTCGAGGTCAGCAGCACACCCTCCCCACTGTAAACAGTGTTGGTAGTGCACTGCTTTCCCCTCCTGAGACGCCGGATGGTGGACCAGAATCTCCTCGAAGCCGTACGGAAGTCTTGTTCCATGGTCTCACCGAACTCCTCCCATGCCCGGGTTTTTGCCTCTGCGACCACCCGAGCCGCATTCCGCTTGGACTGCCGGTACCTATCAGCTGCCTCCGGAGTCCCACAGGCCAAAAAGACCTGATAGGACTCTTTCTTCAGCTTGACAGCATCCCTAACCGCCGGTGTCCACCAGCGGGTTCGGGGATTGCCGCCACGACAGGCACCGGCCACCCTGCGGCCACAGCTACGGTCAGCCGCCTCGACAATGGAGTCACGGAACATGGTCCATTCGGACTCAATGTCCCCCGCCTCCCCCGGGACGTGTTCGAAGTTCTGTCGGAGGTGGGAATTGAAGCTCCTTCTGACGGGAGACTCTGCCAGACGTTCCCAGCAGACCCTCACAACACGTTTGGGTCTGCCAGGTCTGACCGGCATCCTCCCCCACCATCGAAGCCAACTCACCACCAGGTAGTGGTCAGTTGACAGCTCCGCCCCTCTCTTTACCCGAGTGTCCAAGACATGCGGCCGCAGATCAGATGAAACGACAACAAAATCGATCATCGACCTGCGGCCTAAGGTGTCCTGGTGCCAAGAGCACATATGGACACCTTTATGCTTGAACATGGTGTTCGTTATGGACAATCCATGACGAGCACAGAAGTCTAATAACAGAACACCACTCGGGTTCAGATCAGGGGGGCCGTTCCTCCCAACCACACCTCTCCAGGTCTCACTGTCGTTGCCCACGTGAGCATTGAAGTCCCCCAGCAGAACGAGGGAGTCACCCGAAGGAGCGCTTTCCAGCACCCCCTCCAGGGACTCCAAAAAGGGTGGGTAGTCTGAGCTGCAGTTTGGTGCATAAGCACAAACCACAGTCAGGACCCGTCCCCCCACCCGAAGACGGAGGGAGGCTACCCTCTCGCTCACCGGGGTAAACCCCAACGTACAGGCACCAAGATGGGGGGCAAGAAGTATGCCCACCCCTGCTCGGCGCCTCTCAGTGGGAGCAACTCCAGAGTGGTAGAGAGTCCAACCCCTCTCGAGGAAACTGGTTCCAGAGCCAGAGCCATGCGTTGAGGTGAGTCCAACTATATCTAGTCGGAACCTCTCAACCTCACACACCAACTCCGGCTCTTTCCCCACCAGAGAGGTGACATTCCACGTACCAAGAGCTAGCTTCTGTAGCCGAGGATCAGACCGCCAAGGTCCCTGCCTTCGGCTACCGCCCTTTGCACATCGCACCCGACCCCTTTGGCCCCTCCCACGGGTGGTGGGCCCATGGGAAGGGGGACCCACGTCTCCTCTTCGGGCTATGCCCGGCCGGGCTCCATGGGTGAAAGCCCGGCCACCAGGCGCTCGCCAGCGTGCCCCAACTCCAGGCCTGGCTCCAGAGGGGGGTCCCGGTGACCCGCGTCCGGGCGAGGGAACACTGGTTCCATTCATTTTATTCATCATAAGGGGTCTATCGTTTAATATGAAGCTCTATCGTTTACACCACGATACGGCGTTTTACGGCAGTATTTTACGTCATGATGCCTTACGGCATGTCCATGCACGCGCGGCGCGCCACGCTAGCCATGCATAAACAAACATGGAGGAGGACGGTAGCGGACGCGGTTCAGACCAGGGTAATTTTCAACAGGATGACCTGCCAACCCAAATGGAGGAGCTTGTACCTAAAAGAGGGGAAACTTCTGTTGTATGGATGTGGTTTGGGTGTAGGAAGGCCGACGCGGACCAGAAAGCAGTTGTTTGTAAAGTTTGCCGGTTCCCGGTGCCAACAACAGACTCCAACACTACAAATGTATTTTATCAGCTGCGCAAGAACCACAATAAAGAATACAGAGAGTCAACAAGCAAAAGCCATAAAAGCAGCGTCGAGTGGTAGCGTAAGCGCTCATAACAAACTCCAGACACAGACGCTGCAACAGGCGTTTAGCCGTGGTGCACCATATAACCACAGCTCCCGCAGATGGAAGGAGATCACTACTGCAGTTGCCAAGCACATCTGCAAAGACATGGTTCCAATCTACACGGTCGAGAAACGTGGGTTTGGTGAGTTGGTGCAAACACTTGAAATTTTATATTAACTATGAATTTAATTAAAAGAAACAATGCTATATCGTTATGTATATCGTTATCAGGATATAAAATGAGCTATATCGGGATATGAAATTTTTGCCATATCGCCCAGCCCTATCTGTCAGGTACCTGAAAACGTACCGGACAACATCAACAAGAGAAAAACAAACAAAAAACAACGTCTTTATTACAATAACAGCTTGGAGGTAAATCATCTGATCACCACATGTCAAAGATGAATGAAAGTTGTTGGTTTTCCACAAGGTCTGGTCCATCGCTGGCTGCAGTCCTGGAGGACCCTCAGTCCAGCCTGGTTCTTTCTTTCCAGGAGACACA
Source organism: Aphyosemion australe (assembly GCA_006937985.1). Taxonomy (NCBI): domain Eukaryota; kingdom Metazoa; phylum Chordata; class Actinopteri; order Cyprinodontiformes; family Nothobranchiidae; genus Aphyosemion; species Aphyosemion australe. The sequence continues at coordinate 162,102 of SSNS01000548.1, read as the reverse complement.
TAAAAAACTCACTTAAACCTTCCAGCTATTATTTTGAGTAGTCAATAAAGTAAATAAAGACTTAATCTTAAGTTGATTTATATAGAAAAACAGGAACATGGTATAGGAACACACAGGCTTGGACTTTCTGAAAGTGACCCGAGCTTCTGCTGACATCATCTAATGTAGCTGTGGATCAGTACCTGGGAATGATCAGTGTGCGTCACAAATGTTATCCTACATGAACCACATCTGAGAACCATGGTGTTGCTGTGTCTAGTCTGACTGTGGAAAGAACGAACATCCAGCCTACTTTTACACTGGACACATACAAAATGAGGCTAGGTCATGTCTTTGAGCGTAAACACATTATCCAACACTTTACAGTTGTCTGTATTCACTCTTTAGTTGGTTCTCAAATGTATGCATGAACACTAAACGGATGGATCTAAAACAACAAAGATGATCTGTCCACAAGGTGAGGCCCACAGGTTCTTGAGCTGGGGCCAAATCTTCTCAAAGGTTTTTACGACGAGGCATGTTGCTTGAACCATTGAAGATGAAAGATTTTGTTGCTCTCCTTTTACTTCTAACAAGCCCCCCAGGCCATCTGCATTCAGAGGTTGATGGAGAGAGATGGCAAGTGAAGTTGGGAGCGAGCCGGCCAAGGGGAATGAGCTGCGGCCTTAGTCTTTGAGTGGAATCGATTGCTTGTACAAGTCAAGGGAAATGAGAGAGATCTGACCACCCTCGGATTGGCTGGAATCGTCCTCACACAGAATCATAATGAGCTTATGTCCAGATTGTGTTTATGTGAGTTGCTGCTGGTGCTTTTCTCAAGGTGGAGAAACATTTTGCACATTTTGAAAGATTGCGAGACTGTTTGCTTGCTTGTGAATCAAGGCTTTTTAACTTTTGAAAGTAAAATGTAATTTATTCTGAAGTTATATGAGAAAGTTTAACTTTAATTATCCTAATTGCTTTTTATGCATCAACAATTTGTCTTTGTTTTCAGACAAATTAATATAATAAAGTTGAGGAACTTTTAACACTTTTTTGGCATAAACTTTACCTCAGTCATTGTGATATTAGCGTCTCCACTGATTACCCTTTTTTATTCATTTTCTTTTTCACTTTCCTCACATTTTTTATCACAACTTTTACTTTTGCCATTTTTTATATTTTTAAATAATTTTTTAATTAATTTATTTGTTTTTGTGATTTTTATCTTGAGAGGCTCTATATATAAAAGGTCGTTTCTTCTTCATTGCATTTTAACTCCAGGAAGTTGCAACGTTACCATCACATTTAACACAAATTAAACACCCCTTATTTTTGCTTGATTGTGTCATTTTTACTATTCACCTGAACTTCTATGCAATCATGACCCATAACCTGAGTTCACCTCTTAAAGCCTGCAACATTGAAACATGTCTGACACCAGATTACATTTACCTTGCAGCGTAAGACTTCCTTTAATATCTGTGAATAAAAAATTTCTGAAATGTCACATAAAAGTTATGGAAACCCTTTTTGCCAAATGATCAACAATTGTGGTATAAGGGTTAGAGTTAGCACAGAGGTCCACGCTCCAGGCAGAAAGCTTAGCTGGGCTGATAATGAACACATGATCAGATTCTTATGCTGACCTTTATGCAACACTTTAACCAACTGAAACTTGGGAACTCCATGAAAAATGTCTGCAAATGTGTTTTCCTGGTGACCAAACAGTAATGATGTGCAGCTCATAGCTAGTAGTCCTAGAAAGCAGTTAATCAACCATCTAAAACAGCTTTGAGCCTCTAAAAAGCATCAGAAATGTTCTTTAGGCTTTCATCTGTCCCAGGAGCCCTGATACAGGCCATTCTAAACCCCCTAAACCAGCCTTGCTGTGAAAAGAGCTGTTTAGCTCCTCCCACTCGGCCAGGACATGAATATGATAATGAGCTGCTTGCTGATTGGTTGGTTTCCCCAGAAGGCCTCAGACACTGGACACATGCAGGTTTGAGGAGGCGTGGCTCCCCCTTATGACGTGTTAAGGAAGACTTTCTCAGAACAGAAGTTTTTCTCTTGACTTTTTCAACTTTGTAGTTTACATAAAAAGTAGATAAGGTACTATCAGTGTACAAGACATTATATATAATGCCTCTTGATTCACAAAATTTCTTGCTTTTCCCAACACCCCAATACTTCGTGCTACCTTTCCTTTAACATATTTTATGTGCGGTTTCCAGCAGTTTGTGATCAAGGATTACACCCAGAAATGTATTTTCATACACTCTTTCTATGAGGATATCATTTATTGTTATTGCCATATGTGTATTTATTTTCCGTTTTCCAAACAGCATGATGTTAGTTTTATTTAAATTCAACGATTATTTATTTATTTAGCCATTTCTGTTGTAACCAAATCACAAAGATCTTGCAGATTCACCCCTGAGGCAAAGAAATTTGTATCATCTGCAAATAAGACACATTTAATTTTCTGGAAACCTTACATAAATCATTGATGTATAAAATAAATAACTTTTAACCACCCAAGCTGTCTTTGTTCAACAAGGAAAATGTTGGTTTACATTCTAGGTCCTCTTTAACCGGCAACGGCTTCATTGTTTGGATTAAACCTTCATGTATCAGTGACTAACGACATTAAATAGAAAACAACTAAATATGTGACGTAAAGTTTCATCAGCAACATTTTGAGCAGGTGCACCATCTGAAACAAACAGCTTCATAATTTATGTGTGTAACGAACAACTTGGAGGTTATTTATCACTAAATTTGGCTGTAATCTGTTAATTATGTTGTTATTTAATCTGTATGCAGAAAGGCATCATAAGGACAAAGCAACGTTATGTTTTTGTTGTTAATGTAGTTCTAATAAATGCTCATCTGGGATGCTGCAAATGTTACAACAGATCTTTCATTCTAATATATTTTCAGACAAAATAATTTAAATGAAATTTTACTCCTTTTTGTTACTAAGGCGGTGTGACACCTGAGGGGACAGGATTTGTCTCTTGAAACAACAACACTGCTGAGATCCAGGGCCTTTTTAGGAACATATGGAGCATTTTCAGTGTAAGCGTGGTCAAGATCTCATGTTTCGTTACTGGAGGATTCTGATGTGAACAAGTCTGCTAAGATTTTGCTGCAAAGTGCAAAGCTATTCAGCCGGTCCTCCATGGGTGCCCAATAACTACCTGAAAGTGGGTGAGTTACAATACAAAAGTACTTTCTCAGGTTTTTCTTATGTTGAGCAGAAAATCATTTAACTGTAACAAATAGTGGTTTTAAAGGATTTCAGTGCTACCCAAACATGCTTCAGCCACAGCTTGCAGAGCTCAGTTTAGGAAGCTTTGCAATTGAAAGTAATGCCATTGCTGACTAGTGAAGGGGCAGAAATCTGACTGAAGTAGTCGGGGGTGGGGGTAGAAAGGGCAGCCTGGGTGTTTTGGTGGAAATGGAGGCCATAGATCTGTTTGTTTGGGGATTAGGCCGGGATTAGACCTCTAATTCCTTTCCCTCGTGTGCATAATTGAAAAAATGTGTGTGCCCATGGAGGGAGGATGAGAGGCCGTCGAGCTTGAGCCCCTTGTAGCACTTGAGTTTTAGGCTGTCAAGCTGTGAGACGGAGGGGGAAAAGGAATCTGTGACAATGAGTGTCAGTCAAAGCACCGCTAGGTTCTGCTCCCAGTCCCTCCATCCTCATCTGAGCTTTAAGGAGCAACACAACACACCTATATATTATCTCCTTTTATCCCGTGAACATATGGAAATAGAGTTCCTAACTGTATAAAATCTTATTTTTTCACATCTGTGTGTTTATTTCCCTGCTGACCTTCTCTTGGGTAAGATGGAATGGTTATTAAATGGGGGACTCACTGCAACAATGCATAACTTTGTAATTGTGTGTTTAGTACAGGAATCTTTACGTATCCCAGGTTTTTGAGAAGATTTAAAATTCAGTGTAACTGTTTCATATTGCTCAGCTCAGCGGCCGTATCTGGCTCTGAGTGATGACATCGCAGGGCGGATGACGAAGCAGCTAGAGATTCGTGATCATAAATCACATCAGATAGCCGTGTGGAGCTTCATGAAACTTGGAACAGGAAGGTTTTATTTGATTTGAGCAAAAGAAGATCTGCCTGCTCATTGGATGTTGGCTAATACGTTTGAAACGGCGTAAATTCAGTCAAACTGTCCGACCTTTTCAGAGAAATGTAGGTTTTATCCACGTTTTCTCACTTTTATGTAAAGTGGAATAAATCCAGTGTTTTATTTGAACTTTTGGAGTGATGAAGCTGAGCTGGAGGCGGACTGAGCTGTCACTTCTCTCATATGATAATAGGTATGATTACACCCTGATGTCCCAGGAATCACACACTCACCATTTCTAATCTGAGCACCAAAATTTTTAATTTCTAATTATTCAAGACGGACAAAAAAGCACAGTATTATTCCGCCTTGGTGATGCTTGGTGATGGTGAAGTTTAGAAATAAATTACTTTATAAAGCCATTTTTTTTGTTATATATTAATCTTTTAGTATGCCACAATAATGTAATTTAACACACATTCAATGTTTAGTTTTTACCATTTTCCACTAGATTGTGAACATTCCCTATAGCAAGGCAATGATTAACCCTGCATTAAAAAAAAAAATGTTTATGCCCACTTGTGACACTCCATTGTGTTGAAAATATATGCCCAAAACAAATCCTCTGGACAGAACACACAAGAAATTATTTAATTTTTTCATTTGTTTCACAGTTTTGGTTTTGATCATACACCTGGCAATAAAGGGGGAAAAGGGGTTAAATCTCAGAAACACACAAATATTTTACTATATTTTTTGAGGACTGAAGCCTAGGATAAATTTCATGTAAAATACATTTGGAACTTATGAAATATATGAGGATGTTTGGCTTCAGCATTTTTTTGTGCTAAAATCGTGACTTTTTTTTTTAGAAAATATGATATTACACAAAAACTACAAATTGAGTAAATATATTTATATGCCCATTGGTGACACTCCAAGGCAGCTACAATTCACCCCCAAATCAGGTCCTCTGGACATGACACACAAAAAATTATTTGATTTTTTCGGTTTTTTACATTTTTTCAGTTTTGGTTTTGATCATAAACCTGGCGATAAAGAGGTTAAATCTCAAAAACACACAAATATTTTATTATGAAGCCAAGGATGAAATTCGTGTAAAAAATTGAGACTTATGAAATATTATATAATATTTCTATAGGATGTTTGTTTCAGGATTTTTTCTGTGCGCCAGAAAATTAAATGTTTATATGAGGGTTAAATGAAAATACATCAAAATGAGGACTATTCTCAGCCATTAGTAGGTGAGATTAAAAAAGAGATTAATTAGATTAATTAATTATTACAGGTCATAATTAATTAATCTAAAAACAATTTAATCTCATGACAGCACTAATTTTTTTATTTTTTGTGGAGGTTTTTTTTTTGTTCTGTGTGCTGAGGTTTTATAATCAGCAGAATTGTAAGAAAGCAGGAAAAATCTGTCTGTGTGAAAAATTGCTTTTGTCTGCTGTAATTATTTTTCATGGTACTCGTGTGTAAACACAACCCAGTGGCTGACAAACACTTTTGCAGCTCCCTGTTACGACGTAATATAAATTATATGAATATAAAGTAGGTGAAGGACTTTACCCCCCTGGAAACTTTCCAGACCTTTTGCAGAAAGGTTTGCACAATTCAACTGAATTAAATAAAAATAATATTAAAAAATCATTTCATAATTTTTGAGGTTCTGGACTGATCCGATCTGCCCGCGGGGAGGGCCAAGACGAGAAAGGTGCCTCTTCAATATTTGATCTCCTCCACAGTTAATTAGAGCTGGAAATGAAATGTTGCGTTTGTGTTTCCCCAGGGCTAATTAATTACATGCATTTACCCACTGAACGGCAGACGTTAAATTAAAATGCAGATATGAAAAAGTGAGTTTGTCAGAATGGCAGGAATGCTTTCACCTTTTAAAACAGTCTGAAAGGCGTGTGATTAGATGAGAGCAAGCGATGACCTTTTCCTGATATTCCCTGTACACCTTAATTAAAATTCATCCTTCTAGGCCAAAAGGCTCCTCTCATTTGGATGATCCATTCTCTGCAAAGGCTAATTAAATGTGACCAATGCTACATTTAGCAAATGAAGAGTCAGCACTGTTTTATTTGGCTGAGGCTTTAGTAAGTCGGTGTCAGAAGCTATAAGTTAAGTTGGCTCTCGAGCACAGGATTAAAAACAAGGAGCTTTTAAACTCTTAAATAAACAAGGCTGCTAAGTTGTTGGTCTGTTAGTTTTGCATCAGTAAAGGGAAACCACATTTAGCTTTTCTAGTGGATTTTTATCGGTTTTGGATTACCCCTACTTTCCACCAGACGCGAAAAATACTTAGTGGCAATTAGCTCCCGCTATAATGGACGAGCTCCTTTCCACAGGCAGCAAAGTTTTGGACGCGTCCCAGGAGCGAAGGGATGTAAGGCTTACGTTAGAATCTTTTTTACACGCTACGCTTCCAAAACATGTCAAGCTCCGCAGTTCAGATCAGTCCAGACAGGAAGTCAAACACAAAAGCAGTGTAAAACATACAGAAACTTTCAAAATAAAACTCACGTCCAGTTAAACGTAGTCATTTTCTGTGAAACCTCTGTAGCTAAGGTAAACAGAACAGAAAATAAACCACAGACCTTTTTTGAGACATGCTGCCGTCGTTCTCCTTGCTTGTTATTGTGTGAACTTCTGAAATCACGTGTGGTGTTGCAGTTCTCTCGTGATTTTGTGGGACTATCTATGAAATGCTTTCACTACCGTTTTGCATCTAAAACACTCCCGGTTGGAAAGGAGCTTGCTGGTAAAAGACCTCTATTATGTTACATGCCGCTTTCGCATCTAGTGGAAAGGAAGGGTTAGTGAAAGGTAATTTTACTATGAAAGCATCCTAGACATTTGCTTTTATCCTTTCACAGAACACATCATGCTACCCGTGGTTTTCAACACATCTGCAGTGGTTTCTAGTATGAATGAATGTCTTTTGAGTCGATCTCTGCAGGAAAAAGCTCTGGCACTCCTGTTTCAGGAAGTAGATGTTCTGGGAGGAGAGGGGAGTGGAAAACAGCTGGATTTGGAGATTTACTCATTAGTATTCATGATATTCAGACATCTCTCCTCTGATTGGATAACAGCAACACGACTCTACCACTAACTCTGCTCTGCAACGTTGATGTTTTATCTCCACTAATAACACAAGCCTGGAGGAGTTCTGCTGTGTGGTGGAGTTGCTAATGCTAATGCTAATGCTAAAACTGTCAGGGCAAATGGTAGACCTGCAGAAATAAATCTTTTGCTACAGCTACGTTAGGTCTTAACCTTGATAAAGATGTAATCTCATAGCTTATTGTTTTTACAGAAAGGCCACAAAGAACGTGAATCATGAAAACCTGTCCCTTTATTTAAAACGTCTATGACCCTGGAAGTGTGGAGCAAAGAGGTCCCAGCAACAGCACCAGAACACTAAAGTTACTCATGTAGAAGTACCTCTTGAGTTTTAGCCTCCAACAAAATGTTTGGAAAGGTTTGAATGGGAGGTCATGCATGAGAGAGAAGTGAGGAGGCCTATAGACCTTCAAGACGAGTGACTTTTAAAATCCTGATGAAGCTCCCGGACACTTTGTATAAACAATTATTTGTTACTGAGGAATGTCTGCTCCTCACTTTGTTTTACATTTCTGTATTGATCCAGAGGGGGCGGAGGGGTGCTTTCTGGAATTACTAATGTTTGATTGGTCTGCAGCAATGACTGGTAGCCCAGAACCTTTACACACTCATGCCAAAGTTGATTATTTAAGCATTCAAACAGTGCTAAACACATACAAATTAAAGATTTTGTGTCATTTCTTTTATCAGTATAATAGAACAAATCATTCAACTAACGCAGCATGCTGTTGCAGTGATCGTGTAGGTGTTCCTAGTACATGTCGTACTTTAACCAAGATCCAGTGATGTTTCTGAGCTTTGGGGTTTCTGATTGAAATGAACTCATGGGAACAGAAACTCCAAACCATAAGAAAAGCTATTAACCCTACCCTCCTGCAGCATGCTGCAGCTTTGCCTGTCAGTACCTCCGGTGCATGCTGCACCTCTTGGTTTCAGTAGAAACAGCTCGGGTGTGTGACCATAAAAACTATCTGCAGCAGCGCAAACACACACACACATCACTTTTTAGGGGAACTTTTTAATGATAGCAAATGGAATGCTGACAGGACAAAGAGGAAGAGAAGCAATGGCAGCAAAGGTCCTGACTGACCTAAAACTGGGACTGTTAAAGGTCAACTTTACTCAAATTTTTCATACATCTGCAGTGATCTCTAGTAGGAATGAATGCCTTCTCTGGGGGGAAGAAAGCTCAGATGCTCCTGTTTGAGGATGTAGAAGTCAGCTGGAGGAGAAAGTAGCTTCAGACGACAGGATTTAAAGTCTTATTTCCTGATATGTGGACATCTCTCCTATGATTGGCTAACAGCAACTCGACTCTAGCACTGACTCTGTTTGCTCTGCAACTTTGATGTTTTATCTCCACAAATAACACAAGCCTGGAGGAGTTCTGCTGTGTGGTGGAGTTGCTAATGCTAACGGTTAGCTTTTGCTAGCCGAGTCGTTCTGCTGTTTCCTGGACGCTAAACCAACAACAGCCTTCCCCGTCGTGAATCAAGATGGGTGAGTCCATGAATGTTAAGTGACAGTGTGACGTAGATCTGTCAGGTTTTTCTGAACCGAGCGTTTGTCCGTCTATTTTCTATCAGAAGCTAATGCAGATAGGTGTAGGAAACTATTTTCATGTTCAGCCTGCATGTTAAACTCAGAGTGACTGATCTTTTAAAAAATAATAAGTAAAAAAATGGATTCTGAACTAAATTAATAATTTTAAACAAATTTTATTAGGAAAGCATTGCGTAAACAAGCTAAACTAAATGTGATTCACAAAGGGTTTGCTGTATTTGTTTGATTATTGTATTCAGATGAATTATTGGTTGAATGGTGCTGAAGCCAAGGGAAGTGATGATCCGGGGCTCCTGGATAGATCAGGTGAAGCAGCGTGAAGAGAAGCGGGATGCTTTTCATTCGGAGGGAAAATGACAATAAAAGATGATTTAAAGAACAGAAATCAGGCTTATGAAGCTTTAAAGACGATTACCGGGCCTGTGTAATGAAAAGAAAATCTATTTCCACCCTTTTTCATATATTCATGAAGCACCTGCTGATATCCAAGATTTTTGTTTTCAGTGAGTTAAATTATAAATCCTTTCCTGCAGGAGTCCTTGTTTTTAAAAATGTCAGCAGAACAAAATAAACTTTAACCAGCTGCTTAATAACATGCAACTCAGAAGTTCCTGTTATTTATTAATGTTCTTTCCTTCTGGTTTTAGCTTCAACAAAGGTTTAATTTCAATAAAACAGGAACAGATTGTCATAAAACCATTTGTTCAGTGGTTTTTGAGGGTTTGCGTGTGTTCTCTGCTCCTGCCTTGCAGATTTCCACATCCAGCCCTGATCTGATGAAACCACTGACGTTATGTCATGATAATGGCTGCAGGTGGCTGTAACTGAATTGGACAGTCAGAAATGGCTCTCTCTCTGTTTCACAGCGAGCTTTTCTTTTCTTCTACACCAACTCTGATGCCAACCAGACCTGACGTCTGTTCATTTAATCCTGCTTCCAGGCAAACACCGAGCGATTCTGGTCCAGTGGCATAAAAATTTCCACTCACCATAAAATGACCTGCGTTTGTCTTAAAATACCAAAAAAGTCTCTCAGGTAAGAAAACATGTTGACAAGCAGAGAGAAATCAGAGAAGCTTATTTAATCAGATTTCTTTTTAAGTTTGCAAACATGTTTACTGAGCATAAGTGTTTGTGCTGGACTGATAAAGGTTTGTCATGCAGCATAATGAGATACACCAGGGACCCCATGCTCGCCGGCATGTTGGCATCAGGGGCCCCTCACACTGGCCTTTGTTATGCTGAGGGTAATGTGAAATTAGCATAAACAGCTAGATCCTGTTTACAGCACCACAGTGTGACAGGGGTTGAGATAAGGCTTTACAACAGGGGTCTAATATTTCATTATCACCATGATTAGTATTCTAAGGAAACACCATGTGATTCACAGTCTTAACACATTTGCATTATTCAACAGGGCTTCAAACCTGAGGTGGGAAGACCCTGTGCGTTCGAAGCGAATGGCCTCCCGAGGAGTTCCTGTTCAGATGTAACTTTTTTGCTTGCAACCCTTAAAAATAAAGTGCTGCATCTTCAAAAATAACCCGGCGAGAGTGCTCTTATCCAAAATGTTGATCTTAATTGACAACTGGTAGATCAGAGACGCCGTCATGTTCGCAAAAGGTCGAGAATTTCCTTGAGCGACGTTCTCAGTGCTGCTGCTGTAAGTCAAAATGAACAGAGGCTTGCCTTTAGGTTCCTTGTTTCTTTGTTACGGCAGATTTTATCAAAGGCTGCGTTCTGTAGTTGTTAAGAAAGAAGATATTTCCACGGAGTCTTGCACCAATCTGGTCAGTTTCAAAAGACACACCATGGTGGCAGGTCAGGGTAATACTGCCGCTACGGTGTGTTTTTTGAATGCGCTGTGGTGGCATGGCGAGCCAAGAATATTGCGCCATTTGTGCCGTCAAGCTCAATAGTAATATTACTGATGTGTCCCAACGTGAACGAAGATCACGCTTTAAAACAACAGCGGGCGATGTCATGATCAATTGTGGAATGTGAGCCAGGCCCCGGACGGCAAGAATATTGAAAAGGCAAGTAAACACGGGCAGTCAGTTTTGTATTTGTGAACGGTATCAGTGGAGATGGCTGACTAGAGCGATGGCGGCGGCTAGAGCTGAAGCACAGATCACCAGACAGTTCACGGGGACGGTGAAGGACAGCCACCTTTTGGAGCGACTTGTGATAAGAAATTAAGGCGCATGGGTTCATTTAATTTTTAAAAAAAACCAAGTTTCGTCCAAGCTAAGAGGATCTCTGTGACAGTGCAGACACCACCCCCACACCCTCTTTATACTGGCATCTTTTGTGAAAAACACATGGTCGCACCACATTACCGCCACAGGCTGACCACCTTTGACCAAAGGCTATCGGCAAAGTGCTTGTTTTTTTAAACAGGCTGTTGACTCAGTATATGTTGGAGAAGAAAGGCCTATGGGCTCGACACACGGGAGGCAATAAACGACCGCGATCAGCGAAACTCATTGCTATCGCTGATAACCTGACACACGGGAGGCGACGCTTGTTTTGATTGGCCGTGAGATTGGAGGGAATTTTGGGTTATTAAAGCAGTTCAGAGTTGAAAAAGCGGTAGATATGAAGTCTCACAAGGTTTTGCTAGAGTTAAGTGAAGTCTTACTTCTGACTTTACTATATAAACCTACTATATATCAACTTTTCCTCCATGTTTGCCCGGGGATGTACTGAGAAGCATCCTGTCCGCTCATTGGTCAGTCAATGAAGCCTCCGCTGATTGGTCCTTGTCCAAGTGACAATGATAAAAAGTTGAAAATTTTCAACTTTCTGGGATCGCGTCGCTGGCTCGCCTGTGCACGACACATGCACGAGCGCAAAATTTCACATGCACATTTTTCGCGTGTTGCTTAGCAGGAGGGAGACCTGCCTTAAATCTGCTGTATGGAAAATAACATTGACAGTGCAGACGTTCACACGGAGACGTCACCTTCAGCTGCACCTTCTCCAGTCTGTTTAGGCTTAGTCGTGGCAGAAATCACTTGCCATACAGGAGTGGACGTGCAAGCGTCACTGCTGCTGCGGCGATGAAATTCACTAGTCCGGAGCTGCTCAAAAACACGACATTCGCTTTAAGCTATTGCGCATTTTTTGCGCAAATGTTTTTGCCTCTTCGTAGTGTTTTCCTCTTTGATGAAATATCTACTTTGCAAGTACTGCAAGTCTCCCTGTTGTCATCCTTTCTCGTAAAGTATAACCTTCGAGCATTTGTGCTGCTTAGGCGCCATGTTTTCTGCTGAGTAAATGCGTAAGCTGCGCAACGTGGGTGGTGACATCATTTGCGCCGACTGGAATTGATAAGGGAATTCCTAGGAATTGAAACAGTGGGAACCGGTTCTCAACAAGAACCGGTTTTCGACTCCCACCCCTAGTCGTGCATGTGTGATTGAAAATGAATGGAGGAGAGGCGATGTCGCCTCCCGTGTGTCAAGCCCATTAGACTTTATACCAACACTCACAACCAGACATAGGTCTACTCTACATCTACTCTGTAAACAAAGTCCACTTTAGTTTCCTTTTCATCCACATACCTGTTTTAGCATAATTGACTTAGCCTTACTCCACTGTCATCAGATTAAAGGGTATTCATCAGTTCTGGGACCAACACTCACCATCACTTACAATTACCGACCAATCTATATTTTTTTTCAATGCAGTGGATTTGACCTCTGACCACCCCCACCAGCCTGAATGACCAAAAAACCACTTAGCTGTGTCTTAACACGTGGGTAATGAGATAGATAAACAGAGATAAAAGAAACATGTGCAGGATTGGGGTTTAAAGACTGGGACTTAGTGGGTCATAATTAGATAGGAACCAAGGTAGAACACACCGTTAAATAAACAGGTGGAGAAATGGAATAAAGATGATAACACATCAATGAGCACAAAACAGCCTATTTTAGTTTAGCATCCTAATTATTCTGCACCTCTGTGCTTTGCAGGACCTCTCTGTGCTGCTCGAGTACAAATAAACAAGCAGGGTGGCGGAATTGTTTTAACTTTCTCTCAAGAGACTTTGAACAGACACTGTTATGATGCTATGCTAAGAAAAGTTGGTGTCTGAGCCCTTTTAAAAACAAAACAATATTAAAAGTAATTATACCAACAAGATAAACTTAATTAGCTCAGCATGAAACTCTGTGGCTTAGTCCCATGAATTTTCCATCACTAATTACCCTGATAATTAACAGTTTGTTGCGTGATTCTCAATAAAGATCCTTTGCAGTCTTTTTCACTTGACCACCTTTAATCTATGCTTCAGTTCTTTGTTGGTCAAGACAGAGAATTTAGCTTTTGTTTATCAGCGTGTGCATCGATGTTTAGAGCAAGTAAACAATCTCAAGCTCTTTTCTATCCCACCACTGTGACGGCGAATGCTGCTGGGACTCAAGGTAGCGGTACACTTGACATTGTTTTATTGCCTCCTCTTAGGCTTCATTGTTGCAGAATGTATGTGGCTGGTTCCCAGACTTCTCTCTCCCAATGCCCTTGGTGGTGACAGCCAACAATGTTCCTGCATGTCAGTGACACTTTAAGAGAGAAGTCAAGTTAAACCTATAAAATAGTTTTTAGAAGCTGATTTTTTTGCCGAACAAGACCGGGTGATGGATAATAAAAAATGACAAGTGGGGAAAAAAAGGAAAAGTTGGCTTCAAAGGAGGCAAAAGGTTAAATGTGCATTATGATGTTTACATTACATATAGTCATATTGAGACTGTTTAATACAGCTGGTTTTTATTAAAAGTTGAATATGTAAGAATGACATCCTGTGGTCAAATTTGGTTACTGCAATCACTTTCTCACTCCCATTTTGTGAGTTTCATGGCTGTTGCCAGTTATGGATCAGCACCAGAAGATTCTAGCTGACAAGCAAAGACGAGTCATACACAGTAAGTTAAAACCACACTCCTGAACTTTGTGGATATATGCTCTCTGACGCCCTCTCAAGGCTTGCTGCGTAACGCCACTGTTGTAAAATCAAATCTCTCTCGCGCATAAGAGGCATGTTTACATTCCTAATATCAGGCAAACGCGTAGCTTGCGTTGATTTAAAGTGTCGTTTGTGCGCGTCCCCCAAAATGAACGCGACGTGCCCGAATGCTGTAATATACGGGCAACCGGTAGGTGGAGTTGACAAAACGAGCGAGGCACACTCACCATGGTGACTCCATCTCTGGTTTAGAGGTCTTTCACACCATCTACGATACCACTGCTGTCCTTTTTTCTGCCGTAATCTCAAAATTAACCAGTTTTGAGCTCTTTTATTGACGCCATGTTTGTTTTGGTTGTACCGGCTCTCTATCCGGTCTGAGTACTCTTGTTTGCCCCCTAGTGGAACACTCCGCTACAACCAGTGCAGCGATGTGTAGCAGCAAGTATATGAACAAAGACGCAGCCTGCTGCCCGTGCCAACGCAAGGTTAAACAGCAAGTATATTCCAGCCCTTACAAATTATACATTATATTATTACAGACCATCACTACATCAAAGTAATGCATGTGAGTTTCTTTAAAGAATCACAGTAGGGGTGGCCAGTATTGTGCCTGAACGAGTTCACTGAATGATCGTTCATGAACTCATTCATGTTTTTTGTGAGCGTGAACTGACCTCGCTCATATTTTGTCTGACGTCTGGTAAAGTGAGCACGCTCACTCTGGCGTTTGTGAACGTCGCTCTCCTGCAGTTTAATTTCATTCGAGAGCTCCAGATCTCCATGGAGCTAAAGCCGTGGCTAAAACATCCTGTTAACCATTGATATTTAAAAGGAGTAGACAGACAGTAGACAATGCTTCCAAAGACTGGAATGAGCTGCAAAAATCACTAAAGCTACCTACGTTCCATTATCTACCTTCAACAATTCATTACGATCAATAGTTTCTCATCAATGTGCCTGCTTCTGAGTACTTAAAGATTGTTGTAAGTCTGTTTGGATTCCTTGCACATATTGTATATGAGAACAGTCTCTTATGTCTTTATCTTATCTTGTTTGATTTTATCTTATCTACCTGTTGTTCTTTGGTGCAAAGCTACTTGTGTCTCTGTTGCTGCTGCCTCTTGGCCAGATCGTCATTGTAAATGAGAATGGGTTCTCAATCCACTCATCTGGTTAAATAAAATAAATAAAAGTCAACAGGTAAACCCAAACTCTTACCTGATGATCCAGTTGGGCAGTGGGTATTTTCATCATATCTGGGTAATTAAGTTAAATAGGTCATGATGATATTTAGGAGAATAGTCTGTTACTGATCCAAACTGCAGTGTCTCTGTTGTCCATGTAATTGTTTTACATAAAGTCAATGAAAGATCCACTTGTAAGGTCACCTGTTGTTATTTTTAGCATTGGGAGTAATGCATTACAAAAGTAATTAGTTACTGTAATGCATTGCTTTTTGCTGTAATGTGGTAATGTAAGGGATTACAGAAAACAATTGGTAATTTTTTACTCGGTACAAATGTCAGTATGAATGAATGAAGTGGTGGGTTTTCTTCAGGGTTCGAATTACAGTGGATCCAGACGAAAGATGATCGGTGACTTCATGCAGTGCTCACTCCGGTGCTTTTGCGGTGGGTAGATCCCTCGATCAGCCTAGATCATGAAGTGAAAACGTACAAAATCCATGAACCAGTTTTCTGTAGAAATGAGAGGAAATGCAAGAAGATCGGAGACAGACAGGACAGGAAAACGTAGGGACATTTAACTCCACTACAGTTTTTACTTGTATTAAGCAATAATTTATAAGCATTTAATATTAATTTATTTGATACAATTCAGATCACCTTCAAAGCCACACCCATGGCCGTTGCAAGGCATTTGGGGGCCAAGGCAAAATAGACTTTGAGTCCCCCCCACCCACCCACCTAAAGAACTGTTATCATATCTGACCACAATCCTAGCTCAGTCAGATACCACATCACCTTCCACTGGATGTATAATGAGCTAATTGAGCATCATACATCTTATTGCAAAATCCATATCTGCAGTTATTTTGTTGTGAGAGTAACTTAAAGTAATGCAATAGGAGTGTAATGTCTTACATTTTAAAAACAGTAATATTGTAATGTAACGAATTACTTTAAAATGACAGTAACAAGTAATAAATAATGCACTTTGAAGTAACTTGCCCGACACTGGTTAAGTTTATGTTTATTTGACTTAACCATTTTAATAAATAACATTTACGATTATATAGATTTTTGTTAAATCTTACATAATTTTTTTTGGGTGATTACTAGGGCCAAGAACCTTTTTTTTTTTTGAGTGCATGCACAGTTCTAGTGTTTTTGCTTCTTCAGCCCAAATAAAGCACAAATGACTCACGGGGGATTTGCTGTCCCCTAGCAGATTCTTTAAAAGTCCTAAAAGTGGGATTTGAGTAAATAAGGTTTACTAAACCTGCTTATTTTAGGTTTACACTTACTACAGTTGATTTTTGTTTATTCATTTTGATAAATTACAGTTGTGATTTTATAAATTTAAACGTTTTAGCTGGTGTAGGGTCAAAAACTAAATTTAAGTTCACCTAATTTTTCTTTACTGCTCTACTTTAGAAGTGGCGCCTGCTTCTGTTTTACCTTCAGCACTCTCTTCAGATTTAGAAGAAAACTTTATTAACTTAAACGCACACAAATGTACCTCTTGATCCATGTCCGTGTTTATAATTTTGTCAGATTGTTGTGGTCCCAAACAAAGCATCGTGCTTTATACTGAGTTTAGTGAAGTGCGCTTAAAGAAAACAAACGGGCTCAGGGACTTTGGGGATGGAGCAGCCGTGAAACGGGAGGAGATTTGCAGCGTGTGCTGCCGTCAGAAGCTGCTGGGGAAGCAGAGACCTGGAGACAGAGGAATAAGAAGGGTGTAGGGAGTGGAGCCTCAGTGCTGCGATGCTGCTGCCTCAGCCCCGTGTGCCATTCCAAGTGTCAGCTTGATTAATGGGCCTCTGGCTGCACGAGTCCCTCTCACAGGGATAACACAGATCAATACACAATGAGATCTGGCTCTGGAGAACCCTTCTCACGGCCTCCGTGGCTTTGACTCAGATCTCAGCTGATGGAAACATTCAAAGGATGTTTGCTGTTACACGATCTCATACGTAGCCCCTTGAAACAGTGCAAAGTTGAAACAACAGCTGAGGTTCTTTATCTCAGGAGAGATCAGACATAAGCTTTGGATTGTTTGATATAAAAAGCCGACGTTCTTCAGATCGCGCTGTTAAACCAAACTGCCCCGAAGCAACGCTCACTAACATGTCAGAGTGGTTTAGAGACTTTACTCTGAAGACCTTTTGCATGTTTTTCTGTATCTTCTTAATTATTCTTTTCATTTCGGGTGCACTAATATTATGTAAGGAGCCGTTGAAGGTCTGATTCTGGTTGTAATTGTTTTGGTGTGATCTCAACCAGCCCGCTGCTCAGATTTGAGACCAGTCGATAACACAGTCGATATTGTTTTGTATCCAGGAGGGGAGGGGAGGTGAAAATGACGGGACTTACGAGCCCGTATTGAAAAAGGATTTCAAAGAGGAAAATGATTGTTCAGATTGAACGTCTGTGCATTCTAAGTGGGGCCGTTTTCATTCTGGTTCCTTCAGTGACAGTAAATGATGCCAGTTTTCATCCTGTTCTCTGAAAAAACTCGGATCAATGGAACGTTCCTGTGCCAAACTCATCATGTTTGTTTGCAGAACTTTCCTAAAGCTGGAAACAAGAATAAATGGGAAGTGTGTGTGCACATTCAAATTCAAAATACAAAGTTTCTCAAGTGTGACGGTATCTGAAATCATCACAAAACTCAAGCAGCCTGACAAATGTCCCGGTATTTGTTCCTGCTTTTAAAAACAAATCTATTGGGCCTATTTCAGTCTCTTCAGACGGTCTCTCTCTGTTAGAATTCTCTTTTAGCTGCTGTTTAGTCAAGGCTGCTTCCATCTGGTTAATGGGAACGCTGGCAAAGCTGGGAAAAGTCTTTGTGCTTTTGAATTTTATTATGTTTCTGTGAAGGTAAAACACTAATTAACAATCTTTATATATATATATATATATATATATATATATATATATATATATATATATATATATATATATATATAGTTTCTGTTTGCTGCAAGTGTTACAAACTTGAAAATTCATTATATACAGTATATAATATATTTATTTTTTATGATCAAAAGTATGCAAGGATTTCAATGCTGGAAATGTTTTATCTGTCTAGAATGTAATTTATGAGTGTTGTTATAACTTCATTGTTAAGAAAGCTAAATAAATGGAGGACAAGTCTTTAAAGAGAAATTCAGATGATTCATATCAAATCAGAAAGTAGAAAACAATTTAAAGCCATATTATGCAACTATTTCATATTTTTAAATCATGTTCTTGAGCCAGTATGTGCTAAAATGACCCTTTACAGGGTTAATGAAATGTCACTCAGACCCCCACCACCCTCTGTGCCCAGAATACCGCACTTGCAACTTCAGAGCGGCGGGCCGCTCCCTGCTGGACTTGGAAAATGGAGCTGACATGCCTGGTGCTGCAGTCTGCTTCCAGCATGTTTCCTGCATGTTTTAGTTCATGAACACAGCTGAATTGTTTGATTTAGTGATGAACCGCTCCTGTAGACACTAATGAAGGCTGAGGAGACGTTTCAGCAGTTAGATTAAGGTGTTAAAAAGACAAACGCACAGCGAGGAGATGAGTTTTATTTTTGTTTTCACTTTTGGTTTCGCTAACAAACACTAGGGGGTGCTAAAAACAAGCCAAAACTGCCAAGTGTTCCTTTAATGATTCTAAAATGTAAGACTATGTATCACTTTTGCTTCATAAAGCACCTTTATAAGTGCCCCTCGCTGTGATTTATGCCTATTTTCCACCAGACGCGAAAGGGTCGCAAAACCATCACAAGACGTACTTCGCGGCAATTACATAGTGTCATAGTGGATGAGTTCCTTTCCACCGTTCACAAGGCTACACATTTTGAACGTGTCTAAGAAGCGAAGGGATGCATTGATTACATTTCAAGTCTATTTTTTATGCGCTACGCTTCCAGACTGCATCAAACTCCACAGTTCAGATCGGTCCAGACAGGAAATCAAACAGGAAGGCAATGTAAAACATCCTGAAACTTTCAAAATAAAATTCCTAGACCTATTTAGGATGTCCTACAAACATGGTCTAGACCAGGGGTGCCCAATCCTGGTCCTGGAGGGCCGGTATCCAGCAGGCTTTAGTTTTAACTCTGCTTCAACACACCTGATTTCATTCAGCAGGTGATTAACAGGCTTCTGCAGAGCCTGATGAGATGCTGCACAGGTGATTCAACCACTGAATCAAGTGTGTTGGAGCAGAGAAAACACCAAAACGTGCTGGATACCGGCCCTCCAGGACCAGGATTGGGCACCCCTGGTCTAGACGGACGGACTCAATATAGACATGATCTGCACGCCCATGCAACGTTGATTGTTTGCAGGGATGCAGCCCTCTATCCTTGTTTGTTATCGTGTGAAATTCCAAAATCACGTGTGGTGTTGTAGTTCTCCTGTGATTTTGTGACCTCATGGAACCACCTGGGTGGAACGCTTTAGTCTGAAATGCCCCTGGTTAGAAGGGAGCTCATGGGTAAAACACCTCTATTATGTTACACACCGTTCACGCGTCTGGTGGAAAGGAAGGGTTAGTGATCTCATGCTTTTGACACAGAGTCTGACCAGTAGAGCCAACATGTGTCCAGCCAGCTGTGGCATCCTCACAGCTGGGACATAAACACTGATGAACTCTGTAGACACCACAGCTGATCAGTCCTATACTGCCTTATTACTGAGAACCACCTCATGGTATATCAACACACACACACACACACACACACACAGTTTTCCACTAATTACAGACACCATTTGCTTCTGCCCGTTTGCATCAAAGTTCCATACTCCTGGATTATATAATCTTTCTGCCTACCCACAGGATTATTCTAAATCAGCTCATGGCACTGCCTGATAGGAACGTATTAACTTTTAGCTTTATCCAGGTGAACAACACACGCTATCCTCTGGGGCGGCCTCGCAGGATAAATAAATATAAACATGGAGCACATTTAAAAGCTTTTTTCTCTAAAGCCTTTTGGGAACATTTTATCAGACGTCTCTGTTCCCTAACTCCTCCAAACTCTGAGTGTTAAATGAGTTTTCCTTTGGAGCCTAGGAAGCAAATGTTCTAATATCCATCACGGGAAGGAAAAAATAAATACATACATAAAAAATACACTTTTTCAGCCGTACACTACCTTTTATCTCCCCCCTTCCCCTAAAAAAGTTTGCATTTACTGTGAAAGAAGCACTTCCTCCAGTCTAAAAGATAAGCTCTTATAAAGAACCACAGTTCTTCATCTATTTTCTGCAATAAACAGAGAACATTTGTCAAAGTGAACAGGCCACTATAGTAACATCTTGATTGTTCTTTTCATGAACCAAAGCCATATTATTTTACTGCAGCTTTCCTGACTTTGGTCTGCTTGTCTGAGTTATTTTGGTTTGTTTTTGCTCGGTAAGCAAATACTGAGACAGGAAAACAGTCAGGAGGCAGATCTCACTTGTCACACTCCCACAGTCTGTCACGAAGATAGAACTTTACCTCATACTGTAATCTCCCTTGAGACCAAGTGGCTTTGGTGCCTAAACTTAAAAAATGAACGAAAAATGTTCCACCACTAAATTTATACCATACCAAGTTTATTCATAAAGCACATTTAAAAACAGCATGGCACCTGACCAAAGTGCTGTACAGATAAAAACTAAAACACAATATAAAAGCAAAAACACAGTCAATAGTAACAATACATAAAACAGATATTCACAGTCATCAATAAGAACGTTTAATAATAAAAAGTCAGGGGTTTAGAAACGCCAGGTCATAAAAGTAGGCCTTAAGCAATGACTTGAACCAGGAGAGGGATGGTGTCTGCCTCACTGAGAGAGGAAGAGCATTCCAGAGAGACGGAATTCCATCACAAAATGTACTTCGTGGACGGAATGGTCCAGAAGTGAGAGAGCGCCTGGTTTATTCAAAGCCAGGTAGATCTGGCAATCATCCACATAGAGATGGTATAGTCCAGGCCATATTTCCTCAGGATTGAACCCAAGGGGAGGATGTAAATGGAAAACAGGAGAAGCCCGAGCACAGACCCCTGCGGCACTCCACAGGGGAGCAGCATACACAAAAGCATGCTCCCCTCGCGTTTTGTATCTCATGGTGGGAACGTGAAGCAGCAAATGATCGGCAGATCTCATTGACCGGTTTGGCACATAACGAGCTACCAGGTCAGACAGGTAGGCGGTGCCAGACCATTCAAGGCCTTAAAAACAAAAGTCAGAATCTTGAACTTCACCATGAAGTTTATGGGTAGCCAGTGGAGACGCGCCAGCACAGGGGTGATATGATCACGTCTAGAGGTGTTTGTCAGAAACCTGGCTACTGCGGTCTGTACAACCTGAAGCCTGTTAAGAGCAGAGGCTGGTACGCCAAATAAGATGGAATTCGCGTAATCCAAGTGGGAGATGATAAAAGCATGAATTATGGTTTCCAGGTGTGCCCGTTTCAGGATTGGTTTTAAGCGAACCAGTCGGTGCAGATGGAAAAAAGAAGATCTGCCTACTGCATTAATCTGAGGGGTCATCAAAAGGAGGGCATCCAGTTTGACCTCTAGGTTGGTCACGCACTGTTTTAGGTTGTATGGAAGAGTATCCAAATCAGGGAGTGAGTGTGAAGTGGGGCCATGAGGATAGCCTCAGACTTGGAGTCATTCAGCTTCAGAAAATTGTCAGCCAGCCAAACATTGGTCCAGAAGTGAGAGAGCACCTGGTTTATTCAAAGCCAGGTACTGTAGATCTAGCAATCATCCACATAAAGATGGCAGTCCAGGCCATATCTCCTCAGGATTGAACCCAAGGAGAGGATATAAATGGAAAACTGAGGAGGCCCCAACACAGACCCCTGCGGCACTCCCCAGGGGAGCGGGAGCCATGGAGAAGAATAGTCACAAAACTGAACCTTAAAAACTCTTTTTGACAAATAAGAGTGAAACCACTTTATGATCTTCCAATTTATTCCCTTTGCATTAATTTATGGTCTGATGAATGAGAAGAGATCTAGTTTGCTGGGATTCTGTTTATTAATGTATTTTAGGCACAACAGTGAAGCGTAGACAGGGTTAAATCTGATCCTTCTAAATGGTTCCTCCTTTCATAAAACAAAACCTAATTTCTAAAGGAGAAGGTTTACTGTTTGGGACCATATGTTGTTATTTTAGAGTCTAAATACAAATATCAGAAGAGATTTCTGGTTTTGACAAACAAGCAGTAACTTTGTGTGTTTGTGACTTTTATAGTGGCTTATAGGGGGTATTTTGCACAGTATTTACTGACATGAAACAGATTGTTGACAGAAAAATGAACGCTGGATAGAAAAGAGGGTGACGGATGATTTTTCAGCAGCCATAATCAAAACAAACTAAAAAAGGAAAAGCAATCCTTAAAACAAACCCCGTTTCTTCTTCTTCAGTCAGCCTGACAGAATCCTGCAGTCGGAGCTGATAACCGCCTTCTGTCTGTGTCTATTCTGACAGCAGGGGAAGGTGAGTAATAGCACGAGCAGACCGAAATACCACACCCTTCGGTAAAATTTACTTACTGGTGTTAATCTTTTGCAGCCATGCTGCAAAAAACCCATTCCTGATTAAAACAGGTATTCATTCTTGGTAATTGCACAGCTACTCTGCATGCATTTGGGACCTCAGAATTCCAAAGCTCATCAGTTGGCTCCACGAGGCATTTGCATGCACAAACTAAAACCACTTTTCCAATGGAAAATATAATCAAACTGTAATCTCTTTGTGGTGCACAGAACTCCATCTGTGCTGCTTAAACCAAAGGAAACATGATTCAATAAGGCAAATCTCTGCTGAGGGAAAAAAAGAATCAAATCTGTCGTTGCGCTCATCGGCTGCGGACGTTCACCCACTGCAGGATCAGGTGTGCATCAGACGTGGACTGCTTCAGTCTTTTACTGGAGAATCTGAAGAGAACCTGAAAAGTGGAACCTGAGCATAAACAAAGGCCCAGTCCCAATACTTGTACTTCCACCATTGTGTCCCTCAATTGCTCGTTCCCGTCCAGGAGTGCGAGTGCGTAGGGCGTCCCGATCCTCCAGAGTGGACCTTGGCCCCGCCCCTTTTGCACCCTTGATCCGAACTTTGCCGTAGCCTGGATCAGCACGGACTTTGGCGAAAGGTATTACCCACAGTCCATTACTGATAACTGATAACGGTACCGGTGTGTATTTTATTGACATGACATGCCAGCAATTTAAAGGAACACTAGCCAGTTTTGGCTTGCTTTTAGCACCCCCTAGTGTTTGTTGGCGAAAACGAAAGTAAAACTTATCTCCTCGCTGTAGCTCGTCTTTTTAACACCTTAATCTAACTGCTGAAATGTCTCCTCAGCCTTCCTTAGTGTCTACACTAGTGATTCATCTCTAAATTAAACCAATCTACTGTGTTTGTGATCTAAAACATGCAGGAAACATGCTGGAAGCAGACTGCAGCACCAGGCATGTCAGCTCAACAGACCTGCAACTGTGAAGCTGCAAGTGGAAAATTCTGGCCATGGGGGGGCGATAGGGGCTGGGTGACCTTTCATTAACCCTGTAAAGGGTCATTTTAGCACATTCTAGCTCAAGAAAATTATTTAAAAATATAAAAAAAGTTGCAAAGTATCCCTTTAATCACTTGTTTTAAAATCATTACAGCCCCCATTTAGGAAGTTGACGAGATAAAACACAGTGGCGCAGGTTGATGATGCAATGGCCCCTGTCCAAATTCTGCAATAATATGCACATTTGTTGACTACGCACTTGAAGATTTACATGCTCTACCACCAAGTTCATTTCATAGAGGACCGTAGCCTGCAATGGGGGTATTGAGACTAGGCCAATGCAATCAGAGACCAGGTTACAAAGTGGCTTTGAGGTGAAACAAAAGATCTTCTGCTCAATGTGAACCACTGACACAACCACACCAGAAGTGAGACAGTCACTCAACCCATTTTCTGTGCAGCTGCTGAATTCGCTCTCCATCCTCTAAAGGTAACATCATTATTCTTTGAATCTGCATATAAAGTTAGTGGAGCAAACCATTTATTCTTCCATTAAATCCTGGAAATGAAAAACAACGAGCTGCTCACAAACTCATAACAGACACACGACCGACTTCTTTATTCATCGCTGACAAACGCCCAACAGGACTCCACAGAGATGAGTAGAAACTGTTTCCCCACCTTCATTATGCACACTCACACACCCAACATTTGTTTCTTGTTTGAAAGGGATTCTGTTCATAATGTCATACAGCAAGCAAAGTCTTATTGCAGACGGCACAAGGATGCTTTCCTTCTGAGAGAAGAGCATATGGTTGGTGGGAATCTGAGCTGCATTTGCCTCAATATGAATAAAAAACAAACAAGTGATTGGAAAGTGTGGTGTTTACACCTCCAAGGTTTATAGTCCTATTTGGCTCCAGGATTTTATTACTTTTAAATCCAGTTTTTACTATTTTTCATTTCAAAACAAAAAACTTAAGGCAAGGTCGTGTATCAAAGATGCCCTGGTGTCTTTGGGCCAGTTCACAGAAACACTGGAGTTTTGATTAAGTTTAAATCAGACTTGTTTTTGCAGGCATCAGTGGACCAATAATTTTACATAATCAGATCTTCATTTTACAGATGTGCACCACAATATACCTCTAAATACAGAAAACATAAAACAACTACTGGAGACTGGTTTTTAATGAAAAGAAACTTTTACTCAGACGTCTGAGCAGCTAATTAAACTACTTTATCATAACTTCTGTAGCTGTTTTCTCCTGTCAGCACACACATTTTATTCCAATCCAAACTTGACATATGCATTTAGAAAAGTGAGCCTCTTTTTGCTCAGCTCTGCCCACACACTCACGTCCACCTAGAAAACAACTACCTACCGATCCATCTCGTGTTCTGTGTGTGGTCCAGACTCTTTAGAGCACACCACTCAGCTCAGGCAGCTGTCACCTCGCCTCACAGAGTTTCATCATTACTGGATTCATATGAGAAATTTTCTTTTTGGGGTCACAAAAGTTCCAGCAAATGCTGCTTCAGGGAATATTGTTAGCACCGCTTTGCCTGCGTGTAGCAGCTTACAGCTGATTTAGATAAACATAGCAGCAGATTTAGACACAATGGCATCTGGTGGGTTTTTTAGCCTTGAACAAAACAAAAGCTGCTTTTAAAAAATGTCTAACTTTGTTGAAACGTTTCATTTATAAGAGTTAAGTGTATCAAAAGAAAAGAAAAGATTTAGTCTGAAATGGGAATTTCCTAATATCAATATTGGAGGAGTTAGGTGCTCGCCCCACAATCAGAAGGTTGCAGGTTTGCGTCCCGCTCAGTCTGTGGCTGTCGTTGTGTCCTTGGGCAAGACACTTAACCCACATTGCCTGCTGGTGGTGGTCAGAGGGACCGGTTGTGCCAGTGTACGGCAGCCTCGCCTCCATCAGTGCACCCCAGGGCAGCTGTAGCTATGATGTAGCTCATCACCACCAGGGTGTGAATGTGTGCGTGAATGGCTGAATGACTGATTGTGTTGTAAAGTGCCTTGGGGGGGTTCTAGGACTCTGGAAGGTGCTATATCAAATACAGGCCATTTATCATTTACCATCGATCCATTATTCTCCGCTTATTCGGGATCGGGTCGTGGGGGCAGCAGCCTAAGCAGAAAGGCCCAGACTTCTCTCTCCACAGCCACCTGGGCCAGCTCCTCTGGGGGAAATCCTGGCGTTCCCAAACCAGCTGAGAAACATAGTCATGACCATAGAAGGTTGGAACGTAGATTACCTTCCAGCTCAGCTCTCTCTTCACCACAACATACCAGTACAATGCTCGCATCACTGCAGACGCAGCACCAATCCCTCTATCGATCTCCAGCTCCATCTTTCCCTCAATCGTGAACAAGACCCCGAGATACTTGAACTCCTTCACTTGGGGCAGGACCAAACCGCTCCATCGAAACCTGGAGATCATATTCTGATGAAGCCAACAGGATCACATCATCTGCAAACAGCAGAGACCTGATCGTTAGGCCACCAAAAAGGATTCCCTCAACACCTTGGCTGCACCTAGAAATCCAGTCCATTAACATTATGAACAGAATCGGTGTTCTCTGCAAAGACCCCCAGGTTTATTTATATATTGTGTTTGGAGAATGTAAACAATTATCGATATTTGGGACATGAATTTTGCTGCTGAAATTCAAAGTTCCCTAATTTTGGGACTTTAGGCCCCAAAGAATTTGGGAACTGGGTGGAAAGGTCTGGGCCGGATGTGGCCAATGGGATGCCAGTTAAGGTTCACTTTTTGTTAAATGTGAAAAAAGTGGTCCAGAGTCTAAACTCTTTAATCTTTATCTTTTTACATCACCAGAATGAAATAACGGGCTTAAATTTTGTCATATTACTTTCTTTATGCCAACTTCTTTGAATGTATTACAGAGAAAATGGTTTTATATTAACAAATTAATTTAGCCTGTAAAAATAAAACGTGTCTTTAAAGGTTCAGTTAAACCAGTGGTGGTAAGCACCTATTTTATTCTTGTTCTGCACGCATGTATTCATCATTTGTGTTTTTTTAAGTTCCTACAAGAAGAATAAGGCAGTAGTAACTCTGTTCATGCTGAAATCAGGTCCTCTATTCTCACTTTAATCAGGCTTTTGGCTCCTAATTCACGACCACAGACCTGATATCAGCAAAGCTCCCGTGAAATTATAAAATGTCCACATTAATACCGTGATGCCCTCTCTCGCCAGAGCATATTTGCATGATAATATGGACATAAACATGACTAAATCTTGAACAAAAAACAGAAGAAGATGGCCAAAATTCAATTTCCCAGTCAGTCTTGCGTGGAGACATCACATCCATCCGAAGCACAAACCTCCTCCACTGGAGGTTGCCAGGAGATTCAAAGTGATGAGCTGCTCATGCAGAATGAGATTGCTCTCAAAGTGTGGCAGAGCATAAGGTAGTTGGAGCGAGTAGGAAAGAAACTGGAGTGAATCTGTCAATAGGCATTATCATTTCATGACAATCTCATATGAAGAATAATGCTCCTCTAGCTGAGATAAGAGGATGCCAGAAACCATTGGTGCATCGTTTAATCTGCTGCTTTACATGGTGGAACTTCCAGTCACCTCCCTGCTCATCATGGGTCATCTCCTAAGGAGTGTGTGCTCACAGAGCTCTGCCAAGCGCCAACATCACTGCCCTATTTTTATCTTTTGGCACGTCATCCCTAATTAGCATGCATTCACAATCAGTAATTAATGCTGAGTAGATTGTTGGCTAGTGAGGGCGTCCATGGTACAGAACAAAAGTAATAACATAACTCAGTAATGATACCATCGCCATCAGGGCTGGAAACCGTCTCACCGAACGAAAGGTTCCTTTTGACGCTTTCAAGGTTAGTTTTACACTCAGAAAAGTTTTCTGCTGTTTTAATTGTGAGCTAACCTCTACCCTCTGGGTTAAAGCAAACGTGTGGAGAGCTCTTTCAAAAAGTTGTAATTGGGGCTTGGTGATGGATTCACAGCCAGGGCTTGCAATCAGCATGTCCTCATCCCGTGACCTTGTCTAACCAAGGCCCGTGTGCAGCACAAGCAGAGGCAGACACTCGAGGTTTAAACCAGGTAGAAAGCAAAACACAGACAGCTACATGGACACACACAAACACACACTCCTGGAGTCACATACGAATTAAAGCACCTATAGAAAGACTTCAAATATTTGCCCATTTCTTTTTATGTCTGTGGTATATTTGTAGTTGGACTTATTTTGTAGAATGAACAAAAAACTACGTTTTTCTAAATTGCTTTTATTTTATATTGTATAACAGAAGATAAAAATACACATTCACACACTGGTGGTGATGAGCTACATTGTAGCCACAGCTGCCCTGGGGTGGCCTGACAAGCCATCCAATATATGTGAATATATATGAACCATAGGCCCAATCCCAATACTCGCACTGCGCCCTAAGCCCTTCTGTGAAGTGCACTTAGAGGAGTAAGGCTTCGAGTGCGTAGTATACAAGTGTGCCAAATTGGGACAGGGAGCATTGCGTCATCGACCGCGACGCATGCCGGTCGCTGTTTAAAACCTTTAATAACAACGTTCAAACAAACAATTATTTGACTAACTTTAAATTCCACACTAAGTCTTAGTCTGAAACATTCAGAGCATGAAAAAATATCATTAATCATCTTAAAATTAACTTCTTTCATTTGAAAATACATATTTTTAGAAACGGTACTTGAGCCATTGCTCCGCCTTCTTCTCAAACTTCCCACACAGCAATGAATTGTGGGTAATACCCTTGCCCGAAGTCCGGATCAAGGCAGACTTGGGCGAAGTGCGGATCAAGGGTGCAAAAGGGGCGTGGTCACCTTCCGCACTTGAGAATTGGGACACAACTGATTTTTTTACTTATTATTTCTGAAAATGATCCGTCACTCTGAGTTTTTCATGCAGGCTGAACATGAAAATAGCCTCCTACACTAGGGATGCACCGATACCGATACTGGTATCGGTATCGGGCCGATACCGATACAGATACCGATACCAGAAAAAAGCTAACCGATACCAGGTACCGATACCAGTTGCCTGAAAGTGGCTTCACTGGGACTTGTCATTTCTGTTGTAGTTTTCTATATTGACCAATAGGGGAGCTGTTTCAAACATTGTGAATGAAAGCAGAAACAGGCTCACACCTGAAAATGCAGAGATGACTATTTACATCAAAAATAACCTGCTGTTCATGTTTCCCAAAAAAGCCTGTATTCCAATTCATTGCATTTTTGTGTGTGGTACAAGTATCGGTATCGGTAATTGGTATCGGCGAGTACTCAGATCCAAGTATCGGTATCGTATCGGTTTGGAAAAAAGTGGTATCGTTGCATCCCTATCCTACACCTATCTCCTGCTTCAGCTTCTGATAGAAAACAGTGTGACATACATCTGTCAGGCTTTTCAAATCCTAGCGTTTCACCGTCTGTCACATGGACTCACCCATCTTGACTCACGATTAGAGACCACTGCAAATGTATTAAAAATATAAGTAAAGCTGAACTGTAATTTTAAGTTTTTTTTCTAAGCTGTTTGATTTATTTGATTTTTTAAGGCTTATTCAAACGTCAGATGTTGATTTGCTGATTTCCACACCTGTCATTCATTCGTTTCCTTGTTTTGCTGGTTTTTCATTGCTTACAGTCATAATAAGGGTATAAATGATTCTTTGTGTTCATCTTTCTTGGTTTCCTTAATTCTTTACTGTCTTCTTCTGTTTCATCAATGGTATGTTCCATAGCTCATCCCCTTGACAACTGCCTTTTGTTGTGGATTTGAACCTTTCCATTGTCTCATGATCAGTGTACACTTTAGTTATTCCAAGCGTTTTCTTGAAGGGTTGAACTGCTGGTTTTGATGTTTTACTGTTATTACCGTTGAGGTACCAGCAGCTAAATCTCTGGTTTTGTTTTGGATGTTCACATTCAAGGAATGTGACTGCAATAAGCTGTTTCATTGCTGACTAGATGGTCATTTTTCTAGCGGTGCATGCTGTAGATAGAAAAGAAAACAGTGAAGTGATAATAATAGGATTGTGCGGTTGCATGAGAACCAAGAGAGTGCATGAGTGTGTCAATTTACTGCTGATATGCAGTGCCCCTGTGTGTGTGTACAAGTGGAACGACTGTGCTCTGCTCATTTTGGCACCTTTGTGGATTCACCTGTTTTTTAATAAATAAAGAGGGAAATGGGAAATGCTACAGAAGTGAGAAGCAGAGGATATTTTGGCATGTCATTTAGAGATGTAGAAGTTGGAGCCTAAATCGAGATATTTTTTAATAGTTTCTGTCTGAGCGCCAGTCAGACTTCACAGCGCCTTGTCTCTAGAGAACAGTCAGAAAATAGCATCGACGAATAAAAATATCATGAGGGGAAAAACTGAATGCCAAAAAAACAATAATGGAAGCTCTTAAAATGTTTTAAATGGAAGCACTATTACAGGAAAGTGGAGGAAAGACATCTTCATAATACACTGAGATAAAATCATCCCTGCTTACAGAAATCCATCCATCTTTTGCATTAGTCATTGAGATGAAACTAGATTCAATTTGCAAAGTAGCTATTTGTGTTTTCTCAGACAAGAATTGGGAGTGAAGCCTGAAGAAGCTTTGAACAGGAGCAACTGTGATTGTGATGGGGTGGAGGATAAGGATGCCCCAATACCACCAGCATTGGGTATCGGTCCAATGGTTTTGTACTTGTACTCATAAAAGTACTCCAATACCATGGAACAGATGCCACTTTATGTAGTTTTCAGCTCTCTGTTGAGTTGCAGCAGGAGACACAACAGCAAAATCTGCAGCAAACTCTGGAAAAACTGAAGTAAGTTTGAGTAATGGTGTAGCAGAACCCGTATACATGCTGTCTGAAGTCTGGGTTTGGTTGGAGTACATGGGATGATTCTCGAGGTGGGAGCAAGTTTTATTTAGCTGCTACAACAGAAACAAAGCTGCTGTAGAATAACATTAAAGATCCAATGGTTTGGTTCTAATCGGCTGGGTAATGGTTCGGTCCATGGAAAGAGCTGATAACTGCTCTGAGTATGGAAAGCCAGCACATCATATAATCAAATGCACTTAGAAATTCAATACGGCAATTCATTTAAGTGCTGATTCATTTATCTAAAGGTCATTTTCCAATACTAGATGAAAAGTTTGAGTTTTATTTTTTTAATTATTTCCACATCAAGAAATGTTATCAGTTCTGTTTTACTTTTTGTAACAAGTCCAGGTCAGATTAATGAAAACTAGGGATGCTCGGATCCGATCACGAGATCAGAAATCGGGCTCGATCACGTGATTTTAAACGGATCGGAATTGGGTGAAAAAACTCGGATTTAGCCTTTTAGAACAACAAACATGAATTTTTAAAATCATCCTGAGACAGAGATTTTCAAACAGAATACCAATTTCTTAGTTTTAATTTCAACAACGTTGAAATTAGCGTTAGCGTGTCTCCCCCACGAGAGAAAAATGTGTCTTCTGATTGGCAGTATTTTAAACCAGACAGCACAAGGAGTGTAACAGACACTTAGAATGAGTGCAAACTGGACATTTAACGTGGGGGAAAAGGTAGAGCTGCATTCAACACTACAAATCTGATATGCCGCCTTCAAAACAAACTACTTTCACTTTTACATTTTCCTTCAGGCATCACTAAGGCGAATTACTGATCTCATACCAAGCACGGAGCCAGCCGACAGAGAAATTGCTGACGCACAGCAAAACCTCAGTGTTTCACCGTCTCCTGCAGCACCTGAGCCGCACAAGGTAGTCAGGTGTTGTGTGGAGAAATAACTTCCGAAAGAAGAAATATCTTGTGAAATATAAGTTATTTTTCATGAGCCATTACTTCTACCCAGAAATAAGATGCTTGGATTAGACTAATCCCCGCCTCCCCCTGTGTGAATTCCACAATAGTACACAGCTGCAGACCCAGAGACCGCAGATTCGCATTTGCTGCACATCCACCATCATGCCCCACTCAGATCTTGCCGAGTGACCCCCCCCCCCCCCCCCCCCCCCCCCCCCCCCACACACACACACACACACACACCCTCCCGGCGAATTTGTGGCCAAAGGGTTGCACACACATGTACGCATGCACACACATACACACACAAACACACACACCACTCAGATGGAGTAAATGCAACTGGGATGAATCAGGGTCCCAGATACTCATACACAGCCATTCAGCTAGCGGCTAGCCATTAGCATTTTGATTTTACTCACCACCGTGGCCTATCCACCAGGTGGTTTCAAAATTGGAATGATGTAATCCATCTGAAAACCCAAGCAGTCGGTGAAATCATGGTCACATTCTGGCTCGGTTTATGAGCGCTCCTGAAGATAAATCCAATCATTTTTGCGGTTTAAACTGTTCTTCTCACAGGCAAAAAGTCATTTTTGGGTTTTAGACACTATTTAAAGTGCAGACTAGATAAGAAAGAAATCACTTCTTCACGACTGTGGAGATTAATCTCCCTGCTAGCTACATGAAGAGACTCGGTGTTAGTGTTTACAGTCCAGGAGAGCAGGGATCCGGATTTGAGACTACCTGATTGGGGAGGAGCGGGTCATGATGACGCACCAACAACTTATCTAGCTGAATGCATTAGCTTAGCCAAAATGTGCAGAGCTGAAGGAATGAAGCAGCTAAGACAGGAAAATGCATGTGTAAAGCCAAAAAACACTTTGGGGGTGTTTCTCATGAGGAAATAACAATAAAACATGGTCGAAAGCTCCAAACAGTGGGTTTTGCATGATGTAGGACCTTTAAATTGACAAATATCAAGGATAAAACTGCTGAAATTGCTTTATATGAGACTGAGTTTGTACAAAGGACTTCATGAACATGTTTTGTATGGACCATTAAACTATTATAACTATTATAATACATTCATGGCAACATGAGTATAGCCTTCTTTGTTAGAACGGTGGCAAAACCTTATGGCTGAAATGAACAGAAGTTAACGTAGCTCCTTCAGCACCAGCTGAGCCATGTGAGGTCATTTAAGAATGGATGAGCTTCCCTCCTTTTGCAGAACTTCAGATACTGAAGACAGACCACTGGGAAATCCCAAGAACCACAAGGTTTGATATAAAATATAGAACTTAGCCTGCAACTGTGCTTACAGAATATTTATTTCAGGAAGGAAACCTCACACGGATTTACGTCGTGTATGTGCTTTACATTTCAACCGTTTATTTGTATTAATAAGAGTTTTCTAATGTTATTTTCTCACATTTCTCATCAAGTTCCCTGCCTACTCAAGCAAAAGGACAGATTTTATGTTTATGTTCATTTTTTATCATAGAAAGATTCAGAACTGATTGACTCTGCATCAAGTTTATGTATTTTGTCTAAAGTGGCCATATGGCATTACAAAAACTGTATTTTCCATATCTTTCATACTCCTAAGATAAGCTTTTACATACAGGCAAATGGAAATGAAAATGCATTTTACTTCCAGCATTGTTGTCAACAGTTATTAAAACCAGCTTTGTCCAAATGGATTAACCAAAAATGAAAAAGAAAGAAAGAAAGAACAATAGGAAATATTAATGGTTTTTGTGTTTGAGTGGCCTTTTACTGAAACTAAAGACAGGAATAAGTGCATCACAGCAAAGGATAATGGGATGTCATGTTGACAACTACTTGTTCTGTGGTCAGGATCATCATTAAGTCACACAACAGCCTCTTCTTGCGTGTTGGCAGAGTACGCCAGGGTGCAGCTGGCAGGGTGGACATGGTTCAGTGTGCTGCCAGCTATGATCTCTAATGGGCCCTGTAACCATGCTTAGGACAGACGAATCTTTCATGGATGGATAAATCTCACTAATACTGATCAGTTTCAAATAATTACTTTGAGCAAGTTAGGAAATATGACCAACTTCAGGTCAGGTTTTTGTTCAGATTTATTTTGTATTCTTGTTCATATAGATTTTTTTATACGTGATGGAATTATGTAAACTATATTTTGCAATTCTGAAACATTTATGAGTTAAAAACATACTCTTTGTGTGTATGTTTCTGTTTTAGACAGTTTGGACCAGTGGTGTCCAACCCTGGTGCTCAAAGGACATTGCCCTCTATATTTTAGAAGTTTCTCTTTGCTTCAACACACCTGATTCTAATCAGTAGGCTTCTGCAGAGTTTGAGAACCTGCTGAACAGGTAATTCAAGCATTGAATCAGGTGTCTCAGAGCAGGGAATCACCTAAAATATGCAGCATAGTGGATCTCAAGGAATGGGATTGGACACTACTCTTTTAGACTGACAGAAAACCAAAGAACATGTTGTTTCTTCAGCAGCAGCTATGTTGATGATGACTAATGTTTTTCATTAACAGACATAATACTTGTTATGTGTGAAATGTTCAGAGTAAACTAACTGGCTGGATTTGATCCTCTTTGATGACTTGGTCATCAATAATGCTAATCGTAGCTAGCTTCCACAACAGCCCATTTGAGCTAAACGAGTATGAGTATGATGTTTAGCCGTAGAGCATGTTGGGTACATGATGGATGTCAAATGTCTCAATCTGAAAGGTGTTTAGACTCAGCAAAATACATGCATGATTGCATTTTGGTTCAAATGAATAAATTGACTCATACCTGCAGTCAGTTAGTTTAGTTTAGCATGAAGACCACAACTGAAGAAAAAAAACATCTAAAAATAATATATTCTGATCCTCTATTGAAATATTAATAAGGCTCACAGTTATTACTGCCTTTCTATATTTAGTTTGTTCTACTGGGTGATATTTCCACCTTATCGTGGTGGTGCTGGGTGGGGTGTGGTGTGGTATGGTGTAGAAAGGTATGGTATTGTATGGTATGGTGTGGTATGGTGTGGTATGGTGTGGTATGGTATGGTATGGTATGGTATGGTATGGTATGGTATGGTATGGTATGGTATGGTATGGTATGGTATGGTATAGTATGGTATGGTATGGTGTTGTATGGTGTGGTATGGTGTGGTATGGTATGGTGATTCATGGCTAATGGTTTTGCATAAGGGAGCAGAGTCAGCAAAATTCACAATTCCAACTACAAGAAAAGGACCACGTTCCCTCGCTTGTACTACAAATATTGAGGCCTCATGCCAGAAGCAGACCTCAGGGAGAAGCTCATCAGATAGGGCTTGATAGCACGAGCTACATGACACAACACCCCTTTGAATTTGCTGTAAGGGTTTGGTGCTTTGACAGTTGAGGAACACCAAATGTTGTTTCACTGGTTGCAAAACAATGCCTGAATTTGTGTAAAAGACAGAGAGATTGTGTATGTAGAAATGTAGTTGGTATCACCTCAAACCATGCCATTGTGTTTTTGTGGGTTAGAATGCATTTGGCACAAGAGGGATACACTAATTTTGAGTATTTAAACTAGTAGTGATCATTTTTAGACAAAAAAAAGACATGAGTTGTTGTACACGAAGATTGTTGGACCTTGACACAGACCCATGCTTCTCACATACACTTTTAACTTTGACCATTACATTTTACTACCCTACTTGTAGAGGCTAATAGGCCTGGGGTTTTCACAGTCTCAGGCCTGGTTGCACGTATGTTCTATAATTGTGCAACACTTAACTTAGCATGTCTTCAAAGATATTCTATAATCCTATATCTGTTCTCAGGCTAAAAAGCAGGCAAAGCACACTTACTTATCTGTGCTTGCAACCACATCACTCAAACGTGACCGCTCCCTTCATAGCATGACAGACTGTAGTCAAGGTCTGAGTCTCCAGGACTCACAGCACAAAGATTAACAACTTGAGTTGTACAGAACAGAGCAGCAAAGAGAGGGATGACCTCATTGATTATCGTTCTAGACACCTCCATCCAAAGAGCGCTGGAGTCAGGTGTCAGGTGGAGAGATAAGAGGGAAAGAAATGCAGTGTTGTACCAGAATGCAAAATGCTATTGTCCCATTTTGACATGAAATATATTTAAATGTAGGATTTTTTGCAGGTTTTCTCAAGCAAACGTTAAAGGTTTCATTCACTTGTTTTTTAATTAATTTGCTGTGATCTCTAGTATGAATGAATGCTGTTTTATGTGGAGAAAAACACTCTTGTGCTCCTGATTCAGGTTGCAGGTTCAATATCAGGCTGGGACCATTCTGCATGGAGTTTGCATGTTTGGGGTTTTCTCTGGGTACTCCAAATTACTCTCACCAGTCAAAACATCACATTTGGTTATTTATTCATTCTAATTTTTTAAGTACTCGCCCCGTAAACGGAGGGTTGCAGGTTCACATCCCACTCAGTGTGCCGCAGTCTTTGTGTCCTTAGGCAAGACATGTCACTCACTTTGCCTGCTGGTGGAGGTCAGAGGAACTGGTGGCTCCTGTGTACAGCAGCCTCACCTCTGTCAGCGTGCCCCAGGGCAGCTGTGGCTACAATGTGTACAATACCAGTGTGTGAATGGGTGAATGACTGGTTGTGTTAAGTTCAAGGACTCTAGAAGGAGCTATATAAATAAAATTTTATAAAAATATTAAATAAATGTTGTGAAATTCTGAAAGTCATGCACACCTATAGATATGCAACAAAAAGTGTTTGTTTATGGTGGCGTTTGTGGTATTGTGAAAAATAACACACACATGGTATATTTTAAAGCTTAACTACAACAAATATTTTAGATTTATAAACAAATATTTGACTAAATATAATTTAAAAATACACACAGATAAAGTCAATAGTCACAGACTGCTCTTTCCTGAGCTTTTCCTGGAATTTTAGCAGTATCACACTGTCCTCATCAACAGAGTAGAGTTTGTTCAGCTGCATGAGACCTGTATGTTCCCACATTTTAATGCAATAACAAGAACAACATATTCCTCCATTTGGAATGCTCAGAAGTGGAAATGCCAGAGTTGGACACTAGCTTGTCTAATTCACATTCAGTTACGCTGCTGAAGTTTGTTCCTTTTAACCATAAAATTATACACCAGAGAATAGTGTTACTCTCACAGTACCTTTAATTCAAAATGGAAATGAAATTTTCTTCATTTTCATAAAATCCTGTCCCACTAGAGGCACTCAATAAAGTCTGGAAATATTCTTGAATTTCTAACTCTGTGGAGGAATGTGTCCAAGCAACATTAGTGTGGTTATTCTAAATCAACGGTGGAATGATTTAGACTTTTTGGGCGATGGATTGGTCACTAAGGGAGGGTAATGATGGACATCAGTATTCTGTATCATGCCTCAAGAACTCACTTGGTTCTCTGAGAAATTTCATTATTTTAACTGAATCAGTGATGCAGACAGAGCAAAACGTTTCTATCTCTAAGACGCCACGGCATCTTTTTGTTTTACTCTAATAGTGGGTGAAGCAGGCTAGAGGCTAACATTGAGCTAACAATGCTAACGGTGAATTACAAGCAAATAGCAAAAAATGTCTCAACCCAGCCAGCACACATAGGTGGGCCCCATATGGGATCTATATGGGCAAGCCGTATGGGTCCCAACAGGGTTTGTCCGTGGTTTCCATGGTGGCCCCACAGGGGTTTGCCTGTGTTTGAGTCAAACCCTCTGGAAACCCATGTAGGGTCTATGTGGGCAAAAATCTGTCTGGGCAAACCCCCATGAGGCCACCATGGAAACCACAGACAAACCCTGTTGGGACCCATATGGCTTG
>SSNS01000548.1:0-124321 GCA_006937985.1 Aphyosemion australe | reverse complement strand
CCCATATGGGGCCCACCTATGTGTGCTGACTGGGTTA
The DNA here is from genome assembly GCA_006937985.1 of Aphyosemion australe. Lineage (NCBI taxonomy): Eukaryota > Metazoa > Chordata > Actinopteri > Cyprinodontiformes > Nothobranchiidae > Aphyosemion > Aphyosemion australe. Next base: position 124,284 of record SSNS01000548.1, on the reverse strand, counting down.
AGCTACTTTTTCAATTACCAACAACTCAATATTACAGTGAAATGTATGAAGTGAATAATAAGTCAATCATGGCGCCAACAGGGCTGCCAACTCTCACACATTGAGCGTTAGACACACGCATCTGACCCTCTTCACACGCTCTCACAAAGTTCAAAAGTTGGCAGCCCTGGCATTTTACTTTCTTTAACGAATCATTCAGAACTATAAGCTAACAGCAAGACAGCAAACAATCGCACTTCCAGTATTCCTGGAGACAAACTACCGTAATAGGTGTAGTAAGTGCTCCCTACCGTAAAACACCCACCAGTGCTAACACCTGATATGACAATGTATTTATACTCATCATCATCATTATAATCAACTTACTGTGTATGACTCGTCTTCGCTTGTCATCTAGAATCTTCTGGTGCTGATCCGTAAATGACAACAGCCATGAAACTCGCTGAATGGTAGTGAAAGTAATATTTTTGATTAAAATGGACTGCAGTACCCCCATTTGACCACAGGAGGTCATTCTTACAAATTACACCTTTAATGTTTACCTAAATTTTTGTTTCTTGTACTTTGTTTTCGAAGACATCTTTACTAAGTCTGTGTGTCTGCATGAATGTGTGTGTGTGTGTGTGTGTGTGTGTGTGTGTGTGTGCGTGCGTGCGTGCGTGCGTGTGTGTGTGTATGTGTGCATTCATGGGGAAAATATGCTTTTCTGCTTTAGAGGCTCTATTGTGGTGTAGAACCACAGACAATCTTTGTAACAGTAAAAACAGAGAGAACATAAAGGAAGGAGCCTCTGCAGACAGGGTGAGTCATCTTGTTTAAAAAGTGAACACAGACGTGCAGATAACTACAAACCACAAGATATGGTGACAAAAATACAGTCCCTTGATAGCCCTGTCACAGGGCCTTTTCACAAAACAGTTAACCATATGGTCACGACGACGGGCCCTGCTTTAGCCCGCCTCTGGCTGTTCATAAATCACTAATTGAGCTTGCATAAATGAAGCCAACATCAGGGAACTATTGGAGGGGTGGAGTATAACTCAGCTGTGTTCATGTGGAGTACTTCACAGAAAAAGGATGTTGGTCGCAGTAGTGTGTCCAGACCTTTTAAATTGGGGTGGCCCAGTGGGGGGCACTTGTTTATGCATGGGTGGCACCTTTTTTTTAATTTTTTTTTTTTTTTTTGGGGGGGGTCAAGCCCTCACAAAATTATTCTTTCTCTGCATTTTGGTGAATTTCTCAGTTCCCCATTGGGCCATGACAATTTCTATCTCCATCCATCCATCCATTATCTATACCCGCTTATCCACGCTGGTGCCTATCTCCAGCAGTCAGTGGGCATGCAGGTGTGGTACACCCTGGACAGGTTGCCAGTCCATCGCAGGGCAACACAGAGACACACAGGACAAACAACCACACACACACCTAAGGACAATTTAGAGAGGCCAGTCGACCTGTCATTCATATTTTTGGACTGTGGGAGGAAGCCGGAGTACCCAGAGAGAACCCAAGCGTGCACATAGACCGCAGGCCGGGATGTGAACCCACGACCTCCTTGCTGCAAGGCAACAGCACTAACCACTGCGCCACTGTGCAGCCCCCATTTCTATCTCATAATGCAAAACTATTCTGTTGGCCGGGGCTAGAAACCAATGTTAAAGGGGCATGCTGCCATCTACTGTTTTGGGGTTTATAACCCCAAGCCTTTTGTGGAATTTAAATGGGGATGGCACCTGTGGTGGCCAATCAGATTCCTAGGGTGGCATGTGCTACCCCAGGCCCACTCCCTGGACACGTCCCTGGTTGGTCATCTTCTAAATCCTGCAACCAGCTGGTTGTACGTCTCTCCTGTCATCATTAAAGTCTAATTTATGCTTATCTGTTTGCGTTCGTACGGAGCCATGCAACGCCATTATCCATCGTTGCAAGGGCTCTCCAACAGACTTGCAAGAACGGACAGAGTCGAGCCCACTTTTCTAAACATCCGTCAAACGAGATGGAGAGCGCAAGCTTGTGATTGGCCAGAACGCCGCTTCCTTTAAATTTGTCAACTACATGTCAACAGCCACAGAGCAGCTTGAAGAATACTTCGCAAAAAAACTCTAATAATATGAAAGTTGTATTCACCCGTGACTGGAGGAGTAAAAAGATACGCAGCAAGAGTTTTATTCCTGAACAGAAATGATGGGAAACGTGGGTTTAGAGGTGGTGAGCGCATGAAGGTAGAGGAGAATGAGGGACAAATTTGTCATTAAAAATTGTCTGAAATACATATAAACACAATATTAAATGCACTTTCTTGGACCGAATACATGACAGGATACCCCAGAAAAGCACTACGCCCTCTGTTGTCCTGGAGGGAAATTGCTTTGCAACAAGGTGACGGAGAGGTCCAAAGGCAAAATGTCTCAATGCATCTGTGTGTCTGCCTCGCGGAGCTGACAGAGAAGCATAAATTAGGCTTCAGTCACATCCAGCAGCAACACAACATTTCTATCCATCTCACCACCACAACTGTTATTATTATACAATTGATACAGGGGATGGACTAAAATGGCTAAAATGGCTTTACCGACTCATGCACCTATGGAATTTAACTCAAATTTGTTGCACTGTTTGCTGATGCTGCACATGAATAGCAGAAGCATTTCAAACAGACGTTTATAGACGACAAACAGAACTCAGGTAGAAATCAGTGATGAGCTAACGCCAGCAGAGAGACTGGATGTTGTCTGCTGAATCAGATGCACCATGCGTAGGATCACTTGTTAAAACAAGTAGCCTACAGGAAGCAGACTGGAGCAGCAGCAGATGTGGAGCGTTGTTTTAATGATTCATCAAAGGTTTCACAGTGTCAGTATTCTTCTTTTAAACTTTCAGAGAGACTGTCCCCAAAATCTGGTGGTTTTCTGTATTTCATCATATGATTAAAGCAAACTCGTGAGTTCTTCCTAGACAGGTCCTTCATATTTGATATGCTGTGTGAGCACATGGTGGTGTTTTATTACCATGTGTCTATGGGTTCCATTGTTGTCTGATTTTATATGTTTTATGTGCAATACTATAGATGGGGCTCGGGCCCTAATGGTCATTCTGTGGTCCATGAAAAGGGTCTAGAGTTTCACCAAACAATTCATAATGGGAATTATGTTACATGATAGTTTCTATAGGAAAGCAGACGGCAGGAGACGAGGGAAATTATTTTTGATTAGGAGGCAGCTGTCGCTCAGTCAGAAGAGCCTGCTGATTAGAAGGTTGCATTTGTGAATGGGAATTATAGTGCAAAGCACTTTGAGTGATCTAAACACACATTCACCTTCTGGTTTAAATATCAAGACAACGTACACAGACAAATGATTCTCAATGTACAAATAAAAAAAGTCTGAAAATCAGTTCACGACTTGAGACAAACATAAATTTGGTTTCTGGTCTATACCTCTATAACACTTTAGTCAATTTGTGTTTATTGGGAAAAATAATAAAATTAATGATAATAATCAAACTAAATCAAAGAAACCTCCAAGGCATTTATCTCAGTGGACAGTGGGGATTAGAAACTAATAACAAACATGACAACATGTGCAACAGTTTAATAAAGCACTGGTTTCATGATTAATAAGCATAATTTGGTTTATTTATTGGGAAATCCAATTAGAGGAGAAGTACTCGTGTCTCTATTTTCTAGAATAGTGATTTACTCTGAATAAAACTCACAGCAAATGAACACATCACTCATTTTGTCATCGTCACTGTTTGCTTCCACGTTTTATCACCATCATCCACTTTATTATGATAGAGATCATTCATCAAACACAGATCCTGTGAAGTTTTCTCTCGTCAATGATCTGAACACCTTTGTATGGGGAGAAAAAAGTCTCAATAGATTTGTGTGTGCGTATCTAGATTTGTGTGTGCGTATCTAGATTTGTGTGTGTGTGTATCTAGATTTGTGTGTGCGCATCTATATCTATGTGTGTGTGTATAGATCTATGCATGTGTAACTCTTGATTTGTAACTTGTGTTTACATTTTTGTGTGTAACTTCAGCTCCTACACATACAAATCATTAAATACAAACACACAAATCAACTGGTACACATGGACAAAACTACATTACACACAGATCAGTTTACAAGTACAAAAACCCTTTTGAGACTCTTTTCACGCCTGCCTGATTTGTGCATAGATGGTGCATTCAATGCTGGCTGAAAGCTGGGAAATTTGAATTTTCTTTGGAGTTGGTCTAAACTTGTGTTGAAGGGGCAAACATGTTTTTCTGTGGAAAAATAGAATATCTCATGATCCTGTAGTTACAAAATATTAACCTAAATTTACTTTTTAATAATCTAAAATAGTTTATTTAGACATAAATGTGTTTATGAGCTATGAAAACGTAGTCAAATGCTTGTAAGAAATGACCACTAGATGGCAGAGTGGTTACCTGACTGAGAAAAACACGCTTCAACCGGGAGAAGGCACGATAAGATGGAGCAGCTCTGGTGATCTTTCCTCTGAAGTCAAAAGAGAAAGTTGCGACACGCTTTGAACTCGCTGACACGCAGTCACGTGGTTCATGTAGCCCCGAATAGTTCCAACCAGTTCAGTGCTGCCAGTCAGTGCATGAGCGGCTTCTGGCAGGACTGGACGCTAAAATGACCCTTTTCTCATTTCCACATGGATTTTTTGGTGATTATTGATCAATAATGTGTTTTAATTACTACACTGATTATGTATTTTATCAAAGCCATTCCCTTTGGAGCAGCACGAACATTTATCATTTTTATATTTTAGAGGGCAGCCAGACTGCAAACACAACGTTGAAAACATTTAGGGTACAGTTCATATTTAGCTAAAATACGTATAATTGTATAAAAATAACTATTTATATAATACACTCATCAACGTAAGGATCTGGGTTAGAATTTGAGCTGTCTGTTCTCTGTATGCTAACATAGAGATGCTTTACTTTTTGTCCTAATAGGCTTAAATAGGTCAGTGCTAGCTTGCCTTCAGATCTACTTCCTCTAACAAAACATGAGATATTACCGTTTCCAGGATTTAGTCCTGTAATCTTCAGTCAGTCTGTTGTCAGATGGAAAAGGAGCAGAATGACACAGCTGATCTAAATTCATTTAAAACAAGTTTTTAACGACTTGGAGGAAAATATGTGGGTGTAGATGCATCTATAACCCTGCTGATGGTGCTTCCAGCCTAACAGCTAGTATAAATAGTAACTGATTAAAAATGTTAATTGAAATGAAACTGTTTCTGGTTAAAAACATATTAGATGACAAAATAAGTGTGCGTCAGCTGTGCAAAACCACATAACCAAACATTTTTCATATATTTATTTATTAAAAGCCATTGGTCACAATAACAGTAAACTGCGTGCAATAGGTTTAATCTGCATGAACATTTTCAGTCGGGGATCAACACGTTTTACTCTCAAATGCATGAGACCCCATAAAAGAACGTCTGCTTCAGTGAGCTCCACAGGCTCCAGACTTCTTCAGGACATGAGGATCCCTCTCTCTGACATCAGAACCCACCAAAGAAGACATCAACACTTTCAGCTGGAACCAGGTGTCTGCTGCTTCTTTCATGGAGCTCCCAGATGTGGTGGATGTTCTAGAGAGAGAAGCAAGTCTTTTAGAAAGCTGCAGTTTTCATGTCATGATGTGTAACGTAAAATAGAATAAAATAGACTTTATTGATCCCACAGTGGGGAAATTCACTTGTCACAGCAGCACCATCACTCAAAGGATAATTAGAAGAAAGATAAAAACAAGGGTACATGTATATACACATAGTCAGTAATCTAGTATTGTAATCCTAGATCACTAAAAAAAAACACAAATAAAAGATAAAAACAAACTTGGTACCAACACTATGCAGCATACTGTAAGAGACACAGACAACAATGTGAATCTGGTATTGCACAAGTATAGAACACATACTGAATATTGCATTGGTGTTATTGTGTACCAGGATGATACCAGTACAGCTTAAACTGAGGAGTTATACACTCTTACAGCAGAGGGGATGAAAGATCTACGATAGCGCTCAGTTTTGCATCTGGGATGTCTCACTCTACCTCTGGAGGAGCTGTCCATGATCTCCACAGTGGAGTGCAGTGGGTGGGAGGGGTTTCTTAAGATGGAGGTCATCTTCCCCAGCATCCTCCTTTCACACGTCTCCTCAACAGAATCCAGTGGGCAGCCCAGAACCGAGCTAGCTTTGGTAGCTAGCTTGTTCAGTCTCTTCCTGTCTCGGTCAGAGCTGCCTACACCCCAGCAGACCACAGCAGAATGAATAACAGAGCCAACAACAGAGTGATAAAAGGATTCCAGCAGCTGGGAATTAACTCCGAAGGACCTCAGCCTCCTCATGAGATGGAGGCAGCTTTGGCCCTTCTTATACAGAGCATCTGTGTTGTGGGACCAGTTCAGTTTACTGTTGAGTTGAACACCCAGGTACTTAAAGGTGTCCACCACCTCAATGTCTGCTCCCTGGATGTTTACTGGTGAGTGAGGAGGAGTGTTTCTCTGGAAGTCAATCACCATTTCTTTTGTTTTACTGGTGTTCAAGCGAAGGTGGTTACGCTCACACCAGTCCACAAAGTCCATGATGGCTGACCTGTACTCCTGGTCGTCCCCCTCAGACACACAGCCGACGATGGCCGAGTCATCAGAGAACTTCTGGAGGTGACAGCTGCTGGTGTTGTAGGTAAAGTCCGAGGTGTAGAAGGTGAAGAGAAAGGGTGAGAGCACTGTACCCTGCGGCGCTCCAGTACTGCACACAACCACCTCAGATGTACAGTTGTGTAGCCTCACGTACTGTGGCCTGTTGGTGAGGTAGTTGATGATCCATGCGGTCAGATGTTCGTCCACACTAAGCAGCAGATTCATCAGGCTGAGATTAAGAATTACAGCTAAACAGATCTATATGCTGTCTAATGATGGGCATCTTGGAAATAAAGAGACAAAAACAAAGAAAAACAGCATCTTGCATCACAACAAGCATACCCCCACCAATGCGGTAGCACCAGTACATATGAATGGTTTGTTGGAGGGATTTTTACGTCCCTTATCTTTAATTTTAAAATCAGTGATTCTATAAAAGTTATTACATTCATACAGAATCTTAACATCTGCAGGAAACCTCAGAAAAAGTTGTTACGGTGCTTGCATTAGCGTTGGTACGTGATAAATTCCTGATCACTTTAATATGAATCACCCAGCCAGCTGCAGCACTCCACCAGTCCACTTACCGGCTTTGACTCCATCACAGACCGGACCGGCAGCTTCCACCAACCTGCTCATCGCTCAGCTCACCACTCATGATCAGTCCCTCTGAGAACATGAAGATTATACATGAATGCAGTAGCCGCAGTGTAACCTGTAAAGCCTGGGACACACAGGAGACAGATGCGCCGCGTCATGCCCGCGGCGTCATTTTAAAAAGAAGCCATTATAGTTAGTGAGAGTGGCTACACGGGGAGCGCAGCATCGCGTCCCAGAAGCGCCGGTCCGCGCAGAGGCGCTAAAGATAGACGCCAGTTCTATCTCAAGCGCTGCGGCGCACCATGGCGCAGCTGTTTACAACATTGTTGAGTACTTTACAACAGACATTACGACGTGGAACGGCTTCACGGCACAAACCCAAACGCCGGCATAAACCCAACCGCCACAACATGGATGAGGAGCTTTTTATTGTTGAGAAGCATAAGATATTGTACGATCCTAATAGATAGCGTACTTACCATTTTTAATCAATTAGAGTCTCACTAAACACAGCGGCAAGTCTGATCACATATAAACAAAAGAGTCACTTTCCGCTTCCTGTTCTCAAGTCCCGTGTGATGTTGTGACTATCACGCGACTTTCCAAGAAGCGTTCAGCAGCGCGGCGCCTCCGGTGTGACCATTAAGCCGTGGCGCGTCTGTCTCCTGTGTGTCCCAGGCTTAACTGTTTAGTTACTGTCCTACACTTATTTATTTATGCTGAGATTTTGTCATTAATAATTCTTCATTTCTTGTTCTGTCTTGAAGTAAAGATTCTAATCCCAACTTGACCTCAGATGATAAATGAATGATATTGAACAGATGCAAAGGAACAGTCCTGCAGTAAATATCAACTTTGTAAAGGTTCTAGTTCTGTTGTTCAGACGTCCTGATTCAGCTCTGGTTGCTCTGGAGGACACATCGTGTTACCATGGTGATCCTGAGTGTGTAACATGCTGCAGCAGGTCACTGAAGTCAGCATCATATGAAATAATTACTCATGTTCATGATCACATTTACTTTACTGATATCACAAATGATGCTGCTGTCTGATCTAAAACTCACATGGCAGTCTCAGAATAAAAAGCAGCTGCCCTAGTTCAGATAGTTTAGTAACTCCTCTTTACACACGTCATGAACATTATTGTCTCAATAGAATTCACTTCAAACTCAGAAATCTCCAAAGAATTTACAAAACTCTAAACAAATTTAAAACTGCGCTGATGAAGTGAAGAAGCTGAATAGGCCCGTTTAAACACACAAAGACCAGCTGCTAACTAGCTGCAGTTAGCCGGTTAACACAATTAGACATGAATAGAGAATAGTGTTTGTGCTCTGTAAAACCAATAGAATGATTTACTTACATTTGACTTTGTTCAGATTACATTAAGGGCATAAAAGCTGCTTAGCATTGTGTTTTTGTTAGGTTAGCTTACAGCCTCTTTAAAACCCACCTATTAAAAACAGTTTTAAATCATTTAGCAACTTCATTACACAACTCTATTAACTAGTTTTAGGGTGCGTTCAATTCGTCCTCGGAACTCGGAAATCCTGACTTCCGAGTAGGAAAAATCAAATAAAACGCCCTGCAAAGTCGGGCCTCCCAGTCGGAAACTCAGATGTTTTTCAGAACTCCGACCTCGAGATCCAAGATGGCAGCTCTCCATATCGACAACAGTAAGTTTTGGTTGAAATGTGTTTATTATACAAGACACACATATAAGTGCGTTTAAAATCAATGATACATGTAGCGCTTGCATCTCTAAGCTGAACAAACTACAAGTGTTGTTAATTAGTCATCTGTATTCGTTGAGAGCTACCAGAGCAGTTTTTGAGGGCGCCGCCATATTGAAATTCCGACTTCTCCGACTACGGTAACCAGAACGCTGTTAACTCGGGTGTGACGTCATTCCGAGTTCTGAGTTCCGACTTCCGAGGTAACTCGAGCGCAGCATTAGCTCTTTGCTCCAAAACTCCAGAGACATTACTCTCTTATTTTTCATGATGCCAGCAAAAAAAGCAAAATTCTTCTTTTTCTTCTTGTGCTTTTCATTGAAGATCAGCAAACTGAAAAAGCTAGCTGCTAGCCTTTATATTAGCTGTAAACAGCTATTGCTGTAAAGCAGCTAGGCGTCCCACTGGTGTTCCTACTCAAACCACAAAACTGTTAAGTGCAGTTTCTGGTCAGCAGAGGGCGACAGAGTGCTGTCCAATGAGAAGTTGGTAAAGTTTCTGCCTCAAGAAACACTGAAACCAGTTAGAAAGCAATAGCTTAAAGGAAAAGTTCGCTTTTTTAGACATTAAGTTTTATGTGTTCCTTCACCCACCCAGTGCTCTGTAAACTTTGACCCATTTCACACACACCCCCCTGCCCAGAGATTTTCAGGGGAAAAGTGATTCAGAAAGGTAGTTCTGGCTAGTTTCGGGGGCGCCTTATCTGCGCCGTTTAGCCTCACAAAAGGATTAGCCTCTGAAAGCATGGCTAATTTACATCTCACAAACAAAGAGAAAAAATTTACAACGTCACATTACAGCGGGACTAGTTTTTGTCATTCGTATCCCTGCGCCGGTCCCCGCGGATATTAAACAGCGCTTCGTATGTCAGCTGTTTCACTGCCGAATGCCGAAAACATGTCAGACTCCGTCTCATCTGATGACGAATTTCATTTTAACACTATATCAGATGAAGAAGAAACTTATTTTACTACTAGGATATCTTTATGAGCCAGAGTACACGGATGAAGAATTGCATTTGCTACACAAAACACACACATCAACACAGATTGTTGACAAAGCTACTGCAGTCTATGATCAACCATCGGTGTAAAGATGATTGCATAAATAATGCGCTAAAATGCGAAGATGATTGCATGAATACGGCAGACATAGCGGAATAAATAATTTTTTAAAAACAAAACTTACCCAGATTTCTGGTACGGCCGAACTCTTCAAAAACAGTCTTTCACTTTTCCCGAACTTTTTCCTGATGTAATCATCCTCTTTGAAGTGTGCACTGCACAAACGAAAGGTTTTGACTCGTTCCAGCCGAGTATCCTTGGAGTAGCCGATTGCTAAAAGCCACTGATGCCTTAGAGAAACGTCCTTAGCAGGAAAAGTGTCAAACCGAAAAGGTGATCCTGTAACATCCTTATTGTTACAACCTGGGAACCTGCAAGTACGCACCATGGCTCGATATATTTAAGAAAAACTACTTTTAAGTGACTTTAGAAGTTGTTGTTTCACTCATACAGCCAGGATTAGCAGCCAGACACGAGCCCGTTCTATAGCTGCGGTGACCGGCGCAGGGATACGAATGACAAAAACTAGTCCCGTTGTAATGTGACGTTGTAAATTTTTTCTCTTTGTTTGTGAGATGCAAATTAGCCATGCTTTCAGAGGCTAATCCTTTTGTGAGGCTAAACGGCGCAGATAAAGCGCCCCCGAAACTAGCCAGAACTACCTTTATGAATCACTTCTCCCCTGAAAATCTTTGAGCAGGGGGGTGTGTGTGAAATGGGTCAAAGTTTACAGAGCACTGGGTGGGTGAAGGAACACATAAAACTTAATGTCTAAAAAAGCGAACTTTTCCTTTAAAGTGTTAAAAACTCTTTAGTGTTGCTTTAAACTATCAGGAAGTGTTTAAGGCCCTAAACAAGAATGCATATTACTCAACAGCTGTGGTTCTTTAAGTGACTTTAGTCTCTCCTGAAACAGTCGACCTGCAGGATCTCATCTCTTATCAACAAAGCTGCACATACAATGTTTCTCCAGGAGCTGAATTTCTGATTTGTCAGCTAATACCTACAGTTAATAATAATTCTTTTATTTAGCTGTGCTTTTTGAAACCAAGAGCTGGATCTAAAATCACTACTAAATATTTAACTTTTTATATCGTTTCTGCCGTTACCACAAACATTTAGAAGGAATGTGGTTGTACTTGTTTGCAAATTACATCCGAGACAGGAGGGTTTGGCCAAAACTGAAACTTTCTCCATTATTCATGAGAACTTACAGCTACATGCATCACATTTTCAACACCACACACCAGAGGACATCCATTTATCTACAAATTAACAGGAGACAGATGATGTGATGAAAACCTTGACGTTTGGTAGCCTGGTAGTGAAATTAACAGAGAAACACAAACAAGGATGTTTTTTTATTTCTTGAAAGACATCTTATATACGTATAAGAAATGTATATTCTTATAATTTATGGCTCATCATGTTGTCAGTCATCAAAATCATTTATTCACTCAAAGTTCACTCAGTCTGGTGGATTTTGACACTTTGCTAACTGAATCACCAGGTGTGTGTTTGAACAGGTCAAACATTGGGAAAGATCAACTAGGAAGGTTTGCAGGGAAAACAACATAAGCTAAAAAAGATTTTTGTATTTAAGTACACTAATGGAACAGATTCTGCCTGGTGGTTTTGACTGTATTATTGTTGGTTCACAGCTTATTTTGAGGCAAACTGTTATCTCATGCTGCTTAATTTCTCATACAAACATCAAACCTCTCTCCACACTGAATTAGCTGCAATTTATTATGATTTGCAATGCTGCTGCCCACAGGGACCATTTTATCCGCTGGAAAACGAGTCAAGCCAAATCGTGCTTTAAGGTGCCTCTTCAGCATCGGAGCACCAACACCCACACATCTGTTCCCACCTGCAGCTAGACCAGAGCGCTCTAGAGAAAAAAAATCTACCACAGGGTGAAATTCCAAAGCGTCTTACTTAAAGCGAGTAACCTATCATTTTGTACGCTTTTCAAGGTACCACACCTAGTTTCTAAGAACTCTCCAGATGTTCTCACCCTTTGGTCTTATTTCTTTTCATTACTTTGAAGAACTAGTTCACCGAGAAGCCATTTTTTACTTGGTATGAAATACGATCGGCCACTCTGAGTTTAACATGGAGGCTGAATGTGAAAATAGTCTTCTAGTCCTATTTGATGCATTAGCTGCCGATAGAGAATAGACGGGGGAAAGCTTGGATTAGAAAAAGCCTGACAGATCTACATCACACTGTAAATTAGCATTCATGGACACACCCATCTTGACTCGAGACGGGGAAGACTGTTGTTGGTTTAAGCTAACCGTTAGCATTAGCAACTCCACCACACAGCAGAACTCCTCCAGGCTTGTGTTATTCGTGGAGATAAAACATCAACGTTGCAATAATAGTCCATAACCTACCGTGTTCAGCTCAACTCTGATTTGGCTCACTTCTACTGCCTGAAACAGGAGCGCCAGAGCTTTTTTCCCTCAGAGATTGATGCACAAGGCATTAATTTATGCTACTGTAGAGACCAATGCCAAAGCTGATTAGGATAATGCTGTGTCTCCATTGGACACTAAAATACAATATAATATGATCTTTATTATAGAAACACGCCCTTGTGTGGAAGAAGATGGAGTGTTTTCTGTCAAACATCTGGTCACCATCACAAAGCTCAAACGAGATCACATCCAGGTATCTGCTCTGTATGCAGACATGCAGTGTTGGAATAATCACACCTGCTGATGTTCTGAGCTATGAATTTTGGGTTAAAGCAGAATTATCACGTCTGTCCATGTAGCAAGTGCTACACCAGAAATGCGGCAAAGCAGCAAAAGGTAAAAAGTGAATCAATAAGAATATTTTTGTTGAAGTGCTTCCTGTCAGGGCGTCACTGAAGACGAGCTCCACACATGAGTGGCAGATCCTTCCTCTCAGCAGCATCCACAGGTGTAACAACATCTCACAACAAGCCTCTGGCCTCACTCTGGCTAGACGTTCACCGACAAGCCGCCACTAGATTAGCAGACACCTTGAAAAGGTCAAGACACATCCAGCCCGACAGTTAGCACCTTTTATTCCCAAGCATAGCTGGCATCGTAGCACTGACAGATTATATATTGTGTGTGCTCTGCTTTAGATCCATTTCTTATTCAGGAGTTGAAGTTCTGCTAACAGAGCTGGGATGATTCTCTCACTACTTATCAGTTGATTGGGATGTGATGGAATCAGATTTGACTAACATTTAATTACAGAACCAAGTTGTTGCCTAAGAACGTTTCTGTAATTGCCTCTGACACAAAACGGGTTTAGGGCATGTTCTCCAGAAATCCGTCAGGCGGTGGTTAACCAGCTCTGCTCGCTTGTTCAAAATGAACATCCATCACTTTTCATCCGTTTGAAATGGTGCCTAAATGGAAAGTAAGCAGTAACTGATGGCGATGGATTTCACTTTACAGGTTTTACATAAATGTAGTTTAAAATTGTGATTTCTTTTCCCACCTCATGGGCCTTCAACTCAAATCGATGCTAATGCACATTTTCAAACAAAGATTCACCTGTAGAAATGTATACATGTTGTTTGGACATGTTGATCTGGTCAGCAGAGTAATAAAGATTTTATATGAGTTGATCTCAACCTGAAGGGCAGCTCCAAAATGGTAACTTATTTAGCTGAAACCCTGAACTCCTTCTCAATCCCAGGGTGGTGAGTAATGTAGTTCTGTCAATGCCTAGGGCGCCTCCAAGATACATAGTTAATCTTTAGCATCAAAAGCGGTACAACAGGTGCAGTAGTATCCTTAGCAAATACAAAAATCCAGAAAAAAAACAACTTTCTCTTTTCTTTGAGCAAACCCCACGGACAAAGACACAGGAGAGCCATAAGTTCAAGACCAGATAATAGTTGATAATTATACATAGGGGTGGGACTCGATTAAAAAAATGAATCTAATTAATTAGAGGCTTTGTAATTAATTATTCACGATTAATCACATTTTAATCGTTTAAGAAAATTTGCCCCGAAAGCAATTTTTAAAATTAAAAATAATGAGACAGAGAATCAAACAATAGTCATTGACATTATTACTGTAATTTCTAATTTTTTAATTTCTAAAAAAAAATGCTTGTAAATTGTATTTCAATTCAAAACAGGAGAAAAATTATATATATAAATGTATATCACTGGCAAAAATAGGACAGACCTAAAAGTACAATACTATTTTAAGTATATTTTGATAATGGTATTGTCTTTAAAATAATACCAAAAATAATAATAATAATAATAATAATAATAATAATAATAATAATAATAATAATAATAATAATGTGCAATTTGATTTGATTTAGCATCATTAGAGACAGAAATTAAGGCAAAAACACATGAAGAGAGATTTCTGATCACTCATTTGATTGTAGTTCTAGTTGTGTTTGGAGCACATAGTAAAGGTTTACATGGTCTTGTAGCCAAGGTTCTGAGCTTTCTTTAGAGGTGCAGCTTGACTGTATTGATATTTAGGGCATGTATTTTGCTGCTTATATATATATATATATATATATATATATATATATATATATATATATATATATATATATATATATATATATATATATCAGACATGTTTTTGTTCTTATCTTATTGTTTTATCGACTCACTTTATTTATCTGAGCTGAGTATTAAACCTGTGTAGCATATTTATTCTATTAAACCCTGCTAGCATGGCTCATATGAGTGACTTTCATTCAGGACATAAATAAAAATAATTCCCTCTGGTTCTGACTTTAGGATCTTTAGTAGAATGATGTTTTTTTTTTCTCAGCATGGAAGGGGTTTTGGTTTGGGGCTCTCTTTAGCTTGTTGGCACCAAGTTAGCAGACTGATGGGCTGCAGGCTGTTGTTGCTGTATTTTCTGTCCTGAGACAAGTGCAGTTTCATTCTGTTTACTGGTGTTTCAGTGAGTCGTCTTCACTGGTTTTCTTGGCATGGCAAAAGCAATCCTTCTTCCCAGTTAGGACGTTCGTTTTTCTGATGCCAGTTCCTATTAAGAGCCACAAAAATGTTCTTTTTTTTATTCCTGCACCCATGATGAGCTAATCATGAACTAGTGAACAAAATAGTCTCATCATTTGGTCTTTTATTAGGAAGTGTTACTGTTTTTTTCTTGTCTCGCAATAAAAATGTTCAAATTTATCAGCTTTAAGAAAATCAGCATCCAGAAGATGTTCAACAGGAGCAGGTTTCTGCTTTAACTAGAACCTAAAACATGTTTATAGACTTATAGTCCTCAGGTAATAATGTAAAAAATAATAGAGTGATGTTTTGCATGCTTGTGTTTGGCGATTAAGATGTGAGGTTTCAGTTCTACTGAATGCTGAGGGTCATTGTTAATAAAAGATGAAAAAAAATATATATATTATAGAAGCATATTACTGTCAGTATGGGAAAAAATATAGAAGTGCATTTCATTATAACGTGATATAAATTTAAATTTAGCGAGAAATGTTTTTGTAATAATAACATAAATAGGTAATTTAATAAGAATTTTTCTTAAAATAACATGTTAATATCTCATAATAGTGACAAAGGTCCTACTGGTAAATTGGCTATTATAAGTTCCTATTGTTTTTTTTTCCTCGCGTTGACACCAACACACTTCCGTACAAATAACAGATAATAGAGAAATAAATCGGGCCCTTGCCACCTGTAGATCCTCCAGCAGGGGGCAGTAGACATGTATAGGACCAGATATGGCAGGTTTCTGATGAAGGTACTAATCTTGATGCTCCATCTGGAGACTTTAAGGCCAGAAATGGTTTGGTGAGGATTTATGATGTTGGATTATTAAGAGTTAAAGCATCAATCAACAATTTATTCAGGAATTCTGAGCTTTAAAACCTTTATGTGTATAGAATATTTGTCTGTTATTTATTACGGCAGAGTTAATGGTTTGATCGCTGACAATAATCCAGTATTTACTAACCTGTATGAATAAATCCTACTCGTGGAGACAACTGATTTATTTCCCTACATAAAGGTGTCACATTTTGATGTCTGGAACAAATATGACATCTTGTTTTGACTGAAGACAAAACATTTCCATTTAATTTCTGACACGTCAGAATGTATTGGTTTGATGCATCATCCCTCGTGTTCTAGTCAACAGTGTCAGATGGATTTTATGTGAGGACTGTAGTCCATGCACATAGGATGTAGCGCCCTCTGCAGGTTTAAAATGCTGGACTTCAGTAGCAAAGAGGTTTCACTTGTTCTCCAAAAACTGTGTACGGTAACTTTTCCAACCAAACCGATTCTTACATGATGCGACTTATTTAAAATAAAAATCCTTCATGTTTTCTGACACCAATCCAAAAAATTAGTACACTCGACAAACTGAACTTAGTGGTCAAAATGACCAAATGTTTAGATTTGTGTCCAAAAATGTTGTTTTTCAGCTTCCAGGGATCCTACTTTTTTTTTTCTCCATATTACAAAAAAATGAAATGTTTCCAAGCCAATCTGTGATGTTCATACGTCAGACTGAATGCAGCTTTTCACTTTCCATTTAAATTTAAATCAGCCACAAGCTCATTGCTGTAAACAGGTTTTTGTGCAAATTAAAAACAAAAAGTCATTATCTTTCACACACATCCTGTAAATGAACATAAACATAACCTACAGGAAGAGCCTCCTACACCAACTGAGCATGGCTCTTTTTTTTACCCTTACAGGCGTTCCACCCATGGTCCTCTCTGCAGGAGGAAGGGACTGTTTGCGAGCTGGAGACACCTGCTCCAGTGATGATTCCTGCAGCCCACGACTACGCACCCTCCGGCAGTGCGTGGCGGGAGACGGCAGCATGAAGCTGGGGCCTGGAGCACGAAACCAGTGTGAGAACGCCATGACGGCGCTACTGTCCACCCCGCTGCACGGCTGCCAATGTAAACGAGGGATGAAGCGGGAGAAGAACTGCTTGAGTATCTACTGGAGTCTTCATCAGTCCGTGCTGCATGGTGAGATTGGTACCAGCACATGGAGAATGGTTAATAGTGAGGTGGGCGAGATCAGCACCAAACAATGTGCTGCTGGGATTAGTGTGTGTGTGTGTGTGTGCGTGCTTGTGTGTGTGTGTGTGTGTGTGTGTGTGTGTGTGTGTGTCTGCTGCCCATTGCACATAAATTAGGCTTCCACCTCCACTCAGCAGATTTCAGGATGAAATGAAAAGAGTGATGATTATGTCAAAAATAGGTAAAACCCTAGCGCTGATTCCTTTTATTCCGCCCACTCACATTGTCTTTTCTCATTTTTGTGCTTATTTGCAATGCTCCCGTCACTGAACCCTATTATTTGTTGTACACTGACATTCAAACGTAGGCATTTATAGACACGCTCACTTTCATCACAAGAGAAACCGTGCAACAGTGCAAATGAGGCTGTCAGCACTGTGTGTTTCTTGGAAGTCGATTATAAATGTAAGACACGGCCTGAAGCTGCACCGATGAAACGAGTGCCTGAACTTTACGTCTGCCATCATTCTTGAAGCCTACTGAGTGTGCAGTAAATATTAGTGATGCAAAAAGCATCCAGTCAGAGTATTTAGTGACTTCGATTCAGCTGTTTTATTGCTTCATACTTTCCACAAAACATCCCCACAATAAATCAGTCACAGATTAAACTGGTTGTTTCAGAATCAGAGCAGAAAAGCAAAAATCTCAATCAGGGAATGAAGTAATGTTTTAATCAGGATCAGATTAAACAGAATTAGTGGAAACGTAATGATATTCTGATTGTAACTGAATAATGTAATCATGTATAAACTTTTAATCTGTCTGGGGCTTGGTTTTAAATCCCAAAGAAAAGAAAATTGATAAACAGACAAGACAACAATATAGTAGCAAAAGAAAACGGATCTTTAAAGGTGCAATTTGTAAAAATTCTACTGTCAAAGGAAGGTTGTACAGAAAACAGACTTCATTCTCAGCCAGTTGGGGGTTGTCAGTTTTTCCCCTTTCAAAAAAATCCAAAGCGGGATGTAGGTTTTGTTTACGCTCAGTGAGTTTGCCGAATCTGCAGCGAGCTAACGCTGCAGCGCCAGCATTTCTAATTCAACACCAGCAGGCAAAAAGCTCCAGAGTTGTATAAAGAACCGAAGCCAGTAAACAGGAGTGACCCAGAAGTTATTTCTTGTACCCCTAAGAAGCCACGGCATCTTTTTGTTTTACTGAAACAGCTCTTCTTAGGACCTCTAATGACTTTCTGACCCACAGTGATGCAGGAAAATGGTCTGTTCTGGTTCTGTTGGACCTGACTGCAGCCTTTGACACTGTTGACCATCACCTGCTACTTGGTAGGCTGAGAGACTGGGCAGTGGTTCTCCTCTTATCTGTCAGAGCATTCCTTCTCTGTGGACGTCTTCAAGTTTTGGTCCTCATCCACTGCCCTCGCCCATGGTGTCCCACAAGGTTCTGTGCTGGAGCCTGTACTGATCCTCCTTTATCTGCAGGGAAAGCCAGGTGGCCCGCCAGGCCTATAGTGTGCTGGGGGAAACCCTGACAATAAAATTAATGTGAGAAAAATAATGTGAATAAAATCACTATTAATTAAAGAAAATCCTTTTTATCAAGCAACATCAAAGCTTCGCAAACAAGTTTGAGTTTTAGCGTGTGAATGGGTGGATGACTGATTGTGTTGTGAAGCGCCTTGGGGGGTTGTAGAACCCTAAGAAGGCACTATGCAAATACAGGCCATTTACCATTTTACATTTTCCAACCAGATGTGGTGCAACAAGACATTTCTAAAATGACTTCAGCATGATTTTCTTTTTATCTGTGCAGATTTGAGTGTAACATTACTGAACTTTGACCTCTCTCCTCTGTGTCAGGACTCAGCTTGGTGGAGAGCTACCCCTATGAACCAGAAGAAAGGGGCTCTGACTACGTTCGTCTGGCCTCCATCGCTGCAGGTGACTGAGCTAGCACATTTCACCAAACTTCCTCGAGTTAGCGCCGTTTACATCCAAGGAAAGTGAAAATCATCTGTCTTTAAGAACACACTAAGTGGGTCCCCACCAACCATCCTGCCAAAGCATGTTCAGCTGTTTCTCTTTGTCATTTTGACAGAATGGAGGTAGTGCTGCCGCGCGGTTTGTGAAGCGTTTGATGAGTTACAGCCTTCACTCTGCTTTTGTCTTACCTGTGAGCCTGTGGGCTGGCCGTGGGGTTGCCCTGGAGGCACAGTTTAATTACCTATTTGTTTTAATGCAGCTGGAAGCAGAACAACCAGGATGGAGAAGAGTGAGAAGAAAAGAGAGACACGGGGAAAAAAATCATAGCAAGAGGTTAAGCCTGCCGCACACGAGAGCCAATAGCTGAGCTAGGCTTTAGATAGTGGAGCAGACAGAGGGAGTGGAGAAAACACGCAGCTGGTTTGTTTGGTGAAAATGTGGATTTTGGTTGAAAGATGTAGAAAAAGAAAGAGGTCACAGATAAATGAGAGGTTTTAGTTTTGATTTCTACGAGAGGACAAGGAGTTATGTGTTTTGTTCTGAAACGAGGCAGAAAGTCGGTGAAAACAGGCTTTAATGAAGTGATTATTAGAGAGAACAGCCCTCGTATCAGAGTGCACACAAACCTAAACATACTGGAGCAAAGGGAGAAGCTGCCTTTAAAAGCACATATCAGTACTCCCATAGAGCATGGTGGCAGGGTTTAAAAAATAACAATAGAATTCTCTGTCTACATCCCAATAAATAATGTTCTGTTGTACGTTTATGTGTGGATAATAGTGAGGCAGAACCAGAAACTCGCTACACCAGGCAACAATACCATTTACACTCTGATGCTAATTAGTTCTAACAGGGGTTTCAATATGCAAAGGAGTTAAAAATGCATCAGGCACGTTTACATTTTGACAGCTCCTAATAGCAATCAGGGATCGGCGTCAAATACAAATTTTATGACTTCAAACCTGAAGTGATGCAAGATGACATTTTTAAATGGGAGTGAGGAGGTAGGAGGCAAGTAATTAAACAAGTGTGTGTGACGGTGAGGAAGTGTTTTTATTAATGGTCTTAGAGTTAAATTCTCTTCAAGGTACAATACATAGGAATTCTACAGTGAAATAATCACAAAATAGTCTAATGTCTCAATCATGTTGGAAGGAAGGTTACATACCCCGGCTGGGGGTTTTCAGTTTTTCTCCTTTCAAAAAAGCCAAAGAGGGTTGAGTTACTGTTTATAACACTACAGCACGAGCATTTGTAATTCAACGCCGGCAGGCAGAAAGCTCAAGAGTTGTGGACAGTATGTTAGTCAGTAAACAGGAGCGACCCAGAAGTTAATTCTAGTACCCCTAAGAAGCCACAGCATCTTTTTGTTTTACTCTAATATTGGGTGAAGAAAATTAGAGGCTAACGTTGAGCTAACAATGCTAACAGTGAATTAGAAGCGAATAGTGGCTACTTTTTCAATTACCAACAACTCGATATTACAGTGAAATATATTTATTTACTTACTGTGTATGACTCATCTTCACTTGTCATCTAGAATCTTCTGGTGCTGATCCGTAACTGGCAACAGCCATGAAACTCACAGAACGGCAGTGAAAAAGTGACTTGTTTTATTAATTGGCTGCAGTACCCAAATGTGACCACAGGATGTCATCTTATTTCATTTTTGCACCATGCACCTTTAAACCGAGCTTTGCAGCAGAAACAACATAATCTGATACCAGATTTTTATTATTATTATTATTATAAAGAATTTAATTATCTATTTTCAAAAACTTAGAGCTTTCAGTCACAAAATACGTAGCTTCCATATTTTGATACATAATCAGACAGAAAAGGCTGCACCTCTAACACTTTCCATGTCTTCATTTGGATCAATTACTACAAAAACAAGTTGATTCTGCTGCATAATTGAGTAGATATCACTTTATATTTGAGCTACATTGTAGTTTTATGATTTCCAACTCAGCAAAATTTGACTGGTGTTGTTTCACAGGAACAAGTAAATCCCTAAACCTTGTTTCCTCTCTGATATTTGTGGATAATTAGGATTAAATGTTGCAAAATGTCACCCAAATCACTGGAACCAAACTGAAGCTTTAACTTCCTTTTATGATCTAATGTCAACAAGTGTGATTGTGCTGCGTGACCTCTTACACTTGCTGCTTATTACCATGACACCACCTGTTATTGGCTGCTTTGAATTACAGCTGCACCAGACTATACTGTACCGACACCTCGTAAATTTCCTTCCACACAGGAGGTCAAAGTTGACATTCCTGCCATGCATCCTAACAAGTTGACAGCCAAAACAACAGAGGCATGATGAATGGATGTTTTTCCGCCCTTATAGCATCTCTCCCTCAAACAGAGTAATGACCCTTCTCAAAGATGCAAGCCAGAGCTGCAGCTCATCATATGTTAAAGAGTATTATAATACCAGAGCACTTCACCTTACACCAATTAATCAGCTAAGTGAATTAAAGTCAGTGGTGTTGAGAGAACGCTTTTATTTAAACACATTACATGTTCTGCACCCAGTGAGGCTTTTTACTGCACCGTTGGCCTGTATGAGTACTACAAATCGTGCTTCCTCACAAGAATTTTCCACTTCACGCTCCCTGATTGGAGGGAAATTATACCATCAGTTTGGTTTTCTTGGGCTTTCTGATGCAACAAGTTGCTTGTTAAAGCAGAAGAAAAGCATCATTTTATTTGAGGCAGTTTAAATGTTTGCTTCCGTAGGATTTAACAGCGTAGTGGTCCCTGCCCTATCATAAGTAGTCTACAGTTTCAGTGTGATTAACTGTACAATGATGTGACCACCGTGGGACTGACTGTCAGCTGAATGCTGGTTTAGGTGTCAAATATTTACTAGGTTGGTGTGACTCAGCTACAAACCAACAACAGAATAAAAAACATATTTCTAATACCTGCACACTGTTTTACGGAAGCCCTGAAAGGCAAAAAATATTTTTTATTTTTTGTTGTGGCATTTTTCGATGTTTTTTTAATTTCTTTTCCACTTCTCATCCAACTTCCAACAATCAGCAAAAAAGTGTTTTTTCTCTGGTAAAAATTCTAAATGTTTTTTTTTTCTTTTCTTTTCTTTTTGCTCAGCCATGAAAGACAAAACAAAAACTCTTTTTTTTCTCCTGGAAATTTTCTAGATTTTTTTTTTTTTTTTTTGCTTTTTTTTCTGCTCAACTCGAAAAGACAAAAGAAAAATAATGTTTTTTTTCCTCTGGTAAATTTTCCAAGAATGTATTTTTGTAGTACCTTTTCTGTCCACTAGCCAGTGCTACAGTGAAGGTGAGTTCAGAAAGTAAGAAGTTGTTCATTTTACTATAAATCTGGCTCTAAAATAACAACAAAAAACACCTTTGAAATTTTCCAGGAGAAAAAAACACTTTTTTGTTTGCCTTTCCTGGTTGAACAAAAAAAAAGAAAAAAAACTGAAAATTTACAAGAGAAGAAACAGAGTTTTCATTTGCATTTCAGAGCTGGGCAAAAAAAATAAAAACACTTTGAAGTTTTACAAGAGAATAAACTCACTTTGTTGCTGATTGTTGGATGAGAAGAGGGAAAGAAATTTTTTTAAAAAAGCTAAGAAAAATGCCACAACAAAACATTTTTTTGTTGCCTTTCAGGGATTCCATAAATTTTTGGACGCTTCTGCCCAATGTTTGTTTTTTGTTTATTTTACAGCTCATCTGCTGTTTTAATTGACCCAAAAACTTTGATGGTACTTTTAAAAACCTCAAACTAACTGTTGTAGACATCCAGGTGGTTTGGTTTGGTGAAGGCAAACAGATGCAAATCAGCTAAAGCTGGACTTTCACAAAGAAAACTGAGCAAATAACTTCTGTAGGGTTTAACACATTACTTATTAAAAGAGATTCTCCTCTTAAAACAGCTTGAAGGGATTTCCATCGATTTAGAGTGAGGTGTGTGTGTTACAAACATCATAAATAACTACTAAGTGACCCTGAATGACCTCTGTTCATGGAAACAGGATGAATGTTTGCATCAACCTCTGAAATTTTAGAGCTTGGTTCTGTTTTAAGAAAATTCCACAGAACTTGTCTCTGCACCCTGAGCAAATACATGCTTGCTTACCATTCTTTTACTTTTTAAGTCAAAATTTTAAAGGTAAAAATCAAAACTGACCAAATAAAGTACACAACAAGATGTCATTTGTTTCCAGATGATTTTAGAAAAATGTTCAGAGAAATAAAGTGAGGGGATGAACTGAAGAGAGAGCTAAACCTGGGGCTGCATGGAAAGTTGCAGCAAGAAAGCTGCAGGTATGAATCCCAGCTGCAGACTTTCTACATGGAGTTAGCGCATTCTCCTCGCGCATGTGTAGGTTTTATCCAAAACAGGTCCGTTGCTTTGGATAAAGGCATGTACAAAATGAACAAACATAACATAAACTTAAAAAAAATAAAAACAATGAGGAGCATGAACATGGTCTATGAGTGGAAAAGTTTAGATGAGGGTTTGAACAGATGCATGAAAGTTAACAAGATTATATAAGAAACTACACTTTTATACTTTTTATAATAATAACTTAAGATAATTCAAATAATTAAATATTCAAACAATTATAAATTGATGATGAGTGGTGTGGGGCATTTGGAGCTCTTATCTGTCTCTCTATGTGCAGGAAGTAGTGAGGATGTGGTAAATAGGTTCCGGTATATATATATATATATATATATATATATATATATATATATATATATATACATATAGATAGATAGATATATAATACCACCAGATATCCAGCGGGCTAAACAAACTTCATGGTCTAATTTCTTGGGTTAGGGTCATTATTTCCTGTCAGGACTTGAACATTTTTATCTCCATGCAACACCTGGTCAACCAATTCACCAAAACTCCTCTCCTCTCCAACTCTGACATCAGTGATTCAGCTCACCTGTCAACACTTACACCTCATACAATGTTGAAATAACACAATAAATAATAGGAACATGATGCAGTATGTAGGCCATCACAGAGGGGAAACAGCTAACTCCCCACAATGGATATATCTGGTGATAAAATGGTTACTTTACACGTACAACACTTGATTGTACCTGATAATGTAATCATCATTTATAAATGACAAATTAAACTGACATCATGTGTTATTAGACTCTTATATTTTATGTTTGTTCTTGTTTGTTTACTTTTTTGATTCGTTTGGCGTTCCATGATTTTCTCTACAAAAGTATTGATAATTTCCTGTTTGGTTAGGATGTACAGGAGGCTCTTTTATTTTGTTAACGTTCGTAAATAACCATAAAATTGCACGTAAATACTTGTGAGCCAAAACATATTTATAAAACTAGGCTGCTAGAACCACTTTATGGAGGATGGAGGTGTTTTAGGGTGGCAGCAGTATCCTGCTGTTCTCATCAATTCATTTTTTACACCAGTTCTGTTGGATATAAAACTATTTCTCCAAGCAGAGGCTGATCAGGAAGCTACACAAGGTACAATAGGGGCTATTTATGACATTTACATTGAAGCTCACTATAAAAGGGCAACAATACCTCATTAATAGCTTTCAAGGTTTTATTTTGAAGCTCAGCATTTCAAGCTCACGTGGCACACACGATATAGGGATTAAGGTTTATTGTAAATCCAGAACCAAAGACTGTTTGATGGTTCTGTCGTCAGTGTTTGGTGCTTTGATGATTATTTCAGTCATGTTCTTAGTATTTATGTGTTTAGTTTTCTTTTGTTCTGATATTTTGTGTTCTTTGGACCTGTTGAGCTTTTTAGATTGGTTTACTCTTTAGTTCCTTGTGTTGTTAATTGTCGAACATTTATTATTTTCTCTGGGATATTCACAAATAAATTTGTGCTGTCATGAGATACATTTTTTTTAGATTAATTAATTATGACCTAATTAATCTCTTTTTTAATCTCACCTACTAATGGCTGAGAAAAGCCCTCATATTGATGTATTTTTATTTAAATACATTACATTATTGTGGCAGACTAAAAGATTAATATATAACAAAAAAACTGGCTTTATAAAGTAATTTATTGTTTAACAGACTTCTAAACTTTCCTTTCACATCACCAAGGTGGAATAATTCTGTGCTCTTTTGTCAGTCTGGAATAATTAGAAATTAAAAATAAAACATCAGGTCCATATGGAATAATCTAAGTTAAGGAACGCTTTTTTGAGCAATGCAAATAGAGATCACAGAATTCGTTACTAAAACATTTATCTAAAATTAAATTAGACCTGTAAATTACAGACCTGTAAGTTAGCACATCAAAACTGACAGTTTATCACAAAATATTACGATTTTTCACAAAATCTGACATGTGGTATGGCATGATAGTTAAATATAAATATAATTACATAAAATAAATAAAAATTTTAAATAAACAATCCAAACAGGTAGGCTTGAAAAGTCCCAGTAAAGTTATAGATTAAAAATTTTATTAATGCCATTAATAAAAAATAGTACACTAAATGTGGCTGTGACTAATTAATCTCAATTAATCTCATAATTTGACACCCCTAAAATAAATCACACTTACTTTATGATTCTTGCACCTTTTGAGAAAATATGGTCAGATTTCATTAACACTGATAGTTTTTCATCAAATTAGCCTGAATGTGCAGCTATGCAGGCGTATGCTTTCCTTTCACCATGTTGGAATAATGACTGTTCCTTTTTTTGTTTCTGGACCCCTACTGGTCCACGGCTCAGTGGTTGGGGAAACCAGGTCTGTGGGAAATAATGGCAGCAATGAAAGGCTCCATGCTGTAAAATAAGGATAAATAAGTATAGAAGATGGAGGGATTACGGGAGGTTTTAATGGAGAATGATCCCCATTGAGATTTCAGGCAGTCTCCACTCCTAGCAAAACAAAGATGTAGTAATTCTACTTGGTGCACATGTGGAAAAAAACATTAAGTACAAAAACACGACGACCAAGAGTTAATATGAAAAGGTCTATGGTTGTCTCATTAATATGGCCACAAGAAACAATTTGTCATTGTCTGTCCCATCACCCCCAATGGACTTTCAAGCAGTTAGGTTGGGAACACAGTAACCTGAGCTTTGTGATGGGCCGTTAGCGCACTCTCCAAGGTCATTCTTTTTTAATATGACAGCTCGGTCAGTTTTAAATCCACCAGGAGACACAACCACAGGCACTTAACAAACTAATGAGTGGCATTATCTGCCAGAGGAGCTAAGCATCATCATGGCAGTATTGACTGGAGGGGTCACATGGGGAATATAAAAAAAAAATGCATCAACACAAAATGATGTATCGGGGAAAAAATGCAGCCAAAAAGAGGAGGATACGAAGGGGACGTTCCACTTCCACCACAGAGGTGGCTCGTTACCGGGGAAGTCAGGAGGAACATGGGCACTGAGGGAGGCAGAGATGGACAACGCTGAAGAAGAATAGATGGAGGAGAGCAGAGAGAGAGATAAGTAAAGGAGGAGAAGGGACAGATGGAGTCAGGATGATAACACTGGGAATGGCAGGCGCATGGCAAAGGAAGAAATCAGGTGGGTAAGGGATGGCCCCAGATGAGGGGAGGGAGTGGTAGATAGATGAATAGATGGATGAAGGGGAAGGAGCAGTAATTACAGGCCTTGTTGTGCAGTTGGAGAGATGGAGGAGCTACTTCTTCTGTGCTGCCACTCCGCATTAACCTAGCAGAATGAAATATTCAACTATTAGGCCTTCACTGGAACTCATCCCTGGCCCAAGCTCATTCAACTTTAAAGCACTATTCATGTTCTATTCATTACCAAGCAGCTTATAACACATCTTCATCATTTTGGGTTAGTTCTACTCAAGAGTCACATTTCAATGTTTTCATCTGGGAGCACAACACCGAGTCTGAGTCCAGAGGCGAGAAGAGTATCAGCAGCCGGGCCTTAAAGTCACTTACTCTGGTTTTGAGATTCAAAATGTCGACAAGTTTCCCGTCTCACGTTTGTGTCTTTTGATCTTTCCAGAGTCTGAGGTAACAACGGTGAACCGCTGCCTGGATGCTGCCAAGGCGTGTAACATAGATGAGACATGTCAGAAACTTCGTACGGAGTACGTCTCAGCCTGCATTCAGCCATCAGCCCGCTCGGGGCCATGTAACCGACCAAAGTGCAACAAGGCACTCAGGAAGTTCTTTGACCGTGTTCCCCCAGACTACACCCATGAGTTGCTGTTCTGTCCCTGCACCGATACAGCGTGTGCAGAACGCCGCAGGCAAACCATTGTGCCATCTTGCTCATATGAGGAAAAGGACAAGCCCAACTGTTTGTCCCAACTGAGGATCTGCAAGGCAGACTATGTGTGCAGGTAGATATGCTTACTCTCTTCTGATTTGCTCATATGCTATTCATGTTGTCCTTTTCCACTGTATAATGCTTCTACTGAAAATGTTTAAATACTACAAAGCAAGCATAAAAAGGCTTTCCAGTCACACAGAGGGCAAGGATAGGAAAATGTCATGGGAAGTTGGATTTGCTTAACTTAAACAACTTAACTTAAACATAATCCTTTTAGCTAAGGTGTTTAAAAGTTCCCTTGAACAGAAACAGAACTTTAAGATTAGATTCACAGGTGTTTCTATCCAGTTAGTGTAATTAATTGCCTTTCTTCTCAGAATTTAGAAACTGTTTACATCCCAGAGTCCCATTGTGCATTTAGTTACTTTTTCACAAACTAATGTAGTCAACAACTTACAGTTCTCTAAACAAGTCATTTTCCCATTACAGGTTTATTCTGATTTAGCTTTATGTCCGACCTAAAGCTGGGGTACGTAGTAGAAAATTTCAAAGTAACTAAAAAGAATCCTTAAATTTGACTATCTGACTCTGTTCTATGACATAAAGTAGGTCTTTCATGATTTATATTTCCCCTAAGTCTCTCCCTTGGCCTCTACAGCAAAACCAATCATTATGCAAGCCTAGAGCATTGACCAATAAAGTTGTGTATCCAAAAGTGGAAGATGTTAATCAACGAGAATGCGCCCCCATTTCCCAGCATGCACTATGGGGTGACACAGACATCTCAGTAGGCTTAGCACCATAGACATGAATACATAGACACCCTATTGGGCACTTGAGAGCATAACAGCATCGCCGCCATATTGGATGGGTTCCTCACTCTCCAAACCTCTATATACAGTCTTTGCTCCAAACTCAACTGGAGTCAATGCAGAGTGAGCAATTATAACCCTTTTTTGTGCAGCCTATGGTTGCAACAACCAGTGTACTATTGAAAACAGATCTTGTCGGATTACTATTGACTTTTCTTGCCTACCTGATGGGATTTTTTTTTTATTTATTTAAATTTATTTTATTTTTATTATATTTATTTAAATTATCATGCCAGACCACATGTCTGATCTTGTGAAAAAGTGAAAAAATGTGTTTTTTAGTTGGGTAATCACCTTCCTCAGTAGAAATAAATGCACTGGGGGCTAATAGAGACCCATCCAAGATGGTGGCCAGCCACTACGGCAGTTCCAATTGGCAGTACCAGTCTACAGGGCATCTATGTATATGATTTCTGTGCTTAGCACCACACCAGCCTAGCTTGAATGCTAATTTGACCTGTGTTGAATTAATGGCAGTCTGTACACTTTAAGCTAGCTGTGCAAGAGGAGGAAGGGGAACGAGAAGAGATATTTCCTTTCTGAATTAAAACCAAGTGATTAGCATAGCATTAAGTTTTGTGCTACATAGGACTATTGTTTCAGCCCGTTGTAGCATTAGCAACGATGACAAGTGCCAGATTCCTGCCAGTTTTAGATGTTTCATTGTAGATTTGAATAAAACAAGTGTTTAGCAGCTCCTGCAGAACCCGATGAAGGCTGAGAAGATCATTCAGTTGTTAAAATAAGGTGTATCTGAGCAGGAACATATCAAAAACATGCACAGTGGCCAACCATTAGCAGTACAAGGCTATTTGTAGTGGTAACGGGGAGGGGGAGCAGTGATGAGCGCTAAATTAGGAACAAACAGGTGAGCTGATTTATGGATGAAACGCAGGAGTGCTTTGTTCCCTTAACAAAATCATCTTTTGTAAACTGCTTTTTATTTACTGAAGTTCTCTCTGTCTGATTTTGAAGTTTGTTCGCTGATCTAAAACATTTATGTGACCAAAAAAAAATGCAAAAACAGAAGAAATCTGTCAGGAGGCAGAAACCATAGTGTTGTTTTACAAATAGCCTGTTCTTGTTTCTGGCTCTGTGGACGCCCACCAATAAAAATTTAAAGAGATAAACATATTTCTTTAAAGTGCTTCACTTAATAATTTAGCGCTCTCACCAAATAAAACGAAGCTGAAATGTTTTTACTAATTTCCTGCTGTTTTCTCTGACTTCTCAGCACTTCAGAAAACGATCTTTCCCAAATCCAAATAATCTTCTTACATGAACACAACCAAGTCATTTTGATTTGTTTTTAACCCTAAACATTTTTTTCCATTTGCTTGAAGATACTTTAAAGAGGACCTAGAATGTAAACCAACATTTTCCTTGTTGTTGAATAAGACAGCTTGGGTGGTCAACAGTAGCATGCCAAAAAAGTCAAAGCTGTGTGTGACCTACTTTTTATGTAAATTAGAAAGTTGAAAAAGGCGAGAGAAAAATGTCTGTTCTGAGAAAACCTTCCTTAACACGTCATAAGGGGGAGCCACACCTCCTCAAACCTGCATGTCTCCAATGTCTGAGGCCTTCTGGGGAAACCAACCAATCAGCAAGCAGCTCGTTATCATATTCATGTCCTGGCCGAGTGGGAGGAGTCAACAGCTCTTTTCACAGCAAGGCTGGTTTAGGGGGTTTAGAATGGCCTGTATCAGGGCTCCTGGGACAGATGAAAGCCTAAAGAACATTTCTTGTGCTTTTTAGAGGCTCAAAGCTCTGTTTAGATTGTTGATTAACTGCATTCTAGGACCTCTTTAAATTAAAATATATTGACTCAAAAAAAGCAATGAAAGTCCCGTAATCAGAGCTTGGCTAGATGGATGGATGGATACTAGACACTCATCATAGGCATGTTCTGGTGGCTAATTTTGGCCTCATCAGCTGATGATGAGATTGATCATTGTGGAAAGCTGAGATCTGACTGGAACTTGTTTGTTTGTTTTGGTCCATGCTCTGTACCTCTCCCTAAGGAAAACAAATGTATTATATGACTTGGAGGATGGGTCTGCATGATGTGATATGTTCATTTAGATTTGATTAGTCAGTTGTGTTTAATTGAGTCCATTGTGATACCCATTACCTTTGTTCAATTAGTTCAATTAAATCTGCATACATTTTAGGAGGGAAGCAGCCAGGCAGCAAGCAGCCATGTGAAATAGTTATTATGATAAACGGTCACCATCATCACATGGGATTTACTTTGTTGCTACACCTGCTCAGATGATCTTTAATACCAAAAATCATGCAGACCTTTAAGTACCTCAGAAAATCAACCCAACCATCTCTGTGTTTATTCAGCATCAAGTACCTGCTTATACGCTACACTAATGAAAACAAAGATGTCCTTCAAATTGTAATGAATTCCAAATTGTTCAATCAGAAACCAACAATATATTACAGAGTCATTAGAATGCATTCAGAGTGTCCTAACAAGGAGTCCTCAGACTCATCTTACCAACCTTGGCTCTCTGTCAGCAAACGGTCGCTAATGTTTAATCTAGTTCCTTTTCAAATGTCAAGAAGACAAAGGACTTCATTTGTCATGTCTATCGATCAGGCATTATTCTCCATCGCTGCTCTGCTGAATGGAGCATCTCAAGGCCCCTGCATGGCTCAGTAATCCAGCACCAGTCAGCTGGCATTAACTGGCCACCTGCAGAGGCTGTCTTCACTTACTGCACAGCCTATGGGTTTTATTCACATCATTACTGTGACATGACAAATGAGGGCAGAACAGAGAGTTGTGGTGCCCTGAGGGAATCCTGTTGCAAATGCCAGTAGATGGGTGGCCAGTGATGCGGTATGATGGCCACAATAGCCTTGTATGATGATGATGGTTATGAGGGTAAATGTCCGGGTCGCTGGCTCAAGAGGTAAGAGAGAAAGGCAAAGTGGCCATGGGAGGAAGTATTTATATGGAACATTCATATCTGTCTCATCTTCTTGGAGCCACGCCTGCCAGAGAGCATCTATGGTATTTAGAGAGTAGAGCCAAGGCCTTTCTTTGTCCCTGACTCCTTTCTAGCCTCTTTTCATAAAACAATGCCCTAAATTTGCCGCAAAGCTGAGTCGGCATCAGGGAGCCTTTGGTTGTTCATAAGTGGTCAGACTGTGGCGGTAATGTGGTGGGATCATGTGCTTTTCACAAAAAATTTTACGCAATGGCAGTATAAAGGGGGTATGGTGGCAGTATCTGCGCTGTCACAAGCTTTTCACAAGCTGCCCCTAAAGGTGTCTGTCCTCCACAGTCCCCGTGAACTGTCTGGTGATCTGAGCTCCAGCTCTAACGGAGGGAAGCTCCCGCACCTCTGCATCACTCCAGTTAGCATCTCAGCTGATTCTGTTTACAAAAGTAAAACTTGTCCATTTTTACTTTCATTTTCAGTATAGTTGCTAGGCGGAGCTCGGCAGACATTGTACACGTGATCATGACACCACCCTCTGTTGTGCCAAGGCATAATCTCAAGCGGTTTCTATCCTCATAAAATATAAGTTAAATAAATAAATAATCTTCACTCACAAGTTCGGCGTTGCGGTAATATTACTATCAAGCTTGGCGGCACAAAAGCAGCAAAATTCCTGCATCGCCATGCCGTCACGGCGCTTTCATAAGACACAGTATTACACTGATTTGCCAGCATGGTGTGTCTTATGAAAGCAGCTCTTGTCTGTCAGCCTTTCAAAAAGGGTAACTGGCTGGGGGAATGGGCACAAAAGGGAACAATGAGTTAAATGCCATCAGAGGTGACAATGTTATTGGGATAGAGGAGTGGCAGTGTGAACGCTCTTGTAAGGCAGAGGGAGTTGATTTAGGAGTAAGTGTATTTACATCAGCATTGTGGGTTTTAGATCTACATCCTGTTGTTAAGAAAAAGCACCAGTGCTTGACACCACTGAGCCACGCGATGCGTTCAGCAGCCAAGTACAAGTAAATGATGGATGGCATGTTATTGCTCCCACAGGTCTCGCTGGGCACAGTTCCAGTATGACTGCCAACCCACAGAGCAGAGCTCCAGCAGCTGCAAGCAGGAGAACTACGGAGCATGTCTTCTTGCATACACCGGCTTGATAGGTAAGGACTAAATAATTCTGTTCCAGCTCCGACTCGCCCACTCTGTGTGATAGTTTGGGTAGAACAAGGTTTTAAAGGGAGGCAGGCAGAGAGCTGACAAGTGCACTGAACAGGACTCAAAAGAACGTATTAAGGATTGTGATGAGAAGAGTGCCTTGGTGATCGATGGAGTGCTGATTAATGTGGCTGCAGGGTGCTTGGCCAAATCACTAGCATTATAAGTAGTGCAATTACAACTATTGACTGCTGTTTTGAGAGAATTATCCCCAACATGACAATGGCTTGGAGCACATGGATACAAAGACTTGAGCTATTCTTCTTTAGATAAAAACTTAACTCATGTTCACATAATTGTGGGACAACAATACCACAGCAAACTACTG
This sequence comes from Aphyosemion australe, assembly GCA_006937985.1. Lineage (NCBI taxonomy): Eukaryota > Metazoa > Chordata > Actinopteri > Cyprinodontiformes > Nothobranchiidae > Aphyosemion > Aphyosemion australe. Next base: position 91,561 of record SSNS01000548.1, on the reverse strand, counting down.
CAGGTAGTGGAAGATCGAGACCAAATGCTGTGCTGAGCCTGGAGAAGCAAATAAAAGCGATCTGAGACTAAAGCGTGAAATCTAGAAAACTGATGTTCATTTTTTTCTGTATCTAAGTGTGTAACATTTAAGATCATTCAAAAGAACACTGGCACCTAGTTAGGGTGCCCTCTAGACGCCTCCCTAGTGAGGTTTTCTGGGCATATCCAACTGGAAGGAGACATAATGGGAGACCCAGCACACGCTGGAGGGACTATGTCTCTCGGCTGGCCACGGAACGCCTTGGGATTCCCCCGGAGGAGCTGGCCCAAGTGGCTGGGGAAAAGTCTTGGCCTCTCTCATCAGGGTGCTGCCCCCGCGACCCGACTCTGGATAAGCAGAAGAGAATGAATGGATGGATGGAAAAAACCTTATTTCCAAGTTTTTACATAATTAGACATAATAAAAGGATCATCTGAGACTTAGAATTAGATTAAAGTAACACTAAACAGTTTCCTGCTCCCTACTGGTTAAAAGTGGAATTAGAACTGTCGTGAAAAACCCTTGCACATCCTGCTGTAGCTAGCGCTAACAACGAGCTAACACTAACATGATCCAACTGATACTAAAATAAACCACAAAGTATAAAGATCCACAATGTTGAACAAAAAATATTATTACAAGTCCAGTAGCAACAAAGCCAGGTCACCATCAGTCCTTAAATGAGTGTAGGCCATACCGATGTTCATTCTAGTTTTACCTCTTGCATCATCTCCAAGACATTACTTTCTTACATGTACTCCCAGGCTCCATCATGATGCCATAAAAAAGCAAACTTCTTCTTTTTCTTCTTCTTGTGCTTTTTATTGACGGTCGGCAAACTGAAAAAGCTAACTGCTAGCCTTTATATTAGCAATTGGGACTGTAAACAGCTAAGAGCCATTAAGCAGGTAGAGAGCTCCCCTAGGGCACCTACCTGTCCCACAAAACTGTTAAGTGTGGTTTCTGGTCAGCAGAGGGCTGCAGAGTGCTGTCCAAGAAGAAGTTGGTAAAGTTTCTACCTACTCAATCACTGAACCCCACTTTTAAATGAATAGCAAATAATGGGTGGACCAGACCGGCTCACATTGGGTAAACGGCCCTCCGGGACGATGCCCAGTATGCCAGATGGCCAGTCCACCCCTGGTTTCATACATGTGTTCCTGCAGTTTGTCTAGCGTCCTAGCAGAACATCTCAGTCAGGTTGTGCTCTGGGCTCTAGGTGCTTTATCACTCTTATTTTACCATTTAATCATTTAGTTTTAGCTCTTTGGATTTCCTATTAGAAACATTTCTTCTTGGCAGCCCATTGAAGTGGCTCAGTCCCATTATTATAACAGCTTTTGGAGCTTAATTGGAAACAGGTTTGTATAAGAGCCTCTGTTGCGTTTAGCCAATATAGTTGGTCCAATTAATATCACACATAAGCTGTATCTTACAAAAAACGGTGTCTTCATAGTTTACACATGCCAAACAGAGGTTCAACAATAGGCTGCTCTTCCAGCAGTGCATGTGTGAGCTGCAGTCTAGAGCCATCTGCACATTCTTCATTCCAGCTGCAGTTTATAAAAATCTCACCCTACTTTCAATTTTCTCTCTTAACTTCCACTTTTTTTCTGTGCGTGCTTGGCATGTAACATGTTTAAATGAATGAATTTAGGTGCTGACTATTATCTCAGTCAAAACATCATTAGGATAATGCTGTGATAACAGAAACTGCCATAGAAGTGCCTTTATTTTAGGATTATTGTAATCAGAGCAGTGTTCTAATCAGGCTAAACATCATTTAAATGGGCAGTAACATGTAAAACATTTTCCTTGTTGTTGAATAAAGACAGCTTGAGTGGTCAAATGTTACATACCAAAAAGTCAACGTCGTATGTGTATATATGTACCTACTTTCTATGTAAACTGGAAAAGTTAATAAGGCGAGACAAAAACTCCTGTAAGGCTGTGATAATACATCACATGATAGCCACTCCTGCTATATATACATGTTCCAACTCACTTCCACGTCAGCAATATTTAAACGCTGGTCGCAGTAACGCTACTGCAGAGCCACGGTAAGCCAGGCCTCTGTTAGCACCAGCCTGAGCTGTTAGCTTCAGCTAGCTACAGCCTTGTTGAAAGACAGAAAAACAAGCACTCACCACTCAGGTTCCAGGATATACTGATATACTAAAATCCAGGCTAGAAATGAATGCCAGATAGATCCACAGATGGTATTTTTCTTCCTTGTTCGTCTGCAGCCCTAATACAAGCAGCCGGACTTTGCTGCACACTCATGCTTGACTTATTGCTTGAGTGGGGACTTATTAAGGAACCCTGGCTTTACTTTCAGTTTCTGTTTTCACTTGTCTCTCTTCAAACCTGTACCCTGTTGTCTGAATCAACACTTGAAACCTCCCCAACACACACACACACACACACACACACACACACACACGCACGCACGCACACACTGGTGGAGTGGGCGGGGAAAACAGCTCTTTTATGAGCCTTATTATGTGTCTTTTATTTGGCCATTGATCAGGGCTACTGGAACATTTTAAGCACCAACAAAATTTTATATTCTTTATAGAGGCTCAACGATCAGTTTCCAATTGTAAATAAACTCCATTCAACTGCCCCTTTAAGGATTGTCCCTACATGATCTTTAACTCCTAAGCCAACTTTTGCTTTACATCCAATCAGAATCAGTGCATTATACAGTATGATGTGTTTACAGGTAAAACACCATTCAGTAGGGAGCGTCACAGCAGGTGGGAGAGTCTGAATAACAAGAAACAGCAAAAATGTTGAATATTCAGCTCTGTTCAAGTCTATTTATGAAAGCTAACCTAAGGTCAAATTCAAGCACTGCATGTTGATGTGAGAATGTCTTTTATTCAACAAAGCCTGTAAACATAAAAAATTGTGCTGTTTTCTCGCTCCTGCGCCCTACAGGAAGTACAATAACTCCTAACTACCTTGACAACTCCACATCCAACGTGGGACCCTGGTGCTCCTGCGCAGCGAGCGGCAACCACAGGGAACAATGCAGTGACTTCCTCGCGTTTTTCCATGACAACGTTTGTCTGAGTGAGTAGCAAACGAGACTTCTGGCAACAGTCTAACATTAGCTACCTCAACCAGAAACAGATCATGTGTGTGTATAGATAGATAGATAGATAGATAGATAGATAGATAGATAGATAGATAGATAGATAGATAGATAGATAGATAGATAGATAGATAGATAGATAGATAGATAGATAGATAGATAGATAGATAGATAGATAGATAGATAGATAGATAGATAGAGACAGTGCATGGTTGTGGTACTAGAAGCACAGTTTCTTAGTGCAATGAATAAATCATAAGGGTGAAGTGGTGCATAAACTGTGGTTCAGATTATAAATTAATGATCTCCCAGTCCTCAGCAGTCCCTTTCTGTTGCTTCTTCTTTAAGTTTTTTACCCAGAGCAACAGGACAGCTTTGATGATGGGACCTCATCTTTCGGAATGACTGATGCATCTGTCACAGAAAAATGACCCTGATGAGAAAATAATGCAAACTAAAGCTGCTGGTTTCACAGACAGTAAACTTTATTCGGCTTCTAAAAATAGCAACCAAACTGAGAGCTGTCAGTGTAAGTAACAACACCGGTGACACATCAATGACTCCAGCATCCGCACACACTCTAGCAGACAGCAAAGTACAAGGTCACTTTTTGTTATAGCTGTACAAAAAGCTGTCATCATTTAGGTCCTGATATGATTAAGTAACAGAATGTCTCATCTGATGTTACACACCTCTGATTCTATCAGACACAGCAGCTTTGGATCTTCTGTTGCGTTCTGTCAAAAGTAATCAACCGAGAAAGTGTCCAAAACCACCAGTCTCGCTGCATTTTTAAGTACACCAGGTGTTATGGATGAAACATGCATGAGGCACCAGTATAAGATGGTTAAGACATTGTGTTAACATCACTGTTCACTCATACACTCACTAACATGTTGCAATTACCTGATATTCTAGGTGAATGTTTTGGTTTACGCTCATCTGAGAGAGTAGCAATCGTCTGTCAGGCCTGATAAGTGTTATAAATCCTGCTACATGTGAACACACTAGTTTAAGATAATGTTCTGTTGGTAAAATGCAAGTGTAATGATCTGTGGCCTGATTCAACCGAAGGCATTCACAACAACCAAATTAAAACACACTTTTAACAATAATGGAATCTGCAGCATGCAGGTGGGCCGGTAGCTCTCTGCAGACATGGTAACTGGTCTGTAGCAGACAGGTCATGGTTGGTGAAACTCAGGACAACCAGGTAAACAACACTTGGTTATTTACCCTCTAGGGGTAGTTTCCAGGCTCCACTTATGAGGCAAGCACATATCACTGTGGCCACACGTAGGCAGGTAACAGAAACTCAAGACAGTGGTTAAATGGTGGTCCGTGTTTCAAAACTCAGCAGTGGTTTAATGATTCCAGATCAAACTGATTTGTGGTCCAACAAGCTCATACAAAGTGAAGATTTCATGCATGGTTCTGAACACATGGCAGACAAACCTCACATCTACAAGGGGATCAGGCAGAATCAGTGGTCAATAAGGAAAACTAAATTGGTACACAATGGTAGGAGCATGGACATGAGGCTGGAGAGCTGTGAGCTGGTTTGGACAAACAGAGAAGGTACAGAGTTGAAATAGGGTCGGACACAGGTACAGGGAATCAGCAACCAGGAGTAGAGAAGGAACATGGATGGTGGCCAGAGGCAGAGCTGCCAACAGGCATGACAGGAGTAGAACGTGACTGGATCATGACAGTAAGGATGCAAATAAACACCTCCTGCAGAGATCAACTGGTAAATCGAGAGCTTCCTCTCTCTCTCTCTCTCTCTCTCTCTCTCTCTCTCTCTCTCTCTCTCTCTCTCTCTCTCTCTCTCTCTCTCTCTCTATCTATCTATCTCTCTCTCTCTCTCCTCTTTTATAAACAATGCTGCCAATTTGCTGCAATGCCAAGACGGCATCTGGGAGCATAAGGTCGTTTATAAGAGCTCAGACCGTGGCGGTAATGTGGCGCAATCGTGTCCTTTTTATAAAAGATTACGCGATGGCGATATAAAGGAGGTATGGGGCCGGTCTATGCGCTGTTTATCTTGGACATAACGTCTTTTTATTGCGATCTAAGCTGCGCTTCTTAAGTTTTTTTGACAATCTGCGCCTAAAGGTCTCTGTCCTCCACAGTTTCTGTGAACTATCAGATGATCTGAGCTCCAGCTCTAATGGAGAGAAGCTCCCAGAGCTCTGTATCGCTCCAGTTTATCGTATCAGCTGATTCATTTTCAATGTAGTTGCCGGCCAGAGCTCGGCATTAATTCATCACGTGATCATGACACCTCCCTCTGTTGCACCAAGGCGTAATGTGCATTCACAAGTGCGGCGTTGCTGCAATATTACTACCAAGCGTGGCAAAATTCCTGCATCGCCTTGCCACCATGGCGCATTCTAAAGACACACCGCAATATTACGCTGATTTGCCAGCATGGTGTGTCTTATTAAAAGGAACCCCCCCCCTTTCTCTCTCCACCTAGTTAAATTCCAATAATAATGTTGTGATTCTTTTATTCATTTGTAAACAATCAGTTCACAGAATTTACATTAAAACGAGGTACTGCCTGACACTGAAGTACTAACATCCTTGGGTTTTGCAACACCAAAAATAGTGATGATACATTAAGACTGCACCTTTGGGTGATTATCACTTTGAAATCCAATTTATTCTCATCACGTTGCTTTAACCGTCCTTAACCTTTTAGCTGTCAGAAACATTTTATCACGTTTATTTAACGCAGCAATTAACCAAGAATATAAGGTCGTCGCTGGAGCTATAAACAGCTACGCTGGCCTGTGGTTAAGCCCAATAAAAAACCTGCAACGTTTATGAAATGTGATTGTGGGATCTGTGGTATACAATTAGAGGCAGTTGTAAACACTGCATTTATGATAAACAAATATTTGATTCCCAGTGGTGTAGTCTATATTTTTCTAGTGGGTATACTGTGCTTAGAGACAAAAGTACACTGGTCGGTGCAATGTAATCAAAAATGTTATTTTAATTTTTGCACATTTAACTTTGAGATTATTCTTTAATGCTTATTTTTAATTGAATAAATGTACAACAAACATTGTAGAACTGTTGGATTTGTACTGAAAACATGGACAGTATAGTAGGTCACTAGCCTACAATCTAGGATGGCTTGCCGTTTTGAATATATATTTGCAATTTGTTTCTCTTTTACTGGTGAAAATAATCATTTTTTCTGTTAATATTGTACTTTACATTTATTTATATTAATATTAATGTAGATAACACCTTTTTTGACATATTTATTGAAAGAAAATTACAAAAATGACCAGGCTGACTTGTATAATTACAGGAGTAAGAGGGTTACAAATCCACTAGCTGCTCCGACAGTCCTCCATGCTCTCTACATGAGTCAGTATAATAGGTTTCCACCTACATCCAGCCAATTATGAATAAGCAGGTGGATAACAAACCAATCACGGAGCAGTGCGCTATGTTAGCGAGTAGTACCTAACAAAACCGACCAATCACAAGCATGCATTCTCCATCTCGTTCGATTGATGTTTAGAAAAGTGGACTACACGCCATCCATCCTTGTGAGCCTGTCGGCGAGCCGCCGCAACCCACACTGCACGTTACGTATCATTGGTCTCTTTTAAGAGGTTATACTTTAATTCTACAGCCTTTCTAGTGGTTATACGGCGTATACCAGCATATCACGTAGATTACACCACTGTTGCTTCCTAACATCATTTGGCCAGTATTTTTATGCCACATATTGGTTTAATTGCTTGTTTTGTTGTTTATACACAGTTGGGAAGCAACAAAATTCTTCAAGGACACAAATTAAGTATACTGTATTGTATAATTTATTGTAGACAGTTGTCAAAGTCTTTCTGATCTCTCCATATCCACCTCTGAAAAAAGAATTGCTGGTACATAATGTAGCAGAGAGGGAACTTTTGCAGATTAGTCTCTGTTAGCCAGCCAGTCCTTTGTTTCAGGGAGCAGCAGGACAGAGAGGAGCTCTGTTCTGTTGTCTCCCCGGCGGTGTTTATTTTCTGTATTTTGAGTGATGGTCTCTTGTTAAGGTTTAAGCAAACTTTTCAGTATTCATTCGGATAACCGTTTGAGATGTGATTCTGGAGAACTATTCATTCGTGTGACAGTTATGTGGTGTCTTTTGTGTGAGTCTGCTGGAGACAGGCTAAGACAACACCTCAGCTAAGGGTTCGGTTTGCTTTTTGGTTATGAGACCTTTGTTAATTCTGTTTAGCCGCCGGTTTACTTTGAGTTCTGTAAATAAAACATCTTATGCTTTTAACATCTGAACATGCCTCCTTTTTTGTTACCCCTGGCCACCTAGACGGTGTGGGGCGTAACAGTCTCATAGTTTTTCACTTGCTTGTCTTGATTTTCAGAGGAATGTCTTGTGTGCATCTTTAAGTCTCAAACTTGCTGTGGCTGCTCCTGTGTGCTATTTACTCTAAGCTCTTTAGTTCAATAAGTACCCGAGGGGGGCCTCTGACTAACTGGCCTAATTTCCCTGCGTCAGAGCAGAAAATAGATAAATGAATAAAAACAGCCTTTTTTCTCCTGCATGAGCGAATGATGGAACCCGGGCAGAATATACAAGATAAGGATGAACAAGTTTCTAATGGGAAGGGTGATTCATAAACCTGTGGTGCGTGTCGCGCTCTCATCTCAAACGGAAGTCTCTATTGCCCATCTCCGGTGGAGCCATCTTCTATTTGGGGAGAAAAATTATGATTTGGCAAGGAGACTGAATTTAGGCCAATAGCAGAGAAAATGAATGTGTCCTAGGAGACTTCCGTGGTGTCTTTCTTTCCCACATGTTTAGACCGTGTTCAAGGAAAATCCATTTTAACATCAGCCACAGACTCTGAAGCACCTTCATCTGTGAAATCTCTCCTCTTGGTGCCTTCCCATGGCAGTCTGACTATGAACAAAATCAGTGTTGTGTTGTTTGTACCTTCCCTTGTGCTTGGAGCAGCTTGCTGAGACAGGACTTCGAATGGCCTTTGATGACTTTGTAATTGAGCGTAATTTGGTTTCCTGCCTCCGAACTAATGAGGCATAAAGAAAGAACAGTGGCAGAGAGGGACGCAGTTGTTTGCAGACAGAGGAGGGGAAAACTGCTGAGAAAAGTGTGTGTCTCTAGAGTGAGTGCACTCAGGTTTTAAAAAACAGCTGTCACCCTGCCTTACCTCCTCATCACAGCAATAACAGCCAAATCACCATGCAGAACACCGACTCTGGACTTCTTCATTTTCTAACAGCTGAGTGTGTCAGGGACAAAAGAGAGGACAGATGGAGGTGAAGCTAATTTATTTCTGCAGTTATTTGAAATTTTCTTTCAAGTTGGGCGGCGTGATAGGAAAAAGTGAGTGTAACCAGCGGTTTGTCAGGCAGGTGGAGGACGGGGTGGTGGAATGCACAGGATGTGATCTGTTGCCTGTGGGTAAACTATGAAGTCAATGTGTGAAAAAAAGCTCTTAGGGAAAACTTAAAAGTAAAAAAGTGAATGTGCTTAAACAGCAGTGTCCATAGATTTACAAAGGAGCTGTCACAACAGCTTACCACTGAAGATATCAATTGGCACTTCGTCTCTGCGAGACAACGGGTGGTGAACAGCTGGAGTTGCGCCTCCCATCCTTTAGTCTGCTAAGGTATCACTGCTGGATGCTGAGGGGTAACAGCACACTTATAGTGCACCGGCATACCTGTCCCCCCAACACGTTTGACCCAAAGCACCATTAGTATGCTGACACAGCTTCACTTTGTTGAAGCGTGCATGTTCTCTGACATCTCATTTGTTGCAGAAGTTGGAATATTTTATAAAACAAACACATAAATCATGTAAACTTTATTTATATGTAACTGAAAACACAAATATGCTGCATGATGGTGCAGTTTGTAGCACTGCTGTTGCCTCACAGAAAGAAGGGTACAGGTTCGAATTCCTGCAACGGCCTTTCTGCAAGGAGTTAGCATGCCCCCCCCTTGTGCATATGTGGGATTTCTGTTTTCATTCCACAGACCAAAAACATGCAAGACTTGAAATTGTCGCTAGGTGTGAATGAGTGTGTCAATCAACGAACCATATTCTAACTTTTCAAGTTTCACCTGTAAATGTGGATTTTCAGTGATCATTCTTGGTTTTTTAAAAGGAAGACACGTGATGCAAAGGTGAAACGTAGCTGACCATCTGTCCTGATCTGTCATTAACCCAGCAAACAGTCAATGTCGCATGGACGTCCAGATCAGGTCTATATTGAGTCCGTCAGTCTAGACCAGTGGTGCCCAGTCCTGGTCCTGGAGGGCCGATATCCAGCAGGTTTTAGTTTTAACCCTGCTTCGACACACCTGATTTCAATCAGCAGGTGATTAACAGGCTTCTGCAGAGCCTGATGAACACACACAGGTGATTCAACCACTGAATCAAGCGTGTTGGAGCAGAGAAACCACTAAAACATGCTCAATACCAGCCCTCCAGGACCAGGATTGGGCACCCCTGATCTAGACCAATTTCAGACATCCAGTGGACGTGCAAACCAGGTCCAATGACATCTAACTATGACCCCATTTGGACGTCAATATGACGTGATACATTTGGACCTTTGGTTGGGTAACATTTTTGGACGTCATGGGCATGTCCAACACAGGTGCAAGAAATTATATAAAGAATATTGTTGCTCACTGCTCAAAGACACTATCCTGGCAAGCCATCCATTATATGTGAATATATAGTCTGGCCACGAACCATTGACGGCTCTCAGGTGAGGCGGGATCTACGGTTGTCTTTCAAACTGTCAGCACGCAATTGGATAGCGCTAGGACCAATCAGAGTAACGAACAACGTGAAGTAATCACAGCGACGGAAAAGAGGGAGTCAGCAATGGCGTCTAGCATCAATGATTTCTGTCGTTTTTGTATGAAAAACATGTGAATATCAGGTGTACTGGGACATTGCACTACTTTGATAAAAATAAGAAGCCGCTAAGTATAGCCGACAGACTTACGCTCGTTGGAGTCTAAATAATCCAATGTTGATGACAAAGCCATTTCAAACGAACGTGGTTCCTGCGCTGCCGCCTTGTTGTTTGTGTTCGCGGTCGCAGCTCTAACGTCATCGGCTACTACTGCTCTGTGATTGGCCCACAATATAGAGCGCTGTGATTGGCCCAACCAAAACTATAGCGAGCTGTGATTGGACAGCCACAGCAGCCACAGCAGTCGATCAGGCTGCGAGCATTCCAATGAAGCGTGCCTAGACCAAACTGTGCAAGGCAAGAATTTGGTCTAGTTCACTAGGCTACAAAGACACGTCATAGCCACGTCTTTTATAGGTAATTTATGTACATCCAGTTCTGGTCCACTGAAGGTGCAGACTGTGACGCCAGATGACGTCTTTTATCAACGTCTTCTGGACGTCCTGTATTGACGTCTCTGGGACCTCCAGATAAGAGCTAATTCAGGTCCAAAAGTGGTCGTTTTGGACGTCCTTCTCACGTTGCCCAGACACGTCGCAGTGACAACTTTCCAGGTCATTCCAGCACCTTCATTTTTTGGTCCACTGAAGGTGCAGACTGTGACGCCAGATGAAGTCTTTTATCAACATCTTCTGGACATCCTGTATTGACATCTCCAGGACCTCCAGATAGGAGCAAATTCTGGTCCAAACAAGGTTGGTGTGGACGTCCTATTTACATAACACCCACTAAGTTTCATGGACATGCAGATCATGTCTATATTGGTCATATATAGGTCATGACCTAAACTTCCACAACTAGGTCAAAATCACTGAAAACCCATTTATTTATTATTTTTTCTGATTATAATCAGTCACTCTGAGTTTTTCATGCAGGCTGAACATGAAAATAGTCTCCTACACCTATCTCCTGCATTAGCTTCTGATAGAAAATAGACGGTGAAACTCTAGGATTAGAAAATCCTGACAGATCTACGTCACACTGTCTTAACATTCATGGACTCACCCATCTTGACTTACGACGACAAAGGCTGTTGTTGGTTTAGCGTCCAGGAAACAGCAGAGAACATCTCAGCTAGTAGAAGCTAACCGTTAGCATTAGCAACTCCACCACACAGCAGAACTCCTCCAGGCTTGTGTTATTTGTGGAGATAAAACATCAACATTGCAGAGCAAACAGAGTCAGTGGTAGAGTCGTGTTGCTGTTAGCCAATCAGAGGAGAGATGTCCAAATATCAGGAAATAAGACTCCAGATCCTGCCGTCTGAAGCTACTTTGTCCTCCAGCTCACTTCTACATCCTCAAACAGGTGCACCGGAGCTTTTTTCCCCAGAGAATGACTTACAAGGCATTCATACTAGAGACCACTGCAGATATATTAAAAATATGAGTGAAGTTGACCTTTAACTAAAAACATTTAAAACCAATAAATAGAATAAAGGAGGCAGTGAGCCATCTTTTTATGATCCTATTTTAGTTTCGTACCAAAGTCCTCCATGGAAGAAGGGAGGCATGTGGGGAACCCATCAGTTCTTCATCTTTGTGAAGCAGCTGATACTCGGTCTTGCATCAGCAGACAGAGACGAGTGAAGTCGCCACATTGATTGGTGCAGAATCTTGTTTGCAAAGGCAAAGCACCTCGGGAGAATGGATCAATTTGTTTTGATCCTGTGAGAAATCAATGTTTGTGTGTCACACCCTGATCCCCCACTGAAGGCTTAGGAATCCTCTCACTAATAACCAGTGAGTCGTCCCTGAGATCTGATGGGTTTTGCTGGAAATAGATGAAATAATGGTGTGATTTTTATGTCTGAGCACCCACAGTCATGCTACAGTACAAGCCGGGAATATAAATGGGAAGTTCTCTTGTTCATGTCTTCATTTGAGCATATTTTAATTGAAGTTACTCTCATGCAAATGTAATTGCAGCTGAGAAGCCTTTAGCTGGGAGAAAATGAATGCTCATGGAATATTAATTTATCATGTGATCATAAGTCATTCTACTTGTAGCTGATCCAAGAACTTGATGTAATGAGTTTCTTTGGGGACAGCAAATTATACATTGTACTGAATGCACTTAATGTAATATTATTTAAGTTTACATCAGTTTATTGCAAACATAAATCTTTATCAGCTGTACACAGATGACAAACTCAAAAGGTATTTGAGGGGTTTTTAATCTAAAGGCTTTTATTTCTTTGGAAAACCCGTAATTACGAATGACTTCCACCACACCATCCCGTTTTTCTGTGCCAGCACCTAAAACGTGTCAGAAGCAGCGGCCGTTCGCAGCTCACACTGAGGGTGTGACAGCGAGGAGGTGTCACTGTATTTGTTTCTAGTAGGTGCAGATCTGAATGCCAAACATGGAATGCATCCTTTCTTTATTATTAAAACGTGAACATGTGTTCTTTATATGGAAGCCCATTATGGCCAATCTGATTAAAAAAATAATAAATTGTATCTCATAATAATGAGATAATATTTCATTATTATGAGATAGCTACATCATAATTATGAGATAGAACCTTATAATCATAATATAATATCTCATAATTATAGCTATCTCACAAATATGAGATAATATCTCATTATTATAAGATTCTAGCTCATAATTATGACTTAGCTCTCTCATAATAATGAGATATTATCTCATAATCATGAGATATTATCTCATAGGTGTGAGATAATATCTCATAATAATGAGATACAATTTCATGATTATGAGATATTATCTCATAGGTGTGAGATATCTCATAATAATGAGATACAATTTCATTATTATGAGATATTAGCTCATAATTATGACATAAGATTTCATTATTATGAGATGGTTTGGTCATAGTTATGAAATACAGTTTTTTTATCAAAGTGGCAGGAATGGGCTTCCATACTTTTTACTTTATTGAAAGCAGAAAAATAGTAATTTTAGCATGGAGCTTTAGCTTTATGTAGCTTAGCATGAGCCAAAATGAAAATGTATTGTTTTCATGTTTAAAGGGTCATACTGCCTTGATATAAAAGGTGATTAATCCCACACGCTGCCTCTTGTCTCTGAGTGTGACCACCTGCTTTACATCATTAAGTCAGACACCTATAGTTGCAACAGAGAAGTGGGTCACAATGTTATCATCCCTGCAGGAGGTGACAGCAGGAAACTAACTAATGTCTGCAAAAAAAGCACATTAAAATCAGTGTTGTTTCCTGATTGGATGCAATGACTCCGTTACTGCATTACTGCTCCCATTAATAACAGAACGTAGATGACCCGTTAATGCTAATGTCAGCTGAAGGACACACAGGTGACTGTGCTCTTATGAGGATTGTTTCATTGTGTTTAAATGTAAACTGTGCACAGGTGTCCTGTTTTTCCTCTCAAGCAGAAAGCACAAAGTCCACGCCCACGTTCTCCCAATTTTATTGTGAAAGTCACAGTGGGTCTGTCTTTGCTTTTAGTTTGTTTAGTAAAAATGCTTCTTGCCTCCGGCTGATTGACTGTATTAACATTTGAAAATGACATGAAGACTTACCACATTTTCTGTTGTGTAAGAGGACAGAGGACATTCAACAGTGGGTGCTCTGCTGCTCGTGACCCTGTATGGTGCTCTGATTTAACTAACCAACAAATCTGCTGGGCTGAGAGGGTCTGAGAGCACATGTCCTTGGTTTTCACTGAGTGAATAAAAGCATTGTTAAAGTATGTCCTGCAGTTTAATGCATGTAACTTCGACCTTAGTTTAAAATGAATCATGGTGGTAATAATGCTAAATTCTATTGGTATTTTATTGGTAGTACAAGACAGGAACTGTGGAGTTAAAACTGTTCATTTCAGATGAAACACTTTGATGACTCTCCTCCTTAAACCAGGAGGACCTTGAGTGCCTTAATGATCCTAAGAGCTATGTTTTCTGGGGGAATTTTGCCCTCTGGTTGGGTTTAACCAGAGAACCAGGCCCAGAGGGTTACGGGGCTCTCACCCTGGAGCCAGGCTTGGGGTTGAGGTCCATGCATAAGTGCCCGGGCCTGGGCTATCACCCGGCTGGGCCTAGCCCCAACTGGTTATATGGGCTTGACCACTTATGGACCCATCACCTGCAAAAGGAACATCAAGAGTTCAGTGCATTGTGGATCAGGTGGCAGACCAGCGCCTTGGTCCAATCCCCGGAATCTGCAACTAGTACTTGGGACCAGACTTGTTCCTTGCCACATGGGGGCCCTAAGCAGAATTTTCTGTTGATGCCCCCTCTATAAAATTGTTTTCTCAGCGGGGGGGTGTCTTGGATGACTCTTTTTTTTTTTTATCTCTCCCACTGCCTGGGCTGGCTATCACTCCCAGTGCTTGGTGTGCAGATAGCTTCACCAGTATTCACCTTTGTTGGTGCCCACCTGGCCACTTGGTGCCCTTCACATTGTGCGTGGTGCACGTGGGCATAGTGCCAGTGCTGTTTGGGAAACACCCTGTCACCTTTCTGGTGAGAAAACAGCTGGAGCTCGTGGAAGAGCTTGAGCGGTTCCAACTAGACATAGCTAGACTCATCTCAACACATAACATCGGCTCTAGAACCCTGAGAGGTGCAGGGGTTTATCCCAGTGAGAGGCGAAGGACGGGATGGGCTTTCTGATAGCCTGTTAGAAGATGAGTGAGCTCCTATTTGAATAATACTTTAGAGCAGCGGTTCCCAACCCGCGTCCCAATAACAACTGTATAATCAAAACTCTATAACTTTGTTTAAAGTTTGTAATTAATAACTTTTAATGTGTGTTTGTGGGAAGGAGGTGGGGTTGGGGGTCCTGGCTCGTCTTGGGAACATGAAAGTGGGTCCTCTAGGAAAAAAAGTCAGGAATCACTGGTTTAGAGTTTATTCAGTTGACATTTTGAAGGACTTTGGTCCAGTTGTATAGACACGACACACACCAAAAATGGCTTTACACACAAATCAGTAATACATTTTTAGCAAAGTATCGAGAGCCTCCCATTAAACAAATATTTAACCCTATCAGATGTGGCCCAATACAGCGATCACAGAAGTTTCCAACAAAACCACCATGTGGACGTTTGAAACCAATCAAAAGGTGATAACTGTCCGACGCTTCAAGAAAACCTGGTAAAATAGTAGCAGCAACATTTGATTGACATTAGTTTAGTATCTCAAATTGATGATTTAAATGAAAAATAACACTTTGCACATGTAGAGCTTTTAGAAAACAGTTTAAAGCTAATTTTATTTCATTGTTATGCTAAAGAACCAATTCAAATGATATAAGTCCAGCACCGGGGCGTGTTCAGGGAGTGGCCTGGGGGTAGCACATGCCACCCTTGGAATCTGATTGGCCACCCCACTGAGTTTCATTTAAATTGACTTTACATTGTCAACAAAAGGCTTGAGGGATATATGATTTGTCACCCCCCTCAAAAAAACAAGAAAAAAAAAAACATAGCCATAGGTGCCACCCATGCATAAACAAGTGCCCCACCTGGGCCACCCCATTTTAAAAGGTCTAGACACGCCACTGGTCCAGCTTTGTCCTGCTCTACAATGGTGGGTGTGTGATGTCATCATAATGAGTCTATGCAGTGGTTCGTCATCCTTAAATGTTTCCACAGCTGTAACCCTTTTCTCAAGAAGAGAGCAGGCCTTCAGAAGTGTATTTCAGCAGAGAATGTGTTCAACATGGCGACGAATTTATTCTGAGAGTCACATTAAAAAAGACAGGCAAGGGTTTAACACTCAAAATGATCCATTTGACTCAAACATTTTGGTTTGTTTTGTGCTGTGGGATCCAGTCTGCTGCATCAGGATGTTAGCAGCAGTTCAGATAAAAGTTTTTCTGCTTGATCAGTGGAGAAGGGTTTTAATAGATGCATTAGAACAACACCACAGTGCCATTTTGCAGCGATAGACAAAACAGGCAGTAAAACGATCCATTTCCTTAACTTACAGCCAATCACTCCATCTGATCTGTTATAATAAAGAGAGACCCAGCCAGCACACATAGGTGGGTCCCATATGCGCAAGCGTTATGGGTCCCAACAGGGTTTGTCTGCAGTTTCCACAGTGGCCCAATGGGGGTTTGCCCAGAAAGATTTTTGCCCACATAGATTTTAATGGGCCCTACATGGGTTTTCAGAGGGTTTGACTCAAACACCGGCAAACCCCACAGGGGAAACCACGGACAAACCCTGTTGGGACCCATACGGCTTGCCCATATAGATCCCATATGGGGCCCACCTATGTGTCCTCTGTTACCTGTACCAAGAGGGCGTGAGTCTGGTCCGTGTTGCTATCAGTAAGTCAGACCTGGTCCCGGTGAGGGTTGGACTCTACCAGGGCTGCCCTTTGCCTGCGGTTCATTGTCTTTATTGACAGAACTTCTTGGTTCAGCTGTAGGATGGAGGGGGTCGAATTTGGTGGCAGGAGGATATCTTCTCGGATTTTTCTGGATGATCTGGTCCTTTTGGCACCATCAAACAATCTTCAACTCTTGGGGAGGTTCACAGCTGAGTGTTAAGTGGCAGGGATGAGGATCAGCATCTCCAAATCCGGGGTTATGGTTCTTAACCAGAAAAAGGTGGATCTCCAACTCCGGATAGGAGTAGAGGTCCTACCTCAAGTGGAAGAGTTAAAGTGTCCCAGGGTCTTGCTCATGAGTGAGGGAAGAAGGGTGTGGGAGATTGACAGGCAGGTTGGTGCAGCATCTGTAGTGATATGGATGCTGAAGCGGGCCGTTGTGGTGAAGATGGAGCTGAGCCAGAAAGCAAAGCTCTCAAATGACTGGTTGATTTTTGTCCTAGTCCCCACTTATAGTCATGAGCTTTGGGTTATGACCAAAAGTACAAGATTTTAAATACAAAAGGCAGAAATGCATTTTGTCTGCAAGGTCGGACATCTGGGAGATACTCAGAGTAGAGCTGCTGCAACTCCACGTCGAGAGGAGTCAGCTGAGGTGACCTTTGGTCAGGATGCCTCCCAGGGGAGGTGTTGTCCTGCCGGCAGGACCCAGGACAGGCTGACTGGAGGGATTATGTCTCCATGCTGGCCAGGGAATGCCACTGGTGGATCTGGTGAAATTTGCTGGAGAGAGGATCAGGCTCTCTGCTGGAGCTGCTACCCCAGCGACACAGATCTGATTCATGCTAAGACTTGTTCCATTTTGTCAGTGACTGAGACGCGTTTGTGTTTAGCAGAAATAACAAGTGTGTTCTAAAGGTCTAATGAATTTTTACTCACACACGTCCTTGTCTTATATAACAACAGAAGTAGTAAGACTGAAGAGCAGTATTTAGTCAGCCTCGGGAACAGCATATTTGATCTTATTCCCCAGGTATGAATAGCATAACAGTATGTTTTACATTTGTAGGCATTTTCCTTCACGAGTGGCCCGCAGAGACAGCATAATGTATACATCTGAAGTACTAGTATTCAGAGATGCTGTTTTTTATCTTCAGCTGAGAATTTTCTCATCTGTAAGCAGAAAATACAGATTCTAATCCAGTTATTTTGTAAGACAGATTAAAATTGCATCGAGTCTTGTCCTTGTGTTTTTGCAGCTTGAAATTGACGGATCATAATAAAGAAGCCTGATAACTCACAATAAAAGGCCTCCCAGTCTGAAATTATTCCATAACCAGTCACTGTCAAGAGGCAGCCAGTGATCTAGGCATGACTCGTGCCAAAATGGTCCAAAGTTTCCTTTTGGAAGCCAGATCTGTCATTTAAAACCTTTTCTTTCTGCTTTTGTGCTGCAGAAAATGCCATCTTGGCCTTCGGGAATGGATCAGACGTGAAGACTGGAGCCAGCCAGCCTGGGATGTCGAGCCCAGCAACGGACAGCCAGAGCCAGCATTTGGTAACCACCACCCCGGGCGTCTCCATGGAAACAGAGCAGAACGATCTGCGAGCACAGATACCTACTCAGGTGAGATGAGATGGAAGACTGAAAACGTGATGTGCAAACTTTTGAAAGGCAGCGGCACCGCTGGAGATGACCCGCCTCAGAACTGGGTCATATGGCAGCACGTGACTTGGAGCTTTGGTTTGCATCAAGGATGGGTCACTTTGCTGTCTGTTGGTTCCTTTTTATAATTAAAATGAAGTGATTGGGATGTTTTTTACTTGTTTGTTTAAAAAAAATGATCAGTCACTCTGAGTTTAACATGCAGGCCAAAAGTGAAAATAGTCTTCTACCCCTATTTCCTGCATTAGCCGCCGATAGAAAACAGACGGGGAAACGCTCGAGTCAGAAAAGCCAGACAATTGTACGTCACATTGTCCAATTAACGTTCATGGGCTCACTCATATTGGCTCACAGTGAGGAAGGCTGTTGTTGGTTTAGCGTCCAGGAGAGAGCAGAGCACGTCTCTGCTAGTAGAAGCTAACCGTTAGCATTAGCAAGTCCACAACAAGGCAGAACTCACTCAGGTTTTGTTGGGGCTCAGAATGGCTCAGGAGCCAAACACAACCCCATAATACAGTTCTACAATAGAGCAACTGGTTTTCACTCACTGAGCCAGCATTTGAGTTTTAAATCAGCTTCATGCTGATTGGCCGGTTTACCTTGATGGCTCTATTGGCGCATTTACTCTACTGTCAGCTTGGTCTGGACCGGGTGGTGTCATTGCATTTACATTGGCTTTGTTCGTGCTGAGCCTACACACCATCCTATGGACTAATTGTTCGCATGAAGTTATGTCGCGCTCACACCTACCTACTAGACGGAGGCTCTGATTGGCATGAGTACAATCAGCCAGTGGTGGCTTCCCACATGCGCAATTCACCGGCAGGCTGGATGCAGTGGGGTAAACATCTTGTCTGGCTGCAGCTCAGACCAGAGCTGAGATGGGAGAGGAGCCAACAGCAGCACCACTGCTCAGTGAGAACAGAAGGAAGCTGTGTGCTTCATGTCAGAGTCTCCAAAAGCAACACTGCTCACACCGGCTTTTATTTCTTACCTTGTGGCGCTTAGGAAGGACACCCAAACTTCTCCGGACCACTTCAGTAGACCCGCCCATGTACTCAGCCATGTCTGCGTTCCTAAGAAAGCTGTGTAAACAAAACCTGGCTGTGTGGGGGTGGGCTGCCCCCACCCAGCCCAGGCTGAGCTGAGCAAAGTGTAAACATGCCTTTTGTTGGTGCCTGAATCTCGAAACCTTGTTGTTGTAACCTGATTTATCCACTAGGGGGAACCATGTACTGGGTCTGGGTATTTGTCATTGGTCTGTTCTGGTCACATGAGAGAAGTTTCGAGAAGAAGATGACGAGTCATGGAGGCAGGTTGAGTCTGTTATGTTCAACGTTTTTGAAGTGCTAAATAAATAGTGCTCGGTTACTTAGTCTGTGTTTTTTACTGACTGGAATTACCACACTTGTGTTCAGTATCTGAATACTCAACAGGCAAGCTATGGATCTATCTGGCATTCAATCAAAGTCGACTTCCTGTATGCTCCAACGTTCTTCTTTGTTTTCCTCTCATCCAACAAGGATGTTAGCAGTAGCTTGGGCTGGCATTAACAATAGCTTGGGCTAGCGTTGTTCTGCGATTAGCAAGACTGTGACCAGCATATATCCATATTGCTGATGTTGAAGTGGGTTGGGACATGCAACTTTAAGGTGGTTTGTCTAATCTTATGACGTGTTAAACCAGCTTTTCTCCATATGAACTGTTTCTCCCTGGCCATCACAACATTAATAATCTACATAGGAAAACAGCTCAGAGACAGAACAGACCTTTTGGTACATTAGACACTCCAAGTGGCCTGTAATCAGCAACAAGGTAAATGTGGGTTTAAAATCTAGGACACCTTTAAATACATTTTAAAGTCTCTTTTTGCTTAACTCTGTCTATTGGTTGCAGTTTTGGTGTTGGAGCTTGGCTTTTGTAGAAGAACTCATGAGAACAACTTATGGATAAATGATCTGAGGCAATTAAAGAGCAAGAAGACTAAATGTAAACAAACACACTCAACCAGAGTTACAAAACACACAATGTTCTTAGATCATAGCAGCATGGATGATGCAGTTTCATCTAAACTTAAATCATTAAATCTCAGGAATTAAGTGTTTGATTATTTCTTTGTTGCTGCTGGACAGCCTGATCAGTCACCTTTATTATGAGGTAGAAGGTCTAAGGATCATCCATCTGTGGAATGAGCAACGCAGCTAACACAGTTCATTTCTTGTGCTTTGAAATGTAATCACACATCATAAACTGAAATATGAAGCTTTTCCTACACTAATGGAACTAATAAAAAAGTCATTAAAGGTCAACTTTACTCATTTTAATACATCTGCAGTCAGGGGTAGACTGGGACAACAATTTGGCCCTGGCATTCCTCCGTCAGAGCAGGCGGGCTCGCAGAAAATTGTCCGTCCTACTGGCCATAATAGCAGGGCCATAAGAGAGGGGGGTGCTCGCAGAAAGTACTGTGTCAAAGGTGGGAAAGAGTACGGGTACTCCAACCCACCGGTTGGGGGGGGGGTAGTTGGACCGGCCCACATTGGGTGAGCGGCCCATCTGGACAATGCCAAATATGCCAGATGGCCAGTCCACTTCTGTCTGCAGTGGTCTCTAGTAGGAATGAATGCCTTGTAAGTCATACTCCAAGGTAAAAAAGCTCTGGTGCGCCTGTTTGAGGACGTAGAAGTCAGCTGGAGGAGAAAGTAGCTTCAGATGACAGGATTTGGAGTCTTATTTCCTGATATTCAGACATCTTTCCTCTGATTGGCTAACAGCAACGCGACTCTACCACTGACTCTGTTTGCTCTGCAACGTTGATGTTTTATCTCCACAAAAAACACAAGCCTGGAGGAGTTCTGCTGTGTGGTGGAGTTGCTAATGCTAACGGTTAGCTTCTACTAGCCGAGACGTTCTCTGCTGTTTCCTGGACGCTAAACCAGCAACAGCCTTCCTTGTCGTGAGTCAAGATCAGTGTGACGTAGATCTGTCAGGATTTACTGAACCGATCGTTTCACCTTCTATCAGAAGCTAATGCAGGAAATAGGGGTAGAAGACTATTTTCATGTTCAGCCTGCATGAAAAACTCAGTGACAGATCATTTTCAAAAATAATGAGTAAAAATTGGTTTCTCATTGAACCTGCTCTCTAAAGGTACCTCCATCCACACTGGAGGGCATAGAGGAGTGAAAGTGAAAGGTCGTAGACGGGCTTCGTCTAAAAACCACTCGTGTTCTTCCGTCAGTTTGACCAGTTAAACTCTCCCCATCCCCAAAAAAGAGACAAAGTAAGCATCATTAATAAATCCCATCAAATTATAAGCAGCAGAACTTTGTGGGACATAAATTTTAATGCTCACAGTCTGCCCGATATTAAACATGCACACAGTTCTGCAGATTTTAATAATAGGGAGAAAATTATGAATAATCTTCTGCAGGCAAAGGAAATATGTTTAATGCACTTTGTTCCTACTGGGACGTAAAAAAAAATGCTGTTGATAACATAACTGACAATCTGCCAACAGATATAAATAAACTTCACAAGCTACATGTAGAAGTAGGACACACGTAGTTCCAGAGGGGAAGCTGATAAAAAAAAGCCAAAAACTCAAATTACGTCTTTAAGCCTGGTTTAGTCAGAGCTGCTGGTCCCACACACACGACTGTTTCAGCTGCCTTAATCATGCCGTGGCTGCAGGGAAACAAGGAGAAAGTGACACTTTGCTGAACATGGATATTTTCTACCTGATGGTTGAGGAGGTTTATATAAAATGTCACTGACTCAACAGCGGTCACACTTACTTACATTTAGGAATTTGTTTTCCGTAACTCATCAGAAACTCAGCTGAAGAGGTGCTGCTCTGCTTTTCTCCCATCTTCACTCCAGCAAGGATCAACTCTGCAGTTTTCCATTAATATTAATAGTTTGAAGATATTTCAGTAAGTTCTGGAGTTTTACTGGTTTCATCCCACTTGCACACGGCCCTGTCATCACCCTGAAGACCATGTTTACCTCAGATCATCTGCAGTTAAACCGTTCTCCTCCTGAGCTCTCTAACTAGTGTTATTTCAGCAACTCGTTCAGACTCAGTTTACCGCTCAGTTCACGGTCTGAGTCGATTAAATCTGAAGCATCGTTATCCAGCTGCAGCTCAGGTCTGGCGCTTTGTTTCTGAGGTTTCATGATTAGCAGCACAGCTGAGCAAGTTTCAGCTCAATCCTAAGGAGTGGACACCTGGCGAGGATGTAGCTCTGTTAGAAGTTTGACAGAGATATGGCTGAAGTAGCATATAACGGATCCAAGGTTTGTTCACCATGCCAACACAGACCCATGCATCTGCAAGAAGCACTGGTACAGGAGATCATCTTTAACTGCTGACAGGTGCAGAGAAATCACAATCTGGAGCAGAGACACATAGTGGGTGGGCGTGGCCAGAGGCAACGCTGCAGACAGGAGCAGAACATGACTGGAGTTGAGGAGGGAGGGTTACAGGCTGGAGGTCAGAGAAATGTTAAGGAATGAGTGAGGTGAGGTTTCTGGGTAACACGGGGATGTGGAGAAGGATTTAGGGGAAGAAGTGGGAGAGAAGAGCCAGTCCACACTCAGATCGGTAGTGGCAATGCCCCTAACAGGAGTAGGACCAAGTCGTTGTTTTGAAAGTCTCAAGTCGTTATCCTCAAACTCTGAATCAAGTCTCTAGTCTAGTCAATACAGGCAAGTTTGAGTCAAGTCTGAAACTGCGACTATTCAGTATTTTTGTGCTGCAATGCATGGTCTGCAGAGCTAAAGACAAAAAAGAAATGCTTACCACACGCAAATACCTCGCTACCTCGGTTTGCCGGTGTTTGGCTATAAATAGCATCCAGCGCGTCGTAGCACCTCTGTGTATTTCTCACATTTCCACTCCGGCTGTTTCTGTCCTTAACTTTTCTATATTGGGCTTTAATTTATTCAGCTTGGCCCAACACCGTTCCGACGTCTGCTCGGATCCTTCGGTTGCCGTCCGCTGAGAAAAAAAAAACGTCCTTACCGATCCATCTAGCTTCTCCTGAGCGTGGACTCTCACAATGACGGTGAGGAATGTATGGAGCTCTGAAGATGACCAAAACTTGCTACTTGCTGTTGCAGGATTTTTATTGGTATTAATATTCCACGTCTGGCTGTGCAGATTTGTTGTTAAGTGTTTTATGATAAATGCATCTTCTGTTGTTTTTCAGGTGAATGAGAACGACAGATTGTGGGGTGACGAGGAAGACTCCACCCTCCCCTCTCCGGGCCTTTTGGATCGCGGCGCCGAGCCTGTCCGCCCATCCCTGCTGCTCATCGTGGTCTGGCTGACCCTTGTGCTGCTCTCCCACCCATAAGAAGCCTCGTCTACCTGGCCTTTGTGGACCAAGTTTCAGATCCAAGGATGGGGGTGGGGTCGGGTTGGGGTGAGGATGAAACAGCCATGTGTGTGCGTCTGAGTGTGAGCTCAGTCCTGCCCCACCCCCCATCTCCTTTTCTCTCACAACAATCACTCCTATCTCTTTTTGTGAATCATGATGTGTTGTAAAGTCCTGGAGAGGAAAGGGTGCCCCCGCTGCATCGGAGAGGGAAAACCGACGGAACACACATCATTTCCTGCTTTTCCACAAACACACACAGACTTCTTTCATCTGATATCAAAGCTCAGCGAAAAGGAGCTGTTGGTTCTGGAAGTGTACAGGAGAGAGACGCTCAAGATGCAGTGCAGGAAAACTATAAAAGTATATAAAACAGAATAAAATGATTTCTTTTTGTTTGTTTGCTCTTGAACATTCCTCGATGTAAAAGATAAAATATTAAATGTTAAGACTTTTCTCTCAGATTTAAGGTGGAACGTGTGTGTTGGTCCACATGCAGCACGCTGCTCATTCAGCTTTGCTCTTTACTTCGACGCCACATTTTCTATTTGAATCCCTTAAAATGTTAGATGAAAGCACATGTTCTGATGAGTCAAATCACCGTGGAACCTTTGACTCTGTGTGGTTGTGTTTTAAGTTGGAGGCTGAAGAGTTCATTTCCAAAAGAAAAAAACGTATTTTAGGAAAATTCTGTTGAATTTTAACCAGATAAGAACAAATTATGCTTAATTATACTTTCTTTTATTGGATATTTGGTCGATTATTTAGTAAAAGTGACGCTAAATTTTGATTACCTCACTTGGAAAAGAACTCTTCATGATTTTCATTTTTTAAGCTTTAACGTGAGGCGCGGTCCCAGACTTTGGGCCGGTTTCTTTTCAGAACTGTAAAAAAAAACAAAAAGGAAAAAAAAAAACAAGTGTTTTTCGTTGAACCAGTAAGAGATTGAGACAAGTTTATATTTTTAAATGTAAGTGGACTTTGTTGCAGAAATACTATCCGTGAATGAGTCGTCACCATCCGTGACCAGTGGGAAGTCAGAGCTCTGATTGGTGGACAGGAATATGGGACAGTGTCTGCTACTGCCGCTGCATTCAGATTATTACAACTTGAACAGAATGAGGACGAACGGACCAATCAGATCGGATCAAGTTGGACACGTCTGAAAAAACTCCATCATGTTCTGTCGGAACGCCGGTTCTGATGCTCAGTGCTGCCCGTGTTTTCTAACGACCCACAAAATGTGTTACAGACTGGATTCGACATGTAGACAGTTGTCTTAAAGGGCCAGTTCATAGAATTGTGTTTATGTCCAAATACCAAACTTCTTCATGTAAATTTCTTTATAAAAGAGTCACTTAGTAGAAAAGAAGTTCAAATCAAGTCCAACAGAAATGTGAGTTTGGTTCTGTTTATTATTGTTGTTGTTGACTCTGTTGCATTTATTTATTTATGACTTCACCAGTTAGACTTTTAAAGGTCAACTTCACTCATATGTTTAATACATCTGCAGTGGAGACAGAGAGACAAATAAAAAACATTATAAACCAGTGATTAAGAGAAAACTAAAATGAGTGACTTCACCCAGATAGGATAGATGATTAGATCATGACAAGCAGCGTCCTAAAGAAGCTGTAGATGCCATCATACGGCAAACTGAACATCTTCCTGTATCTGTTAATAAATCTGGATGTTTTGTGTCATGTTTGCCATTCAGTCATAAAAATGCATTTTAATGAGTGTTTTAGTTGAACTGGCCCTTTAAAATATGAATATGTGTGTTTCTGTGATTAAAGAGTGTTTGAGCCACAGGGATCATGGTGGATCGACCAGTAGAGAGCATCCAGGTGATAGACCAGTCCCCTCTGTTTGAAATAGAAAATGGTCCCAGTTGGCTCATGTGACTTCCTGAGCATAAACACTGGAAACCGTTTCCAGGAGTGACTGGGACGTTCTAGCGGTCAGCATCGCCTCTCCTCCAGCAGGGCGGCGATAGGGAGTTACAGATCTCTTTACCATTACACATGTTGCAGGATTTGTACAGATGTTATAATATAGTGTATACTGTATGCCACACAGTGTATACCATATATATGATGTCTACAATATAACATTCATACACTGGGTAATAAAATGGATTTTATTCTGAGTTCAGCCTTCATTATGATGTTTTACCCATGAAATCCTCAACAGGTTAATGACAGCTTATGGAGCTCAGCTCAACACAAACTCAGGTCTCAGGAACTTTAATGACACTTTAGTTCAGAACAGATCCAGAGTTTGTTTGTTTGTTCAGACCGAATGTAAAGTAGGTAGACCCAAAAATACACACAAGTACTTCAGGCTGCTGCTCTCACTATGAAAAAGTAACACAGGAAACTGACAACGAATCATAGCATCATGATGTCACTCAGTGTGTGTGTGTGCGTGTGTGTGTGTGTCACCTGTAAATTGCATATGGCGGCTCTAATTGCCACCAGCCTCCGTGTTTTGGGTCAGCAGCTATGTGGAACAGACCCCCTGCTGCTCTACATACTGTAGCTGTTTGCTTCAGGCTGACAAAATACTAAAATCCGACCACCAACAGAGAGCTGAGTGCAGATCTAAACGCCGCGCACTCTTCAGAGCTTCGCATTCTAACAGTGAATCTTTAACTTCAGCAGTGGCTGAATAGCTTTTTAGATCTGAAAACTGCAAAAATTCACTTTGTTTTTTGCTGTTTCTAACCTGATGATTCAGTTTTATTCTGGGTTGTTTACATCTGTGATGTGCAAATACAGAATTAATGGGGTCAATAATAAATCACTAAATGTAATAATAAACACTGGAGCACTAAAACAATAAAAAATATATTTATTTGATTCTATCCCCTATTCTTACTCTGTATTATGATGATGGCAGCAGGACTGACAGAAAGCTTCTACAGTGAAAAATGCAATATTTCAACAAGTTATTCTAACATTTTAACACATTAAACAGATGGAAAAATGTTTTCAATGATTCTTATAAAGGATTAGTTTGAGAAACATTTACTAGTCACTATAATTCAAATACATCTACCAGCATTAAATGCAAAACTCACCTTTTGTATCGTTTTGTGCTGCCATGTGGGTGTCTACTGCCTCTAAACACTCCAAACAAGAAAATAATCCATCCATCTGTTTTCTTTCAGTGTTTACTTTTAGGAATTATGTGTCTAAAACAAGCCGTTTCAAAAAGTCCCCTGTTGTGATGTCACAAATGGGGAAAGTAGAACAGAACCTCCTTTCACATGCTAGAAAGAGCTGCTGCTGGAGGTATCGACCATAGAACTATTATAACTTATAAAATGCCCCCTTTAAAACTTCACAGAAGCTTTGTGTCAACCTTCTGCAGAGGTTGCATCAACTTCTCTGACCTCAACGACTACAGACACACTCTGTGAACCTAAATCTTGTGTATGCACACATGAGATACTTGAGGTTAGCCAGGAAAATACTCGATCAATAGAGTAATAGTCAAAGTTGAGTCAGACTGTTGGGATGATTCAGCCTCACTGTTACAGGAGCCAGTCTAAGGGGAAGTAAATATGGGGATTGTATGTATGTATATATATATATATATATATATATATATGCACATATACACAGGGGGAAAAAAACCACTTTAAAAAAGCAGATCAGAAAAGATAAACATGGGCTGACTAACCCCAGGAGCCATGAGCATTATTGAAGAAGGGTTGGATCACCTTGACAGGGAATAAAACAAAAGCCTGCAGCATCCACAAGAGGAATCTTGGGACGTTCTGTCAGGAGCCTGGAAACGACTTTGTGCAAAAACATACAAAAATTGTCCCTGAGCTCTGGTTGTAATGAAGAATACCTTCATGTAATGGTGAACACTGCAGCCGTTCGATTTGTCAGCACCCTCCTGTTGTTCACCCTGCACATCTTTCAATAAATAATTCCTCGATTTTTTCACTTTTTTCCAGGAAAATAAAACTGAATGAGGGGAATCGTGGACGTAGACAGAAGCGCCGAGCTTTTCTACAAAACGCCTTTAGACTGTCATCACTGCAACCAAACATTAGTGAAGGCTGTCAGAAAAGTGCTAAAACATGTTGAATTTATCCTCTAAACTGATTAGAACTACAGTCGTCATCATATTTAATGAACATGGTAATTGCAAAAAGTAAATTGTAAAAACGTGAAGATCTGCAGCTTTTGGGCAGATTTCATTGCAGGTTTCACAGCCAGCCTCCCTGAAGCTCACACAGTTAATTATTCCAGCTCCACAATGAGCTGATTTCTCTGAGCAGCAATCCTGAGAAAAGAATATTAATTACATTTTTTATAAGCTGCAGTCTGTAGGGAACTTTACTTATCCTACAAAGAGCCGATGTTCCTGTAATTAAATGCCCAACGCCAAACACCGGCTTAGTCTCAGATGTGAGCAGAATATAGTTCCTGATTCTGGACATTTTCTATAAAATCTTTTTTGTTCTTTTTTATTGTTACCATGAAGCTACATTCATAGCCTGAACATTACTGAGGTAATGTAGGATGCATGCTGAAAAAAGTTTCATCCCTTCGTGTGAAATAATTTGTTCTATTTTTTTGTCTGTGTGTTTTAAGGCCTAGCTGCTAAAATTTCTTTCTCACCTTTTTGCTGAATAAATTGTCTCTCATAAATTTTCTGTCACAAGTTAGAAGCTTTTGTTTTGAAAAGCATGTTTTCCCTGATGACTGCCAACTATCATCAACACATGTTGGCTCTGGATCTCTGAGTGGACGGAGCCCTCATCACAGAACCATCCCCTACTTCAGAACCATTCTCCCAGTCAGGAACCTGACTACATTTATTAAACCTTACATCTCTGTGGTGTGATCAATGAAATATTCAGTTTTATTCTTTTTAGGCTGTTGGATCATTATTCTGAGTAATAAACTGGGATTAAAGACAACCACCGCCTAGATGATGGCTCAGTCATCTAAATTTAACCTCCAGTCCAACAGCTCCTTTTCGGTCTCACTGAAAAAGGAAGGTATGCCTTTCAGAATCAGAATCAGAATCAGAATCAGAATCAGAATCAGAAGGGTTTTATTGCCATATGTGCGAGAAATCACAACATTAGGAAATTGCTGCGGTAGATTTCATGTTTTCTGTTCCTCCCAATTGCTTCTTATATAACAAAAGCATTCCATGTGTGGTAAACGTAGGCGTCGAAGAAGCCCAAATATTCCTCCAGCCTGTTGTGGAGGAGCTTAAGGTCAAGGGTTTGATGACCACATGACTGCCCTGAAAGATGAAGGACAGTTGGCGTCTGACAAGGTGAGTGAAACTGACCTTTTTGTTGTAAATAGTTTTAAATGTGGCTTTTTATTTAAATGTAATGAAGTCTGAGTCATCATAACACATCTCTATATTAAATGCAGTCATGACTTGATGATGAGGCTGCCAGTCAATGATTTGCAGATTTAGATTTTCATGCCTGCTTCTTCCTATCTACAAAAAAAAAAAAACAGAACATCTGGAGTCAAACTAACTCTAAAACAAGTCAGACATGGAGGTGGCAGTTTGATGGTCTGGGGTTGCTCTGCTGCTTCAGGACCTGGACCACTTGCTGTAACTGATGGAACCATGACATCTGCTCTCTAGCTGGACACCCTGACCTTTGACCTTAAACAGGATGTTCATGCTGATTTCTGTAAAGAAGAGCAGGAGAAAAGACCTCCAGCGATGTGAGAGACTCATTAGGAGTTTTCAGAAACATTAGATTCAGTTGTTACTTCCAAGGGTGTTATAGCTAGTTAGTAGGATTTTTTATTGTATGTGTTGGGGTGGGTGGGGTGCTAATGGGAGTGGGTGTTACTTTTTCCACACATCCTCTTTCTTAATTAATGAAAAATGTATGTAAAAACTGTAGTTCATGTTCTCTGAAACATAAATGTGAGAAAAAAGAAAATAAGAGAAATATATAAGGAGGTAAATAAAGAAAAATGTGATAAAATAGGGAAATAATAAACACGGCGCATGGAAAGAGGAGTGGAGGAGAAAGGCCAAATGGAATCTGAGGTTATGTACACGCGTACACTGAATAACCCCCCCCCCCCCACACACACACACACACACACACACACATCTAGGGAAACTTGGGTCCACGTCACCTCGTTTCCAGCAAAAACATCCAATGCATTGTGAAGCATGTTCATAGGCATGCCAAGCCTTTAGGTGGCAGTAGTTCCCAAAATCTTCTGAGTCTTTGCTGAAAAACATTCCTTGGACGTAGGGCTGGGCAATAAATCGAACATTTATCGTTATCGAAATTTCTGACTTTTATCAATATCATTTGTTCCGTGTCAATAAATTTGGTAATAAAAAATGAAAAGATGTGTGTAGGTTGGCGACGTTCATGTCCCTTTAAGAAGCTGTACCACCTCGAGTCACATGACAACGTAACTCAACGTAATACACGTGACAGCCCCATCTAGTGGACAACTTTTGTTTTTGCACATACGTGTAGTTATCGTCCATTTATCGTTATCGAGGTGAACTCCTCAATATACCGTGATATTGATTTCAGGACATATCGCCCAGCCCTACTTGGACGTAGAATAACTAGGTGGTGGTCAGCCACCATCCTCAACGTCGTCCTTCGCCTGTGATCTTCTAGAGGAGTTACTGAGCTTGTAAAAACACAGGTCATGTGTGATGTCAGAGATTTTTGTTGCGGGCAGTGGCATAGCAAAACCCAAAACCACAGTTATTTATGTCTACAAGCTAATGCTGACAGAGAATTCATAAATCTCTAGTTTGGTTGGAGTTTTTGAAAGAATCATGGATGACAAGCCAAACCGTAGAAAAAGATTCTTCGTTTTGTGAGATACCAGCTACGTGTAAACAGGGAGGGACGGAGAAAAGCAGGAATCCAAAAGGACAAATGATCAGAGGAGGAAAAGTGAACAAACATGTGAAGATGTTAAGACATGGGAGGACAGCGA
The DNA here is from genome assembly GCA_006937985.1 of Aphyosemion australe. Taxonomy (NCBI): domain Eukaryota; kingdom Metazoa; phylum Chordata; class Actinopteri; order Cyprinodontiformes; family Nothobranchiidae; genus Aphyosemion; species Aphyosemion australe. The sequence goes on along the minus strand of SSNS01000548.1, from coordinate 61,138 downwards.
GGGGACACGCGTAGGAGGAGGTGAAGCAGGTAAGAAAACGGAGGAAAAAACCGACAGATCCGGTTTCTAATAGAAGATGAGGATCGAGAGCTGTGATGTGGAGCATCAGGAAGGAGAGATGAGTGACAAAGAGAAACAAAAGGAAACATGAAGCAGGGAGAAGTGTCACACGAGGAGATTAAAGCGAGCGACAGCATAAAGAGTGATGGCGATAGCTCAGGATGAATAATTGTTAGTGAGAACACGGCAGCATCAGCCTCTTAGCTGGAGGGCTGACAAACATCAAATACAGCATCAAAAATAGCAGCAGTCCTCAGAAAACAGGCCTGAGGAAACACGTATTTACAAATAATTATTCCCAACGTTTGTCTCATCCCACTTGGAGTCACAGACGCGTGGGGTGTGTCACAATACGACAGTTCAAAACGCAGAAAAACTTTGTCTTTCTAAGCAACACTTTTAACTCACAAAGAGACGGCATGCCACCTGCTGAGAGGATTGACAGGAAGCCGGTTTCATAATTATTATTGTTTTCTAGTTCGACTCGTGACTCCAGGACCTTTTTCCTGCTTCAGCTTTTATCAGCAGCTTCCTGTTATTCTCAATAAAAACTCAAGATTCATGGCCCTCTAACCCAGATCCTCCCTCATTAGAGCCAGACACATCTACAGGGGGACTTCTGCAGGAATTCATCAGAAGTTGGTGAACTAAAAGTTGCACACATAGATGTTTTGATCAGTGTGCTTAAAGTTTTCCGTGACACGACTAGCAGACAATTGTTTTCTTGTGATTATTTGTTTTTTGAGGGGAAGGCTTCCTTTAAAAGCCCAGTTTACTCTGGTCAGCTGCTGCTGTGCATCAGCTGTGCCCAAGTCCAAGAGATTCACTCAAAGCCGGGGTAAAATGCTTAAATTTGACTATCTGACCCTGTTCTATAATATAGATCATCTTTTATTTACATATTCCCTAAGTCAGCAAAACTAATCATTTATGCGAGCCTAGAGCGTTGACCAGTAGAGTTGTATATCCACAAGAGGGAGCTGTCACTTAATGGGAAAACACCCCAGTCCCTAGCATGCACTATGGGGTGACACATCGATGCACAGTTGGTTTATGGAGCGTTCCAGTTGTCCTTGGAACTCGTTTTTCCGAGATAAGTTAACCGGAAATGACGCAATGAACTCGGAATTCTGAGCTGTGAGCTCGTACGTTTCAGAGGACCCCGAGATCACCATTTTAAAGATGGCCGCGCCCAGTGCTACCATGTCGTCTTTATTTTTGTTCTGCTTTCTTTCTTTTTGCTATTTAACAGCACCGAGTTGTTGTTTATTCTTGTTATCAATAGTTACGTTGCTGAAAACGTCAGCATTGCTGCCAACATGTATGGTTTTTTAACCGTTCCTGGTGTTTCCATTTTGACATTTGATTTTTTTCTGGTTTTATGTGGTTTTTCCGAGTTGGAATCTGGAATGCAAAACGAGCTTGTTACATCATTTCCTGGTCGGAAATTCCGAGTTCCGAGGACAACTGGAACGCACCATTAGCACATCAACTTAGCTTGAATGCTAACTCAACCTGCATTTCATTAAAGAAGTCCTTTAATGAGAAACCATTTTTACTCACTCTGAGTTTTTCATGCAGGCTGAACATGAAAATAGTCTCCTACACCTATCTCCTGCATTAGCTTCTCATAGAAAATAGTCTCCCGGTGGCTAAGGCTTATCCGCTGGATGTGACACTCCAGCTGATGATGATGACGAGGAGGCTGGCCACAATGCCCATCCCTCCTGGTAAATCCGGCTGGCCGCAATTTGTACCAAGCAATTTAACAAAAGGTTTCAAAAAGCTACAATCCATCGAAAACCACCCAGTTGTTCTCCTTAAATAAGTCTGAACCAGGCAACCAGCCAGCCCATCGCTACATACCACATCCTCCCCTACGTGTGTGCAGACTGAATTTACTCTTCACATTCAGAAGACATAAACTACAATAGATGTGCTCAAACAAATATGCAAAGCTTATTTCTACAATCGAAATAATTAAATGTACTGTGGTAGATTTGAATTCTTACCTACACGTAGAATAGACAGCTGGCTGGATCTCTGAACATGAGTGCTGAGCTTTAATTCTTTTTACTTACGACAATCCCTGCAACACTTGAAAGTTCCCAGATAAGTGCTGACAAACCACATGTGCTTTTGATTGGTACTTAACACACGCAAAGTAACTTCTTTACGGTGATATGAGTTGTTTCATCCAAGTAAAGCGAGTATGGTGAGTCACTGATGTCCTCTTGACGTTCTTCTGAAACAACGGTACCAAAACTGAAAGGCTCCATTATCATCCCGCAGAAAGTAGACGAGTCATCCACTGCACTGATTGAAGCGTACCAGCTAAGGATCAAAAGCTCTAACTGTGTTAATGACAAACTTAACAAAGCATGTTCAATACTATAAGTTCTCTTGTTAGAACAAAAGTTACTCTTAGCAAAGAAAAACAACAACACTATAAAGCCAAAGAGAATAAAAGACCCAAACAGAACTCTTTTAGCTTTAGCTACCTTCAGAATCACAAACACCAAGGAAAACAGACTAAGGTTACGTTCCTCTGGCTGAAACAAACTGCAACCCTGAGACAGACAAACACACCTCCTGGCAGAAAGACAGACTAGCTCAGAATTCCCCCCTTCTACTCTGGAGAAGCTCCTCCTTAAAAAAGTTGGCATTTTTAACATGGGAGTCAATGTGTATTTGCTGTTTTGGATAAAGCACCTAGAGGATGAGGGTGGAACTGCAATTTCTCTCATGTCCATGTTGGCTTCAGTTTTCCAAAAAGTACCACAGCGTGCCTCTCCCCATGGTGCTGAAACGAGGTGGACTGGAACAGGAGAGCTATCCACGGTGCTGAACTGCGACCAGCCGGGGGTGGCAACAGCGTGGTCCTTGAGGTTTTTCAGGTGAGCCCGTAAGTCTGTATTGCAAAATTTGCAGTGAGCCTTACCGCTGTCATGTTTAGATGACGCTATCCACAATTTAAGATTATTGCTGCTTTCCTGCTCTTTTCTTTAACTGTTCTTATATTTTTCCACTTCGGCATCTTACCGCTAAGTTTGCTAGCCACAGTTGTTTCACCTGCTTGGCTGCTGCTAGCATTAAGACGCAACGCCACCTCTCCACTGCCAACGCCCTAGCAGATGATAACAGCCAATCAGTGGTAGTGGAGAGATCAGGGGACATTGCTATGAACCATTAATAATAAATTATTGTTGAAATGTGTTTTTAATAGGTTAATGCAAAAACCATCAAACCAGCCCAAATTATGTCCACCAACCCAAACAAATATTACCCGCAAAAATCTGAATACAAACAGCGTAATTAGGCAGTAAACCACCCAATCTGGCAGCACTGCATATGAGGTGTGGCTTTCAGCCTATAGCCGCCTCCTTGCCGTCATGCTACGGACCTCAGCTTTAGCAGAAACAAAACAATAATGTGTTCTTGTTGGACCCGTAGCTCACTGGCTGACTGATGGAAATACGTTCAAATCAGCAAATTTGTGTTTCTACTCTTGCCCCATTCATTATATGATGTTTGGTTGGAAATTTGTGTTTTGGTTTTATTTTCATTGAAACTTTTGATGGAGGACCCACTTGTAAACGAGATGGTTCATCTCAAGTGCTTAATCCTCGTAAAATATAAGTGAATAAATAAATAAATATAAGATACCGTCTACATACATTTAGCCAGGTCATGTTTTAGGGTTGTCTTCATTTGTTTTTGAAGACAGAGTTCTGCAAACATTTTTAGAATCTTATGTTTCTTTGACTTGTGAGGAAACTGAGAAGACATTTTGGAAACTCAACTTGAAATTTTCGAGACAAGTCATTTACGTCTAATTTGATCTTTTGAGGACTTCCTTCTACAACCTGGAAGGACGGCACATCCAAAGTTTAAACCAGACATCTGAACTCTCTCTGGTGCTTTACCTCCAAGAAAGATTAGCCTCATTTGATAAGAAACAAACAGATCTGAGTGGTTCCAGGTCTAACCTCAGAGCTAGGCTGTGTGGTTTTCTCTCCTCCCTATGAAGGAAAACTGATGGGTGAAGAACATGAAGCCACAGATTCCAACAGACACCAACAGCAGAGGGTGGGTTTTCACATTTAATAACAGACAAAATGTTCTGTCATTCTTTTATGTACATCAGTAATTACAAGATCAGTCATGACTTCTCTTAAGTTTTACATGTAGTTTCCTAGTAGTGCTCGTTGGTCTGACACGGCAGCATTACATACAAAACCTGCTATTTACTGTAGTCACATTTTAAAAGCCTTAGAGTCGCCATAAACCGTTTTAAAACCAGTCATTCACAATACTTCCTCGTTATTTACAAAAAACAGCAACTGCTAAATTATACATATTAACAAACTACTTCCTGAACATATATACACATGCATGTATATGTATGTGTATATATGTATAATGCCGCTGTACAAAGAGACGGAAAAGAAGGAGAAACGCCGGGTTTACCGGCGACCTTATCCTGATGCTTTAACCTTGTATTGAAGCATTTTAAACACATTAATGCTGCCAGTGTTTGACAAAAATAAACCTACTGGTTAAAATCATTTCATCACCGTTCATAAATACGTCTTTGCTGTACATGTCTACCAGGTCACACAGAGATCAGTGACGACAGTAAGGCCGATGTAGCGTTAAAGAGTTACCCAGTACAGTGTGAGGCTTGGGAAGTGCGGGGGGGCCTCCTCGCGATGTTTGGAGCTGCTCGGGGCCTCTTCGCACTCGGACAGCTCCGAATGGTGGCGAGACCCAGGAATCCTTTAATGTCCCACCAGTACAGTAGAAGATGTAAAGGTCTGGACTATGGTGCTGAACGGAACCGCTTCAGCGACGAAGACGTTCGTTTTGTGCTCTTAAGGTTTCATTTGTCACAACTCTCAGCTACCGCAGGACGACTGGCGCACCAAATGAAGCTAAAGTTGATTCTGTTGCAATTTTTCATTAAAAAAAACAAGCTGTTTGACACATTTGCTAGCGAGCATCAACGTTAAGCTTGTGTCTCAGAGATCTGTTTGAAACGTCTCTGCTGGCCCTCACTCTGCCATTCCTCCATGCATTATTAAAAACCAATCCATCTACTAAAAATGGCGGGCCGCGTCCACGCTGTTGCATCTAAACCCACGAGCGCTTTTATTTTAAGAACATAGCTAAGAAAATAAAAGCTCTGCCTATTAGACGGTGCATGGTGCTGGTGGAGAACTTTCAGAGGTGGGTCAGGGCAATACACACTCTCCTCAGCAGGAATACCCTCATGGAACAGGGGAAGTAATTAAATGCACAGACCCGAGTGGAGGCAAATGAGACTTGTGGAAGTTCTGGTCATAAAAGCACATTCAGGACTGTGAAACCCTTCTGGACGTGTGTTCATGTCGGCATGCATGGATTATATTTATTCTCCTACAGCAAACACCAGCGGTGATCAACCAGGCAGCAGATGGGGAAACGCACCATGCACTGATGCTACATGAAGCACATTACATTCAGCAGAAAAATGCAACCTTGATTTAGCTTTTGGGTCGTATTGAGTGACCCAGCTACTCAGGTCTGATCCGTCCCGCCTCCCAGGTGCAACAGGACTCTCGATCACGGTCTGTAAACACCCACACGGCCCCTGGAAGGCCTCGAGTCAGCAAAGAATAAATGAAATCTCTGGAGTGGGCGGAGCAGAGGTGAAATGTCCTGGAAGTGAGCAGAAAATGCAATATTTAATCTAAATTTGTCTAATGGCTAGCAGGGCCTTGGAACATCAGGAGGAGCCCACAGAGGGTCGATCGCTTACAAATGGGGTTTTTTCTGTTCTGAGAGGCAAAAAGGAAAAAAACTAATAATTTGAGATTTGGTGATCATTACGGGTTAAATCACTGCTATATTTGGTTCATGGATGTGATCAGATGGTGCCAGACGTCTGTAGCGTAAACAGAGTGCGTTACTTTAAACCTGCGTTTGCACGATGAGGAGCAGGAAAAACAAAAACGTTTGTTGGAAGGCTGCCAATTTCATATTCCACCCTCAGGTTTGTACAAAAGGAGATTGGAAGACGAGAAGCACCCGGGCGGATGGAGGAAACACCGGATGTGCTCGGCCTCCCAGCAGAAACCTGACTTCTTAACGCTGCCGTGGCTGCTGGAGTTGCTGAGTTGAGTTGTGGCACTTTATAATTACAGAATGTCAACTTTGTTCATGCTTTCTGCTCTGACCTTTCCCCAGTGCTAAAAGTGTGCCCTTTAACCAGCCGGTGAGCGGTTCTGCTGCGCTGAGTGCATGTGAGAGCTCAGACCTACACAACAAGCTCTTTAGGGCAGAATGTAAGTTATTAAATTGTTCTATAACAGCACTTCTCAGAGGGCAGAGGGAGTTAATAACCTCGTAGGGAAGGGAGAGACTTCTATTGAATTACGTCTCTGTCTTCAGTCAAAACCCTGCAGCTGCTGTAGTGTTTAACGCTAAAGCCGACTCATCTAAGTGCTGCTGTTGCTGTCAGAGGTCAAACGACTTCCTGTCCCCAAAAAACAAGAGACCTGCTTTGTTTTGTAGATTTTTCTGGTGCAGAACCCAAAACTGTAAAATGAGTAGAGGAAAGGCAGGTGAGCATTCCTATAGGTGTGTTCTGGATCAGAGCGGTGCGTACGAGCTGCAGACTTTCATTTAATTAGCTGGAAAATGTTCAATTAATCTGACAATCAAAGGAGTCAGCGTGAGGAGATGCTGCTGGGGTTTTGGTCGTCAGTCGGATCGTTCCAGAGAAAGGCCACACAGGAGACGTCGGACTCGTCCGGTTGCACGGCCAGCCTCCCACCGCGGAGCCTCAGGAACTGAGCAGGAGACCAGCCCCGAGCTGCTAATGGGTAGAAAGGCTCGGAAAGTTGCCTTTGGAAGTGTGTGTGTAGTTGAGTTTATCCAGTTTCTTCCTTTCTTCAAAATAATAATAATAATATTGATAATAATACAACACAAAGACCAAAATAACTTAAATAAAACATCACTGAGGGTTGCAAAGTATCTGATGCTTCAAACCTACGAGACGAGGCTCTACTAGCAGCAAGCCGTGGCCGCCTCCACTCCATCCAGGCGGTGTCCACTAATGTCTAATGGGGGGGAGGGGGGAGTCAACGCCTCCTCTGGTCCTCCCTTTCCTCCTCACTCCCCCTACCCCTCCTTGTCCTGATCCGTTTGATAGAACCAAAAGTTTTGGTAGGAGGAGGTGGCGGGGGGACGACTCAGCAGACCTCACCATGATCCTGTCCTACGTCCCAGCATGCACCTCTCCCAGCCAGAACAGAGCTGGCAGTAGTCTTTGACGGAGGGGGCTGATGTTGGGAGGGGGTACTGATGAGAGCGCTGGGTGTGGGGGAGGTGTACACACGGTGGGCGGGGCTCAGATGCAGGTGGAAGGCTGAGCGGTGGGCTGCTGCTTACGGTTCCTCAGACCTCCAGACTTATCCTTGTATCCAACACACATCTGCTGGGAGACGTCCACCAGCGCGCTGGCCACCGCCAGACCTACACACACACACACACACACACACACACACACACACACACACACACACACACACACACACACACACGGTGAGATCAAAGTGCCTCAATGCATGTAATCATCACTTCATTAACGCTGATGGACTCTGAGCCATGAAGGTCCAGCAGCATGTTTTCATCACCAGATGGAGTTAACCCCACAAACACACAGCTGACGGCAAAATCACGGAACCAAATTATAACTTTTGTTTTTGCTCCCATTTCCCTCGAGCTGAACTCAAAGATCTGAAACATTTTCTAAATACACAAAAGACCCGTTACTCTCAACTAGTGTTCACAAATCTGTCTAAATCTGTGTTAGTGAGCACTTCTCCTTTGCTGACATCATCCATCCCACCTCACAGGTGTGGCATAGCAAGGTGCTAAATAGACAGCATGAATTTTGCTCAGGTGAGCTGAAAGAGAATAGTTTGTGTTGAAGGCTGCGTATCATGCTGCTCTGTTTTCCACCACATTGAATACCCACCATGCACACGTTACAAGAGTCTGTTGCTCTACCTTTGCTGTCTGGTTTAAAATATCATTAAGCTGAACGCGTTAGCCTGCTGGCTAACACAGCTGCATGTTATGGTGTCTGAATCCCCGCCTGCTGTTAGTTCAAGAAACAAGGAACACTGATGTAGAGGAACTTGTTGAAATTAAAACTATGCCATTGTTATTACATTTGAAAATCTCTATCTCAGGATGATTTTCATGTTTGTTGTTTTTGAGGTTAAATCCAATCCTAAACACCTACAAAGGGTTCCTGAGCTTTTACACTAGTGATCCCCAACTCCCTTCCCCCGCATGTTTTAGATGTTTCCCTAAACCAACACACTTGATTCACCTGTTCAGCAGCTCATCAGCCTCTGCAGAAACTCGTTAATCACTTGCTGATTCAAATTAGGAATGCACTGATCCACGGTTTTCACAATCGCTGCCGATCCCAATATCAGAAGTTTAGTATCAATCTGATACCGATATGGAAAAACCGTATTAAACTGTATTACATAATGAACTTTGTTACTATATGAAAAAGACTGGGATCATCCTCTTGTACAGGGGCCCAAAAGTACCAAATTGCCGATTATTTTGCTCGCTCCATTTTGAAATCAACGTGAGCTTCTGCACAGCGTGGGACTGTTGCGCGTGATGTCATCACTCACAGCACATATAAATATACTGAATAGATCAATTCTTATGGATCGGACCCATAGTCTCTGATAACCAATCTAGAATTTTCTTCTATATCTGTACCGATACAGATATTAAGATCGGATCGGTGCATCCCTAATTAAAATCAGGTGTGTTGAAGCAGGGCAACAGTAAAACATGCTGGATACCGGCCCTCGGGGAAGGGAGCTGGGGATCACTGCTTTAGATGGTCTCTCAGTCTTAGTTGAATTACTGAAATTAATGGACCTTTGCACCATATTCTAACTAGATGTTTTATGCCTTATTTGCTTGCTAAAATCTCACTATTTACAAAAGATTCACAACATTTCATCATCATCATAATCTGCAAGAAGCGGGAAATATACTATCGTTGAATGAAGGAGGCCATTGAAATTAGGAATCAGGACCATGAAGAGCGATGAAGGAACCTCCACCTTGACCCACACATGGGACGGGGGGGACGTGACACTTCTGAGGAAGACAGCAGATGCTGTCGAAACACGTAAAGGTAAATAAAAAACCTTGATCTGTCGTTATAAAAGAATCTGAAGAACGTATGGGTCTAGGAGCTGTTGGGAGCAGAGCTGATGACAGAAGGCTTCATAACGTCAGGAGTGGACGAGAAAACCAGTGAACATTGTTCTAACAGGATTCAGGCCCAAAGGCACAAGGATGGTGGAACACTACTAAAACGGTCCTGACAAATAGCGCTCAGGGGAGCCCCGCTAAGAGTTCTGACCATTTTGTTATGACAAAAAGACTTTACAGTAATTAATAGAGGCCCTGGGCGTGCTGGTGGTCTGGGGACTGCAACTGTAGCAGGCTTAGGAACGCAGAGGGAGAACAGACCCCATGGCATTTATTAAGTTCTTGTTTAAGTCCTCAGAGAAGACAGAAAAAAGAGAAGGTAGTTCTAAATCCCTTCAACAAGATTCAAACAGAAAGAAAAAAGAGAAATGGGACAGAAAGTCTAAAAGGTAAATTACAAAGAAGAGAGCTCAGTCAAAATACCTTCAACCGTGCTTTAAACACAGATACAAAGGGAGCAAAGTGTGAAATGAGTCAGAAAATCAGTGTTTACAAAAAAGAGATGAACATAAAGACCAAGTGATGACAAGCAGGCTGAGTAAACGCAGATAAACGGCTGCATCTGTTTTAGGACAAATAAACTTCCTTTTCTCAGATTTTCCACAGGTTTCCAACACTGAGAGGATCTTTTAACGTCTCACTTCAGAGAAACTTTCAATAAAACGTCTTCACTCTTTTAGATTTGTTGTGTTTTTTACATCCATCACCTGACAGCTGCTTATTTTACCCATCAGAAGATGTGATGAGTCATGACTGGATAAACCAGGCAGTTTAACCAAAAGTCCGGAAACGTCCTGTCATGTTCGTGTCCTAAAATCTATTTTTTCACAAACTAAAAAAAAAAAAAAAAAAAAAAACCCACATTTTTTAGAATAGCAATAAAAAATCTTTGTTAGTAGTTAGGAGGCCCCGATCCGATCACATGATTTTCAAAGGATTCAATCGGGTGGAAAAGCTCGGCTATAACCTTATAACAGAACAAACATGACTTTTTTAATTCATCTTGAGATTTTCAAACATAATAACCAGGCTTAGTTTTAATTTAAACAAGTTCATCTACATTCATTGTTTTACAGATCACAACAACATAATGTCTCATTATTTAAGGCAGCAGGGGAATTCAGACACCCTAACATGTAGCTGTTAGCTTGGAGGCTAACGCAAAGCTAACTCGTCGCCTCAGGAGAGAGAAAACATCTGCAGTTTGGACATATTTTAGACAGAAATAGGAAGTACAACAGACAAACTGTGCATTTAATGTGGTGGAAAAGGTAGAGCTGCGTTCAACGCTACGAATCTGATACGCCTCCTTAAAAACAAATCTTGCTCAGTTCACTGCGGCAACTTGGACAAAAACACGGCGCAAGTCAACACTGAAAGCAGGGGCGCCCCCAGAAAATTTTGATAAGGGTGGCCAAACAGGGCCAAAGAAAATTTTTGGGTGGCACACTAAACTGGTCCGTGTGGTAACTGTGGGAATTTAGCCCTTGGCAATGCACTGCATTGCTCCTTTATTCTTTTTTATTAAAAAACAACATGTATCCTAAACACTTTGAGAAACACAAACATTGCAGAAAAATACATTTCAGTTATCAGAAATGTTATTTCAAAATGTATTTTTGATTTTTATTTTTTAGTTTACCTGTTGCTGTCTTCACAAAAACTATAGAGATATAAACTTTTTTTTAATGGTGAGCAACAGAAACATATATATTTTTTAAAATTTAGATTATTTTATTACTCATTAATTGTATAATTTTTTTATTAGGTTTTACATTCATGTGTTGAATAAATAAGATGAATTTATGTTTTGAGTGAACAGTAATATGATTTATTAACACTGGTCTTTCCTGGGGGGGGCCAGCAATTGTCTAGGAGTGGCCATGGCCACCCCTTGGGGGCGCCACTGACTGAAAGGTACGTTGAAAAAACAGAGAACTTGTCAACAGAGAGCAAAAACTCCAAGATAGCAGTATATTTATCACACTGGATGACTGGTTGAAAGCATCAGGTTTGCAGTCTGTGTTTGCGGGTGTGTCCTCTTTTCTTAATTTAATGCATTTGTAAAATGTCATATCGGGACTTGGTATCGACAGATACTCTAAATCAAATGATCTGGAGCAAAAAAATGTGATCGGAACATCGCTAGTTAGCGAATCAGAAACAGAAAACAGAGAAGAAAAGTTAGAGGCTCAAAGGCTTCGTGTGTCATGGTCCAGCCAGAACACAGAGCAGAGAACAGAGAGAGGAAGTCAGATCAAAGAAAGATGAAAATTCAGACCAAAAAGAAAAAAGTGCAGATTTCAGCAGCTGCATCTTACCAGACTGTCCTGGAGGAGGGATGCCGCCGGAGCCTCTGGGTAACCGTACAAAGATGGAGAGCACAGCAGCTTTGTTGCCAAAGCAAGGCTCAAGGGCAATGGGTTTTGGGACGGACTGTGGAGAGAAGCAGAAAAGAGAAGAAGAAAAAAGTATTACACATCACAGGCCGACCAAATCCCAGTGATCAAAGAGGTTTTGCTGTTCTTGTTTGTGTCAGCAAAAAAACCCAACATTTTCTATTCTCTACAGAGATACACATTCTGATCTGCAATCACAAATTGGACCCGACCCCCACAACAAATCCCCCGCTGTGCACAATTTCATGACAATCCTAGTAGCGTACATCGGGAGCAGCCACTAGATATCAAGAGGAGGCGCTGCGGTGCAGTCCTGTCGCCACAGGCCCACCTGACACACCTGACTCCCTAATACCAATATCTCCTGTTGATCAGCATCTCATCCATATGTGGAGATGAGTTCCTCTCCTGTAAACACGGGCTGGAGCGGCTGCCGAGTCGACCGCCTCCTACAATATTCATGTGTTCACCTCCACTGAGGATGTGGATTTAGCCACCGTCGCGCCTGCATACTCATAACTTCCTGCGTCACTTTGGCTTTGTGTTTTGAATTCCAAAGCTGGACCAGAAACTGGGCCATGACATGGTTTCACACACTCCCGACACCGCCTCTCATTCACGCACAGTCAGGTATTTATCCCCTGAAGAGTTGAGTTTAATGCCCCAAGTGGGGAGGGCTCCTCAAACACACACGTACGTGGGTAGTAATGATATTCAGGCGCTGACCCATTTTACACATTTGTTCTGTGCTCCGTCTCTCTGAGGCTCAGCCGTCATATCAGCAGGACGTACGAGCCGTCACACGTGCAGCCAGGGATGTGGCATAAAGACCTGGATGTCCCTAGCTGTGTGCACTTGCTCTGCATTTGTCTAAGACTTTAAAAACACGTGGCTGTCGGTGTATAATGTGAGTGCTTTTGGATAAACTTTGACAGGGAGCAGCATTTTGTTGCATAATATGTGGGTTCATATTATCTGTGGACTACTTTGATATGTAGGTCTCTCGTCCCAGACTCCATCTAGAAACGTTTTCTCTGTTTCTAATAAAAGGTCTTTGTCCAAACAACTAATAAAGGAAGCTGTAATACTCATGCTAGGCCAGTAGAGGGCAAGAATGTCAACTTTAACAACATATCAAAATACAAAGGAAGATCAGTCGTTGCTTAGCTGAAGACTCTTTAAAACAATTGTACCTCCTCATCTCTTCTACTTTGTTTACAACCTCCTACCAGCTAATGATCTGTAAATAAACGATCAAAGTTAAACGGTGACAAAAAAAGGGTAAAAACGGCTCAATTTTTGTGATTTCTACAGCACAAAGTAGAGCACTTTCTGGCTTTCTTCCCGTCTGATGCAAATACCACCAGCTCCCAGGAGTATTTCTTGCTAAATGTGTGTTTCAAACTTCCCCAGGTCAGCCCAGAGACACAGATTGGTTTGATAACGTTCAAGGCACTGGAGGGATTTTAGGGAATCACACGAAGGGCCAAATACTCCACTGCACTTGCAAAAAGATGCTCAAACCTTTCGTGAGTTTAGTTTAGTTTAAAAAGGTTTTAAAAAAGGCCAAAGGGAACTTTTCTCAGGGGTCTACATCTAACTGTAGCACTGCCATAAGCATGTTGAGTTGTCAGTTTGGTTATCTTTTAACTATCGCAACATTGCAACTGTACACTGTGCGACTTTTTCACTTTTTTGAGCCGATTTTCACCTCGTGCGAGAATGTACGAGATCGGGGCGAGTTTTGCGCTGAGCGTCGTGTAGTATACAGGGGGTTACGAGAGGCGATTAACACCACGTGACCAGCTACCGATCAGCAATCGTAAGCTCGCACGGATTTTTGGGGTGTTTGATATTTTGCTCGTCCCTCGTGAGGGTGTTGCACTGTTGAAGCGGCGCTGCGAGCGTCTGCGACCCAAAAAGTATCAAAACCGCACACGGCGCATGCGCAAACACCGAAACAGTAGCGTAAATGAAGGAAGTGGAAGCGAAAACAAACCAAATAGCTAACCCACTATCAAAATAAAAGCAGCATTGCTTTGTTTTGATGAAAAATAAACTTTTTTTCTTCATTTAACAGCGGGAAATGCTGGTAATTTATCGATTTTGATCAAAAGTGGATCAAATATAATACAAATACTATGTTTTCGTTGTTATTTTGTTATTAAAGGAACAAACCAGACTTTTATTTTTATGTCAGATTGATTTTTTAACCGTAGCAACAAGCAGCGCTTGCCATGAAGCAACAGAGTACACTTCTATTCCAAATGCCGTCCTCGTCCTCCCGTACTCAGACCAACGCGTTGCGTCATATATACTTTTTTTTAGCTGCGACGAGTTCATGCCAGACGTACAGTGTGAGCAGTGAGGTCGCATCCGAGAACTGGGTCGTACAGTGAGAGCACATGACTCGTGAGATTTGCTCTGCGAGGAAGTCGTACAGTTTGAGCTGAAGCTGAACGCTACGAGTGAAAAAGCAGCACAGTGTACGCCCGGCTTAAATGAAAGTAAACAATGACAGTGAAAAACTGATGGTAATAAAGTGTTTAAAGATACAATATGAAAATAATCCATGTTGTTTATGGGTTTGGGAAATCTACAAGAGTTATTGGTTACAGCCTCAGAGCTCACACGATGTAGCTGGGTGAGTTTTTGTCACTTTTTTTTGGGTGTTAACAGAACACCACAGAGAGCCGAGCACCAAGCCAGTGGACAGCTTTATGCAACACGGTGAAAAAGTATAACTTTTACAAACTCAAACCCCACAAAACAAATAGGATCAGTCACATAAATGTAGCTGTCAAGGAGATCGTTTCCTCACGGTTCTGTTTGTGTCCTCCTTTATGTTGGAGGAAAGGAATGGGACATTTTATGGAAGCTCAGACCCTGAAGGCTTTACTTTCAAAAATCAACAACCAGAAAAAGTGAGGAAAGGCCAGGATTCTTTGTCAAAATTGGGCACATCTAGTTTGTCCTGCACAAGAGTCATTGCAGCGTGATTGCTTTCTGCTGCTGGGAAAGTGTGGAGTAATGCCTCTTTGGCCTGAAAAGAGTCCTCATCAGGTTGAATCTGAAGCATTTCTAACTTTGTTGGAGAGCACTCACACATGCAGCCTCCTGACCACCCAGGACTCGACAGAGCAGTAGTTCAGATGGAGACAAATTGGCTCCTGGTGGCCCAACTCACTGGAAACACCATCAGGAGCAGATTCAACAAGCTGAGAAGCTTAGCTTCGAACAATACAGAACACAGCTCAACTGATTTGTTAATAAGCCCACAATAAGTTGTTTTAACAACATCCTCACTTAAAGAAAACCTGAACATTACTGAAAAAAGGACTTATTCCTAAACCTTTGATGGGCTAACCCTTGATTCCTCTAGTTAAATCAGTTTGGTTTAAAATGAGTGTGGTTCTTTAGAAAACACACTGATTATAAAACTGTAAATCACATGAATGTTAAAACACATAATTACAGGTGTTTAACCCACCCCACCTACACCAGTCCTTTACATGAGCTTCAGAGGGGTCTTCTGAAAGTCCTAAACAATGTGGACCACCTGTATTCAACCCAAGTCACAAACTAGGAATATTTGAGAAGCAGAGATAGTTGGAAAAAAATTTTAAATCCTAAAAAAAAGGGTCTCTAAACTAATGTGAGGGATGTTTTTACCTCTATGGTGAATAACACTGAAGGACTGAAGGAATCAGGATGATTTTCATCATGAAGACACCAGATTTCTCATGCTTCCATTTGTATTATAATTATTAAACACTCCAAACCTTGTCCTGAGAGAGTTCTGATTAACCAGACTGTGGTCAGAAGAATCTACATTGTTGATCGTTTTGGGTAAAACTACACCACGTTCTCCAAACCATAAGAAATCCAACAAGTCCTACGTAATGGGACAAGCTTGGATCAGTGTTTTAGAAAAGCTCATTTCCACTTCTGTGATGGTCGTGTTCCTAAATGGAATGGCCTGTATTTGATATAGTGCCCTCCAGAGTCCTAGAACCCCCCAAGGCACTTTACAACACAATCAGTCATTCACCCATTCACACCCTGGTGGTGATGAGCTACATCGTAGCTACAGCTGCCCTGGGGTGCACTGATGGAGGCGAGACTGCCACCACTAGCAGGTAATGTGGGTTAAGTGTCTTGTCCAAGGACACAACGACAGCGACAGACAAACCGGGGCGCGAACCTGCCACCATCGCCCATACAGAGCTTATGGGCAATGGTGGCAGATGGTGGTAGCCAACATTCCTACAGAGAAGTTCAGGTGAGATTAAACAGCAACAACTTGTCCAGGAACCCCAGTGGAGAACCAGCGTCTGCATCACATCACAAAGACGTGGCTGGAAGGAGACTCGACAGGTTCTGGACTGGTACACCTGAATTCTGACCTGTCCTCAACAGCGACCGCATGGAGAACTTTGAAAATAAATGCAACAATGGAAAAGAGTAGCATATGCCCTGATACTTCCTAACATATCTGGGGGAGAAACACACAGATCTGAAAATATAAACACCCAAAGCCATCATGTTTTTGGGCCAGGGACATTATGACCACACTCCTCCTCCACCAGCCTGCTACCGCAGTAACCAGAAGACCCTGTCAGAAGCACCCCTGTTTGAATCAGACAACTTTATTTGTCAGAATGGACCATTTATGGACTCTATTCTACAAACTTGAGCCACAAGACAATAAAAAGGAACTATTCCTCACAGCTCGCTGTAGTAAATAATGGATGAAACAAAACACCGTTTAGATCCATATTTCAGATCACGACGTATGAACATTGTTCATATTCCGCTGACGCGGTCGGCTGAGAAGCCGGGGAATATTTTGTTTTGTAATCTCGTAGTGAAAGAAAGGATGAAACTAGACTTTTTGGCCTTGTCAGAAGCAGTAAGCGCGGTTTGCTGTGTTTGCTCCGGGCAACATGTATGTCTCAATTTTCTTATTGGTACAATAAAAAAACAATTAGGCGTTCACGCTAACCTAAACACATCAAATTAGCAGAGAAAACTGTCAGTTTTTCTTTTCGAACCTCTGGGCTGCTTTAAGATCTGCCTTCTTTCATTTTCATCAGCTGCTGGGAGAGTTGAGCTCCTTTACATGAGTCCATCTCATTTAGCAGAATGCACATCCCATAAATCAGACACCACCAATAACAGGAGGAGCCCTGCTGGGGGACCCGACGAGTGCTCATCAGCGAGGCGCCCAACGTTTCAGTTTCAGAGTTTAAAAAAAAAAAAGAATGCACCTAAAACAGAATTATGTATATTTTATTTTGTGGCCTGCAGAAAATAATAATAAAGGAGGGAGGAATCAAAACAACACAGCCAGAAAATTCAATTATCCGTCCTTTAAAAGGATTTTACAAGTGAAACTTTTTTATTTACCCCAAAATGGTCTCCCAAAGGTAGCGTCTCTTCCTGTGGTCTGCTTCACAGGCTGTGTGTTTAGAAGAGTCCCCAGTAGATGCCTTTGTTTTACAGCTTTGAAGAACTCGTCTCCCAGCCCCCCCACCCCAAAAACCCCCACCATCAGCACTCCAGAGACTTATCTAGACCGACCAGGCAGAGAGGCAAAGGTTCTGTTAATTTACCTCCAGTAATTAGCCCAGCACGTGGGATCGCTCACACACACACACGCTCTTTTATCCTCTGCATTCATCGCTTCCGAGTGTGTCGCTGAGGCTCACCAGGTGCTGACGGCACCACTGAGCCAACTCCACTGACTTTTTGTTTTGTTTCTCCCTGCCAACAGAATGTCTGAGCCTTCAGCATCAGGTATTTTAACTACACAGCAAAACAGAAAACCAAGCTCAAGTGGGTTTCGTATGAATAAAAATGGTTTTTCATTCTTAAATGTAACAAATTAGCTCTGATTGTCAGTGGAGGACCGGAGCGGCAGAAGCTTCCAGATTCCATCACTGATACCTTTAAACCAATAACACGACCAGCAGAAGAGCTCCGCTTTATTAAATTCTAGTTGATTTAGCTGAAAAATGAAAGAACATGTCTTCTCTAAATAAAAGGGCTTGAATCTCAGCTGGAAAGGAAAAGCAAACCAAGAACAAACAGTGTTACTGGCTGAACCTGTTTATACAACATGAGGTGTCGTTCTAAGAAATACAAGCAGCAACGAATCTATCCATGTGTCTGGAAGAAACCTGGAATTTCCTAAATGAGGTCTAACAACTCGTACTAAAGCATTACTACAGGTGGAAATTAGCATCTTTGCTATAACCTGGTACAATACATCTCTCCTTTACGGTTAATGTTAAATTGTGCACTGTCCCTCCCAGCCGACACACTGAAGCTTGACGCGTGTACATTCCGCGCTGAATCAGGCCACGACAACGTTTGCAGCATTTATACTTCCTGCGGCTTGTCCCCGCTGTGAGCCAATATTTTCCCAGACAGGCATAGGGCTCTACGGCATGCATACAACACACGACAGTCAGTCCGTGTAGTTAGAAAATTTCCCAGGTGTGCAGTGCAGAAACTTAGGCCGCGTAGAGGCCACACGGAGGGGCATGGTTGCTGAAATTACGCAATTTGGCCGCGTGGAGCCGCGTGGGCCTCACGGATGCGTCAAACACAAACCAAGCTTTAGGTGGGCCCCATATGGGATCTGTATGGGCAAGCCATATGGGTTCCCAACAGGGTTTGTCTACGGTTTCCATGGTTGCCCCATGGGGGTTTGCCCAGAAAGAATTCTGCCCACTCAAACACTGGCAAACCCCTGTGGGGCCACCATGGAAACCACAGACAAACCCTGTAGGGACCCATATGGCTTGCCCATGTAGATCCCATATGGGGCCCATCTATGTGTGCTGGCGGGTGCAAGGCAGGAGGACCTGTAATTATTTAGCATCTTTTTTCATGCATGAAAGCTAAACCGGCCTCCAGTCACTAGGTGGCAGCAGCCCTCAGACTAATTAACAGGCCGTCTGTTTAACGCAGCAGAAGAAGCAACCTATAAACACACAGGAGCACCAACTCGGCACAGGTGTCGCAGCTAGTAATGAAAGTCGGCAGAAGAAGATGAGAAAAAAAGACGAAGCCTACATAGGCCTGGAAATATTTTGTGAAAATGGTCATAAATGTGGAAAAACCCCACAAAACGTTGTTTTTGGGGGGAGGGGGTGATCCAAAGTAATTGAGAACCACTGAACCAAACAAATGTGATAAAAAAAAACATCTGGATCAAAGTTAATTCACACGCAGATTTAAAAATATCTCGTCTTACCCAAAAATCATATTGTCATCGATGCGTCACAGACCCAAAGCTGCCACATTTAATTTAATATTATGCGTGTGTGTGTGCTAAGAACTTTGAGTTAGTCTACTAGAGATGATTATAAGTGAACTCTGCTTTGTAATTTAATCCTTTAAAACATGAATTATAAGGATGTGTTGCAGGTTTCTGGTGAAGGCACTATTCCTGATACTCCATATTTAAGGCCAAAGGTGGTTTGATGTGAATTTGTGATCTACAAGGAATTAAACGTCTTATAAATGTCAGCTGAACCCGTAAACCTACGTTTTTATTCTTGCAGTGTGTTTATGAATGAAAGCATCAAAGAACGAATCACCTGCTTGTGATGCTGCAGTCCAGGAGAATATATCTCATCAGCTGAGCAAGTTTGGACTTCTTATAGAACTCTAAACAACTTTAATATTTTCAGCTCGATGTGTGGCGCCCGGCCTCTTCTGTATTCCTGTTGCAGATTTTATTATACTACTGTGGCATCCTGATAAAAAAAAGGCAAGGAAACAAGGGGAATAACTGGTGCCGAGGTGCTCAATCTGAGTTAGGAGGAGATAGGATAGTGCACACTCCCAGTCTGGGCAGGTGAAGGCACAGAGAGCTGAAGAGGAAGATCTAAATTGGATCTCTGTTCCTGGGCCTGATGGAGAGGAGGAGAGGAGCCTGCGAAGAATGGAAGAGACGAGGACTAGAACCAGGAGGGGAAAGGTAATGCAAAAGATGGAGCAAGCAGGTTGTTCCTGATTTAACAGCAAGCTGCATCTTTTCTTTCTGTGACAAACCACAAAGAGCACACACACAAACCCAGAAACTGCATATGGACACAGAGAAAAACACCCTCACACAAACAGAACCAGATAAGGCCAACAAGAAAGCCCAGACAGCTGATAAGAACAGGTAAGGATAGTAAATTAGAGGAGGACACCGTTAGACAGGAGACAAGAGAGGAGAAAACAACAACACCCAGAAAAAGATAATGGAAAAAAGGGAGGAGGAGGAAAATGGAATGTGAACACAGCTGAAAAGGAGTTAAAGAAAGAAAATAAAAATAAATACGTTGAAGAGGAAAAAGGAAATGTGGGAAAAAGGAAAACAGGAAGCCCTTAAAACCCCCCACCTGATATTAGAAAGTGTGAAAGAAGAAAACTGAACCAGTTAGGGAAAGAACAAATAGAAACTATACAAAAGACAAAAGAACAAAATAAAAACCAAGAATAGCTAAAATAAAAAACATCTGAGAAATAAAAGAATGTCACGTGCAGATTTCTAGTTGCTTCACTAGTAAAAATGTACGACTGTAGCTGAGGTAAACATATAGAAAACAAACACCGCTTTCTTGTTGTTTATCACGTGAACTCCCAAAATCACGCGTGGTGTTGCAATTCTCCCGTCATTTTACAACCTCGCGCGACCGGCTACATGGAACGTTTTCGATGCCGTTTTGCATCTGAAACGCTCCCCAGGAAACAAAGCTTGCAGGTAAAACACGTCTATATCTAAAAGTCTAAAACAACAGGAATCAGATGGGTAGAAAAAAGAGGAACAGATCCATCTGACTCAGACAGAGGAGTGCAGATATGAGGCAGCCTGTATCCTGATAGTCCTACGGGACCCTTTTTCCTGTAGTGGGAGCAACCTTGTGCTCATGAGCCAAGTCCCCTGAGATGCATGGACCCTGTCAGAGTTGGGGCCCTGGAGCCACCTTGCTGAACAGCCCATAATTCTGCTCTACATCTGCATTCAGAGGTCGTTCATCACGACGAGCAGTCACAGGTACGTCTGCCTGCAGCTCTGAGACATTCAGCAGCTCCAATAACTCTGCACATCTCCTCCTAAACAGAACATTATAGGAAAAGTCTCACCTTTTCTGCAGTTGATAGTAAATATTTTGGGTTTGTGGAGTTGCTCAGACTCTAGAACTCTGATTTGGAGGGGAAGCATGCAGTGTTCCTCCACTCACAGCAGAACTTCCCCTTTATCTCCTCCCAACTTTAACTTCAGGTCACGACACACTAACTCTGTGGCTTTAAGGCCCGTGCGGCTTCTTGCTCTGGTAATAACTGAAAACTCTTATCAAAAGCTACAGCTGCCCACCGAGTTTCCAAGATGGCGGCTAGAGGTTAACATGTGAAGTAGAGCTCTCGATCGGATTTCTTTTTAAAAGGGGTTTAAAGCCAGAAATTTGTGAAGCACTCGACGGCTAACGCTTCATTTTGGCTCCGACGATCGTTCCTGACAGGAGTGACAGAACGGCGACTAATGCTAAAAAGAGGAAGAATACTCGTGTTGCAGCCCAGAAAGTAGACGGATCCTCGATTAAGCCTCGATAAATTTAAATATTTAGGTATTTGAACTACACGAAAATTTAAATACCTTTTTGGATATTTCCTGATGGGATGATGTTTTGCATAAGTTCCTTCATCTGTTCCAATGTCTCCTGACCTTTGCCTAAATTTTTCTTTTTTTGTTAATTTGGATAGTTTGCTTTTGGGCTGTATATGGCACAATAGATGACCGAAAACCAGTAAAAGGTGTTGCAATTACCCCATGACATGGGGGTCATGGTATTTCGTAATTTTATGTATTATTTCTGTCCTTCTAATATTAATGCATTGTTGTTCTGGCTGAGGGCGGGTGTTGATGTGCAAAGTTGGGTGACTGTTGAGAGAGCTTCATTTGTTGCTAGTTCTCCTATAGCTAGTCTCTGCTCTCAGCTGCCCTTTTCACACTCGATATCTTCACATGCCGCCAATCCCATTGTTGTTTATTAAGTTTATTAAGATCTGGAATCAGTGTAGACGGTCTTTTGGTCCTCATCGAATTGTTGTTTGCTGCCCCTAAGATGAAGAACCACATATTTATTCCATCTGTGTCTGATGAGGTCTTTAATGGATGGCTGCTAGGGACATACACTCTCTATGACCTGTATGTTGATGGTACGTTTGCCTCCTTTGAACAACTGGTGGCCAAATTTCATATCCATAAATCACAGTTCTTAGGTATCTACAACTGAGACCCTTTGTTAAATCCAACTCTGAATGTTTTCCCCTGTGCCTGTCTCAGACTCTTGATGAAATTCTAGACCATCAGGCATCTACTAAGAGAGTTTTGAGTAAACTTTACACCCAGCTCAGCTCACACCATTAGACCAGTCTGGATGTTTTGAAACAGAAATGGGAGCTGGACCTGGGTGTTGGTTTGTTGGAGGTTTGGCAAAATGATTCTACGAAATATTAATAAATCCTCCTCTGTGTGACACAGTGTCATCCAGGTCAAAGTGGTGCACCGTTTGTATTGGTCCAAAGTCAGACCGTCTAAAATTAAGCCAGACTTGGCATGTGAATGCTGCAAACAGTCACTCACTACACTTCTTCACATGTTCTGGACATGCTCGAAACTACAGAGATATTGGGGGTCTGTTATTGATGTAATCTCCGAGATCTGTGGGGCCACTGTGCATCCTGACCCTTTGACAGTTGACTCACGGTGGAGGTTTCTTTCAACACTTGCCAATTACGCATGGTCACCTTTTGCTGTTGCTGGCTAAAAGACTCATTGTTTCCAGGTGGAAAGACTCTCGCCTGCCAGCTTTGGTTACTTGATCGCAGAGACAATGTCTCATGTACACCTGGAGAAGATCAGGAACGCTCTGAGGGGATCACCTGATAAATTAAATTCTGTATTGTTGTCAATTGTGTGGTATTTTAAGTGTCTGTGGACAATTTTTTAAATAATTTTTGTGATTGTTTCTTTTATTTTCTTTTGTGAGACCTTTTTGTGTTTTGATTTAGTGTTTCATTGAAACCTGTTTTGTATTTGTTTTGTTTTTTGGGTTTGATCCAGTGTAGCGGGGTGGTTAGTGAGGGGTTTTTGTTCCGAGTCGTTTGTTCTGTTTAGATTATCATGAAAAAGTTAATAAAAAAGATCTTCTTCAAAAAAAAGGTACAGTTGACCTCAGAAAGAAAAACGTTAAGATCTGATACCAACCAGTGGCTTTCAAACATTTAAAACCTTAACGTCAGACCCTAAAAACCTCAGTATTTGTCTCAATCAATAAACTAAACATGATCACATTCAGATCTTTGCCTTTTTGTGATTTAAACACCTGAAGACAAAACACTAGTGGAGCTACAGAGAAGCTTCTGAAATAAGAACCAGAAGTCCCATCTGACATGGTACTGGGCCACAGAAACACCGATGGAACCAATAGGAAATTCACAGTGTGATAAATAACACATAATTAAATAAATTAAGAAGCCCACTAGACCCCTCACTCCCACCCCTTTTGGTGTGAACTGTGAGGATAAATACTCAGCGTGTGAGGGTGACTGGAGTCAAGTGTCTCATCACATCCTTTAAATCAAACACAAAGAGTGAAGCTCCTAAAACAGCAGCTTTGGGTCTGTTTTGTAGGAATGAGGATCTTTGGAAATGATCTGAACCTCAAAAAAGGCCGAAACCTGCTCTCTTTGAAGCTTCTCTATATTTTGATCATGACTCTGATTCTGCAGACCTCACAGACGGCTCCTGACTCTCTGCTGCACTCGCCCTCATTACATTAATCCAAGAAGCTGCAGGTGTTTCTCTTTTTTCTTCAGCTCGACTGCTGAAGTGTGACATTTCACTTTTCTTCATTAGATGATCTGTAATATTTACACTCTCAGTTTTATAACGACAATTACAGTGAAAACTAGGTGGCGTTTTCCTCTCATGGCTGTTCTCAGCTCTCTGTCACCGAGAGGCCGTTTAAGTGCAGCTCTTAAGAAACAGAAGAAACGTTTAAAGGCAAAACAACAGAAAAGCTCGAGACGGCGTATGGGAAAAGATACAAGTGAAACAGTCAGAATTTTTTTTTTTCAGTGGCCCTAATCGTCTTCCGTAGGATTCTGATCATCTAAAGTCTGTAAAAGGGAGCAGAGATTTTCACACTGATCTGATCTTAAACCAGTCCACAGAGATCAGTAGAGCATGTCGTGTGACTGTTAGCTAACATGCTAATGCTAGCTAAATCCTCTAAACCTGGTTGGTTTATTACAGAACAGACGTGTAAATGTGAGACAGCTAAGTTTGAACTTTCCTCCCATAGTGGATCTGTTCCCAGCTCCGTTTCCTCCCACTGCTGGAGGATCTGCTCTTATCGAACACACGTTAAAACCCACACAGCACCATCACCTCTAGTTGTTCCAGACACGTTTCATATTCCTTATCCCAGTTGCTGTTCATGTTTAAAGATAATTTAACCTCTCAGCATGTTCACTTCTACTAAATTAGCTGCTATTCAGACACACGGATCATAAATGTGATGTCGGATGACATCATCAGGTAGCTTTGAATCAGCGCCCCTGACCTCTAATGTTAAATATTAAAGTTCAATAACCTTAAAACTGTCACTTTGCTGGCTTTCAGAAAACAGATGAGTCTGTTCCTTAATTAGGGTCATTTTACTTTTGTGCCTGATGAAAATAATCATCCTATAAAAAATATAATAAAAGTTAGATTAACTTCTACTTAGTACGACAAGTGAGTCATGTTACTAAAACCCATCTTTTTGCCTGAAGGTGTTTTAATTAATTAAAGCAACATTTTAAAAGTGGTTTTAGACAGAATTCTGCATTACTGTGATGAAATATAAACATAAATTCAGTTTAGATTTAAAACCACTGGTCTTCTTATAAATAAAATTACATTCTAGTGCAAATGTGGAACACATTTAAGGTTTAAAACCAAAGATTAGAACCTAAAGCAGCGGTGCTCAATTCTGCTCCTGGGGGGCTAGTATCCAGCTTGTTTTAGTTGTTTCCCTGCTTCAACACACCTGATTTTAGTCAGCAGGTGATTAAAGGCTTCTGCATAACTTAACGAGCTGCTGAACAGGTGATTCAACCTCTAAATCAAGTGTTTTGGAGCAGAGAAACAACTAAAACATGCTGGATTGAGAACCCCTGACCTCAAATGATGCCACTGAACCCAGCTTCCTGTTTGTGATGGAGCCAGGCTGAACGCTTCAGCTGGGGTGGAGTTAGGCTGGAGTTAGGCTGGACTCACCTTGACGTTTCCTCCTATCAGGTCTGGTGGTTCCTCGTCTGCCTCTAAGGCCACATTGATGGTGGCAAAAGGACGGCTGGCCATCTGCTGCATCTCCCTCAGCAGTTGCTTTGAAAACGAAGAGAGAAGCATGAAGGTCAGCCACAGATAAATAATGACTGTAAAGTCTCTGATGTCCAACCAAACACATCAACAGTGGGTTTCATCTACAGTCGCAGAGCAGAGCGGGTCTCATTTGTAAACGTGTCAAAGCCAGGGAGTAACGTTCATGGAGGACAGCTTCCTGTTTTACTGCAAGAGGACATGAGTAGATGAAGACTTGTTCAAACATCTGTGTTTTATCTCCTGGTCAAACCCAAATCCAGCCGCTACCAACGAGGACGGGCTGCAAATGCATGTGTGTGTGTGTGTGTGTGTGCCGCAGGAGTTAAAGACTGCAAACGGTAAACAGGTGGAGCTCGTCACCGACTGTCAAAACAAACAGCCTCAGGTGTCAAAACAACGTCTACCTGATTATTGGTTACAAGTCTCTCAAACAACAACAACAACAACATCTGCAATCATCAAACAGGAAGGAAGAGAAATTAAGGTTTAGAACATCAAAGGTGTTTAATTGGTCATCAAACGCGTCTCCTGTCACTTTACTCTAAAGGTGTGTGTGTGTGGATGGTGCATGCACAGTCTCATTAAAGGAAAGGCGAGTAAAAGGCTGCTGTTTGCGTGCTGAGAGGAGGACATGTCCCTGAGTGATGTCTTAACCATGTTTTTTGTTCTGTGGTCTTTTTGTCCTCTGAGGAGCTGGTTCTTGGTGTGTTAAAGCAGTGAGGTCCATATCTTCTGCTTCAACAGCCCTGATGTGAGCTAACAGGCTTCTGCAGAAGCTGGAGGCCTGCTGAAGGACTTCCTTCTAGCATGAATGAGCTGAAAGCTGCAAGAGGACAGAGGGCCCTCCAGGACTGGGACGTTAACACCTTGTGTCTACATGATAAATCATAATTATACCCTTAAATAGTTACAGACGTAACATGAAACTAAGTTTCTTCATCTGTGCAGTAAAATCTAAGGCATAGAAGTGAAATCATAAATTCTCTTTGTGGACCAAACCAAGTCATTAAATCATCAGAGCAGTTTCTGCTCTAAATCTCAGCCCTCTCCTGTCTTCGAACAGCGGGGCGAGAAGCAGCAGATCCTTACTTTTCTCTCGACTCCCTGTTTTTAAAAAGGAATTGTTTAGTATTTTGCAGCGAGTGATGGAGATGACTGACAGCCCTCTGAAGCTAAAGCCAGTCAGACTCATGTTTTACAGAGTAAACATGTGATCCAGTCTCAGAGGGGTGGAAAACCAGCACAGATGAAGATTACATCTCTTAAGGGAGGATGCTGATCAGGACATCCTATCTGTATGTCTGTAGTATCGTATACACTATTTATTCACTAGTATTTGTTAACAGCAGCAGGATTGGACCCTTCCTGATTTAATGGACATCATGATTCTGTTTTTAAACCACAGAAAAGACTAATTCTATAAAGCAAGAGAGAATAAAAACTAATAGTGCAAAACAATTTAATAAGAGACTAAAACAACACCATGTGGGCTACTATTGGTTTAGTTTGATTTGTTTGTTATAAACAGAAATTATTTTTAGATTAAAACACTGTTAGGAGGTTTTTCTGCAAGGGAAACATCTGGTTAGAAATCAAAAGCAAATACAAGAAACACCAAATTAATGAAATGAAGAGAAGAAAAACAATAGTTGATCTTTTTGTTTTCATACAATGAAGACCAACATATCAGCATTCTAGCTTTGTCCTGGATGCACAGCTACAGCGCTGTGGATGAACCTGAACACATCAGCATCTCTGCTGCTGACAGCCAGAATCCAACTGCAGTTACTAGTTCTTCCCTACAAAGTAAAACAGGGTGACTCCATTTTAAATGTTCCTCTGCTCAGACGTCATAAGAGCTGAGGTATCAACTGGTCCCAGAGCACCATCTTCACCATCAAGACTTTACTCCTTCAGAGAGCACTTCCTCTAGCCTGGCAAGCCATCCTATATGTAAATCAATCTATCAAAAATGTTATTCACAACAACCAAAGCTGCTCAAAGCGCTGGACAATGTTAAAAACAAGAGTTAAAATTAAAGAAACAGGAAATAATGAAAGTGAAAATACAAGTAAAGTCATTCCACCAGTGACACCAATTCTCAAGTGGAAATCTGAGTAAATAGTGCTTTAGTCTGGCCTTAAACAAAAACAGGTCCACGATAGAGCGTGTTTCACGAAGCAGACAGCTCTAAAGCGTAGCTCCCACTACTGCAAAAGCACGACCCCCCACTGTTTATATGTTGATGGTGGGACCACTGGTAGGTGTCATTCAGAGGAGAATGTAGCTCTGCTAGGCTGATGAGTGGTCAGAAATAGGGGTGTGCCATCTTCCGTACATCACAATTTGATTTGATTTCGATTCAGGGTGCTACGGTTTGATTGGTAAACAATGACTGCCACAATTTTTGACACATTTTTTTCACAGGTTTTATCTCACGTCACAGCATTTTCATACTTTCAAATAGATTCAGCACACATTAATTCAAGTTACCAAATGCCTTTTACTCCTCTATCCTATTCATGTAAGACTGAACACATACCCTACATACTTTTGCATGAAAACTAGGGCTGTAACAATATTGGTAATATCGCGATATCATCGTAGTAAAATGACCACAACATCGTCGTGGTCTTGTCACGATATCGTACAGTACGTCTTGAGGTAAAAATAACACTTTTCAGTCTGCTTCACCGGAGCATAGCAAACTACATAGACCATGATCCTTTGCTTCCGCGTCATCGGCCAGTTTGCCAATGGGAGTGCGTACAGCCCACACAGCAAAGATAAACAAACATGGAGTATGGAGGCTACAGCGGTGAACGCAGCACGGAGGATTCCAGTTAAAGTATTTTATGTTGTGAGTCTTATTGTCATGAGCCTCCCCACAATATCGCAATAAATATTGTATCGTGAGGTTCATATCGTGACTATGTCGTATCGTAAGACTTGGATATTGTTACACCCCTAATGAAAACTACAGGAAAAACGTGAATAATGAAAGTAAACAAGGGCGGTCAGTTTCACTTTTGTAAACACAATCAGCTGAGACAACAAACACCTTTGGCAGCGGCCTGTGGGAAAACTTAAGGAGTGTTGCTTCAACTGGAATATAAAACAAGTTACGTCCAAGCTAAAGGGAAGTCTGTGACGGTGCGGAGACCACCCTCAGACCCACTTTATACCACCATCGCGTAACCTTTAGTGAAAACACATGGTTGCGCCACATTACCACTAAAGGTTGACCTTATAAACGACCAAAGGCTCCCTGGTGCTGCCTCAGCTTTGCAGCAAAGTAGCGCCGTAGTTTTATGAAAAAGGCTGGAGGTACGAGCAAGTTTTGTTAATCCTCGATTGTTGGTTGGTTAGGAGGAACAACCACCAGGTTCTTCTCTTCATCTAACCCGGAATGGAAACGTGTACGGTGCTGTTATTTTATTTTAGTTTTACACTAATTTCCTTTAATCCTGATGGGTATATTAGATTAGATTAAATTAGATGGTGAATCGGCACACCACTAGTCAGCATGTCACATAAATAAACCCACGGACGGAACAAAACTCAAACTATTTGTTTATCGAGTTTGAGAGTACTGTCCGATGTCACCCTGATCCCTCACTGCATGGTTGCCATGGGTCATCAGAGAAACAAGATCAGCAGATACATTCGTTGAAGTGGAGCCACCAAAAAGGATAAATTCAGTTTTTGACTCATTCAGGGAGAGGAAGTTGTGTGACAGCCACTGTTTGATGTCACGTAGACGTGTCTGGATAGAGTGTGCACGTAAACCTAGATTTCTTATAAACCAGAGCTGCTGCCAACACAAGAATCAGACAGAAGTAGGTTATTAGATCCTGCTTGTTTTTTGCTCCAAACATTATCATCTAAACCATAACCAAACTAGAATGTCATAATTTATACAGACAGTGTCAAACACCTTCTGTAACGTAAACCTGTAAAAATTTAGTTTAACAGGTGGTTCGTTAGCAGACTTAAATAAATAAACATTACAGGTCCAATAAAGCCACTGATGAAACAGAATGTGAGAAAACCTCGATGTGAAGGACGTACGATGTTGGAAGGAGTTCATAAAAAAGCTCTCACATCAAACAGAAAGCAGCCGTGAAATGCAAAGCTACGAGCAGAAACTATAGAAAGAACAAACGCATCAAATATGAATGAGTCCAAACACAAAGGCAACAAAATAAACAATGTTCACATGTTCATTCCGTGCTGCCGCGGCACTGACTGTTGATTTGTCCTGATTACACAAACAGCTGTGCAGCTCACTACTGTACTGGGATAGTTTAAACACTAATCATTTCAGTCACTTTGTTCCCAACCAAACTTAAACACCTCCGTCGAGCCACAAAACCAACTCTAACTCATAAATGAAGAAGTCCCGTCTTCTAGCAGACTGGATGAACTCTTCAGCCTCATCAGAGTCTAGATGTAAGACGATATCCGAACATGTCTGTGTTCCTTGAAGAGCAGACGGTGGCAGGACTGATGAGTCCACCTCTGTAAACAGCTGTCTAACACAGGAAAGCCATTTAAATATCTTGCAGAGGAAATCTAGAGGATATTTAATGAACCCAACAGATTCTGCATTGAATTAGAATTCATGGATTAAAAACACATTTTCAAAGAATGAGTTGTACGAGAACTACTAGTCCTGATAGGAAACATATTTACTGTATACAGTGACAAACTAGCATGCTTTAGATTTATTTTAGATTGACATTTTCATTGAGTTGAGTGTTTTTAGATGTCTTTAACTCCACCACACCTGCTACCGTCCTCTGTGACTTCTGGATCGCCACCATCAGGCTTAAGAATGCAGCTAAATTTGAGAACAATCTTTCTAGATGAATTCCTTCAGGGCATATTGTACATTTCCAACAAATCTCATTATCCTTTGCTGTGAGTAGGCAGCAGCTGTACAGCAAACACTCAGCACTCCAAAGATAACCAGACGCCACAGAGCTGCAGCGCAACTCGCCTACTTCTTAAATTGGCTCTTAGTTTTCTGCAGGGCTGTGTGTGTGTATGGAAGCAACACTTTTGACTACAACAGCAGAGCAAACTGCATGTTTAAACCTCTAACGACATGCACATGAAGATGGTCACATAGAGAACCATCATGAACAGAACAGACCAATCCTCTGAAAGTCACAAACATTCCAGAAAAAGTCATGTTTGATTGCAAAAAACACATCAAGGAGGCATTTTAGAATGCAAATGACTAAAAAAATGCCAATAAAAATGTAACGAACAACATTAAGAGTAAATCAATTATTTAATCCACCCACGCATGATTTATGCCTCCATTCCTAATTAAATGTCTGAGAACAATTCTGGTGGAAAAACAACAGACAAGCTGCACAATTGATGTTTTTATGCCAAACAACTGCCTTCAGTGCTGAAATCACAGGGGCAGGCATGTTTCTATCATCCAATCAGGACATTGGACCATGAGCGCTGCAAAGTTAAAACCCTCTGAGAGCAGCACCTGACCCAAGGAGCTTATTAAAATAATAAATCACTCATTAACTACAACTGTTAAAGAATACTTCTGTTACGCCCCTCTATTCAATTGGCCTGGCTGTGTGCAGTCCTTGATTGCACTGAGTGGCAACACCTGTTGCTTGGTGCAGCTTCAGAGAGAGATGAGACTGGTCAGACAGCACCTTTGGGAGCTTTTGCCTGTGTGGCATGTTGGTGAAGCCTTTTGAAGGCAGTTTTAATAAAATACTCTCAAAACCTATACCATGTGTCCAGACCTTCCTCCTTTTATTGCGGTCCCACGAGCTGGGTCGTAACATAATGGGGGCTCGTCCGGGATAGTCAATAAAAAACAGAAGCAAAGGGAGTTTGAACATCTTTTGTCTGCATAACAGTGAATGAATAATAATCTGAGAAAAGATGGAGCAGCTGAACAATTTCACTAAGCTGGAGTGGGATTCAACAGCACCCAGAACACCTAAACGGATCACTGAAGGACATCTTCAGACCACCTTTCACTCAGGTTGTTTCTGTCAGGAGATATCAGCTATTAAATCACTCTAATTTGTAGAGAATTTGAATAGTCAAGAGCGAAAACCTCAAAAAGCTGCAAGCTTAAAACATCAGTCTGTGCAAAGAGTGCACGGAAGCCTCCTATTAGAGCTGGAAGGAAACTGCAGCAGCACGGGGGTCACCATGAGCACCAACATCACACATGAACATCTAGCAGTTATAATGACAAAACTCATCTAAAGACATCAATAGTTCCATCAATGATGTTAAAATCAACGAGTACAGCCTCAACACACACACACACACGCCTAGGAGAACTGTGTTTGAGCACTGTCAAAGTGAGCAGCGGAGTGCCAAAGAGGCGAAGTGCGTCACCAGAGCACTCACTGCAGGCAGGGAGAGTGGACAAGTAAAAGCAACATGCACAAAAAAGAACAGTGGAAAAAAAAACTAAAGAGAAATAGGTAGAAGGAAGCTGGGAAGGGCCAAAATACGTGAAAATGGTTAAGGAAAGGGCAAAAAAATAAGAAAGACATGAAAAAGGACAGAGACAAACAATCAAAACATTTAGGTCTGGTAGTGAGAACACACACTCTCTCTCTCTCTCTCTCTCTCTAAGTGTGCAGCACGTCTCGGCACTAAATCAAGTCATTTATTTATTTATTGATGCTTCTCTTCAGAAACGCTGTTGGTGAGAGAGCTCTCAATCATCCTGTAGAAGCACTGAAGAATAACTGCACAGAGGAACGGACGGGGGATGGGGGGAGGAAAGAAGGAAGGAAAATGTAGACTAGGGTGATGGTAGATAGTCTCTGGTATCATCCTCCAGAGGTGGAGCAAAGAATCCATCTAGTGATTCCTGTCGCATCTCTTCATGCTTCCTTCCATCTTTTCTCTCTCTGACTCATGCTGTTCCTCACTTTGGACTTTATTCCACACACACTAGACCTTTACTCTCTCTAGGTTTCTCAGCATCACCCCAAGCCAAAGATCAAAACTAAAGGTTTATTCCAAACCAAAGTGGAGCAGCCAATTAAAAAGAATGCAGGAATGTTTACATAAATTTAGGAGCCATAATAAGAAAAACGTCAGTCAGAAGACACAGCGCACGTCTGAAGCAGCTCCTTTAAACTCACTCAGTTTGAAACACATCTGTTGGATTGAAGCGTCTGATTGGAGATGAAACTAAAACACAAGCGAATAAAAACAAAAAAAGATTTTGAATAAGGAAGAAACCGTGGACAAAAGTCTGTGGAGCTTAAGTTAATTACATCTGAAATGATCTGTAGCTCCTGCAGTGGACAGGTCCACGGATCTAGAAGATGCAGGTTTAATGCAGAGCCTTGCGTATCTCTGAGATAAGACAAACCCCACTGGAAGTTCAGAGCAGTAGAGCTGCACTCAGCTCATCTGTATTAGAAAAGTTTACACCCTTAAAGTTTTGAACCCCACTTAAAAACCTGCTTCAGCCACGCAGGCCCAAGAACCAAGGCTGTTCAGATAAATGGAGATCTTCACAATGTGAAAAACTGCAGTTTTTACAAAATGAACATCTACTACCAAATAAATGCTCAATTCAGCTTATTTATAAAGACGCAGCTGATGATAAAAGCCATCTAATAATGCTCTCACAAGTGAAGAAGATTGGCTGACCCATTTGTCCTGCTAACATGTCCTTCACTCAACACTAATGCTGCACAAGACCAACGTAAAGCAGAAGAAACAGCCAAGCAGGGCTGTAAACATATGTAGAAGCTGGCTGATAAGAGAAGGAAGAAGAAACTGGTGAAAAACGTACACCATGCCGGCAAATCAGCGTAATATTACTGCAACGGTGTGTCTTATGAACGCAGCATGACGTTGCAGGAATTTGGCGTCAATCGTGCTGCCACGCTTGGTAGTCATATTGCCATAACGTCGAACTTGTGAATGCACATTACGCATTGGCGCAACAGAAAGAGGTGTCATGATCACGTGGGGAGTTACTGCCGAGCGCCGGCCGGCAACTACATTGAAAATGAAAGTAAATTCAGGCATAAGTTTCGCTTTTGTAAACAGAATCAGCTGAGATGGTAAACTGAAGATGCAGAGTTCCAGCAGCTTCTCTCCGTTAGAGCTGGAGCTTAGATCATCTGACAGTTTACAGGGACTGTGGACGACAGCCGCCTTTAGGAGCGGATTGTCAAAATAATTTAATGAGTGCGGCTTCGATCGCAATAAAAAGCAAGCTATGTCCAAGATAAACGAAAGTCCGTGGCAGCGCAGAGACTGCCGCCATAACCCCTTTATGTCGCCATCGCAATATCTTTTGTAAAAAGGACATGCCTAAGCCACATTACTGCCACGGTCTGTCGACCAAACGCTCCCTGATGCCGCATTGGCGTTGCGGCAAATTGGCAGCATTGTTTTATAAAAGAGGCTAGTATGAGCTTTGAGTTGCACAGGACTGCTTCATGTCACACTGTGAGGACTCTAGAGAGGTGGCACACTGTACGGTCCAAGATTTCAGTGAGCCAAACTGCACGACGTCTCCCTCTAGCAGGACATGTTACATCATAAACGTACTCACCAAAAAGGATACGTCCACTAAGGCCAACGCATACCAAAGACAACAGCGATGAAAAGAGAAAAAAGTGCCACCGTTAACACTTCTTTTATTAGACTAAGAACCAAACTCCAAAAAGGAGTGGTCCACATGTCTATTTGTGTAGCCTCTATTGTTGCTAATGCTACTCTCACATTGTACTCTCATCACTAGTTTATCGCATCATCGCTGCGTATTTTCATTGGTCGATTGCAGACGGGAGTCGTAGATTTTCGAACACTGCTTGAAGACTGTCAGAGACTGACTTTGGTCATGAGAGTGCTCAACAAGCTGTCGCAGGGCTGGTCACACTGGATAGCCACAGACCTGCAAATCACCCTTGTTTTCACCATTTTTTGTCATGATTCTGTTCAGGACAAGTGATTTTTCTAAGACGGACGAAAAATCCAGTGTGGGTCGGGCTTAAAACAAATGAGGGTCACCTACTGTGCAAAGACAGTGAGCCGTTCAGAAAGGCTGTAAACGGTGAGCAATATGAACTGATCCAACCCAATGGCATGCACCATCTCTGTAGATTTGTATTGGTTTTGGGTTAAAGGAGTCTTCAGAGCACAAACACAACATGTAGCCAGTTCACACCCGCTCTCGGCTCCCATGTGTGTACACACAAAGTGAATAACACCAGAGCTATTTCTGCAATAAACGAGGAAGTCCAAGACAATACAATGAGGATAAATCACATGAATGTAGAGAATAAATTATACTGGAGCATTTACAACAATTTTTAAATATTTTGGTTTGGTGTTTTCACGTTCATCACAGGAGAGAGCTGGAATGGATAAAACAAGGGCATAGCAGAAGAGCCCAGGGAGTGTAGAGACTGGTGGATGAACTGAGTTAGCAGGTAGCTGAGAGCTCAGAGGAAAATCTTAGGGGATCATGAAGAGGTGAAGATGAGAAGGAGGACTGCACAAAGACGGGGGTGGGTGGGGACATAACAACAGGCCAGGGATGAGGTTTAAAGAACAGAGATTAGCTCAAACAATATCAGGTGTGAAGATAAATCTTCAGTGTAGTGATGTCAGAATAGGACATGGAGTGAGTCTGAGGGCATGGTGTCAAAAGGAGAAGCAGGAGACACAACCAGAGCTACGAGCTTCATTTCATGCTTTATGTCAGATGAATAAAGGTAAGTTAAAGTTAAAGTCCCATTAGTCGTCATGCACTGGTGAAATTTCTTCTCTGCATTTGACCCATCCCCTGGGGGAGCGGTGAGCTGCAGGTGTGGCTGCGCTCGAGAACTATTTGGTGGTTTAACCCCCCAATCCAACCCCTTGATGCTGAGTGTCAAGCGAGGAAGAATTGGGTCCCATTTTTTCAAAGTCTTTGGTATGACCCGACTGGGATTTTAACCCCGATCTCTCAGTCCCAGGGTGGACACTCAAACCACTAGGCCACTGAGCTGGTTCTATACAAATACCTTGTATTTGAGCTAAAACTGAAGACTAGTTTAGCAGCATCATGACCAGACAAGTGCAGAGGAAGTTGTCTGCTTGTGCTGCAGTGGATAACGATTCCTTCCATCGCATCTTGATGAATCCACTCCCTGTCACCGACAAGGCGACTTATCGCTGTGATTATTCGGAGGCTACCGCTGAAAAGGTAAGTGGGATGCTTTTTTCCTCAGAGCTCTCTAAGCTTCCTGTGTGACCTTGCCAACCTGGCTGCTGCTCTTCTTCTCTCCCTCACCCTTGTCATCCCAACAGCTCTCTCCTTCCCCATCACTTTAGGATTGATCACTTCAGAAGCAGGCCTTTTGTTCTGTGCAGCGGTGCAGTGAAGGCTGACCTCAGGAGAGAGGAGGAGACAGAAGCCATCTCTTATAGAATTTAAAACAATGCTTGAGTGAATCTACAGGGGCCTTTCAGAGCTTTAAAAAGAATGACACTGCCTCAGTACACAACTATTTATTCCTACAAGTCTTCTCCGCTTGGATCACTGGATCCTAATCTGTAACCAGCACAAGGTCAATGACTTCTCTATAACTAAAACTCATCAGACAATGGTTTTAGGGGCCTTCCGATTGCACTTCACTGACTTATCTGCCACCATTTGAATAGCAATCTAATCTAATAGTGAGGAGGGTGTTTTTATTCATTTGGGGGAAGAAGGGTTATAATATAAGATAATATAGGGTAATAATAATGAAATATATAAAAAGTAATATTATGTGCAGTAATGGTGCAGTAACAATAACATTTCATTCAAACATTTCTGTAAAGTGCATGCTTCTACCAAGTGGCTGTCCAGCCAGTTTTTCTCCTGAAGCCACTACCGAGCTGAACGAACAGTTATAGCCATGGTGTTTTCTAATTTAGAATTCCTTGTAACTTAAATATAAATGCAGGCGCACCTGTAAATGCATCCAATGAAACAACTGAAACAATCAGGCCACATAAACTCACCCATCAGAGTGGAGCAAGTCTTTGACGACGAGGGATGGCGTGTTTCGGTTCTGGTCTTGGACACACGGATTTGGTTGTTTTATCCCTCAGGCCAATGTGTGATGACTTTAAATGGTTGATCGTAAGCTCAGAGTTTATGTGTAATTTTCTACATTATCATTAAAGTTCACTATTGACTGATCTAACACTAATTCAAAATTGGAATATATCATTATGATTTTGTGTTTGGCAGATGCTTTTATCTTATGTGGCTTACAAATGACAATGAAGCTAAGCAGTTAGCCCTGAGGCTATCAACAAACGGGGAAGAACACTAGTCAAAGGCGATGGTTGGTGTAAAAATAGAGTACAAACAAAGGGAAAGTGCACAAAGAGTGCAGTAAAGGAAGGGAAGTGCAGGAAGGATACCCCCTGTTCTGGTAACACTCAGTAGTTCATTCCACTGTCAAGAAACGACTCAAGAAAAGAGTCTTGGATTGTCTTGAGCCTGGTGTCGGCTCAGTGTAGCTAAGAATCAGGTTAAGTAACTAAGAAGCTGTTTTTACTTAAGGTGTGTTAAAATGAAAGTGAGTGAAATATGATGCCCATCTCTTGACGTTAACATCAATTATACAACTATACAATAATCCTCCATCTTCTCAGGAAGGAGTTCTGCTGTGTGGTGGAGTTGCTAATGCTAATGGTTAGCTTCTACTAGCCGAGACGTTCTCTGCTGTTTCCTGGACGCTAAACCAACAACAGCCTTCTTTGTCGTGAGTCAAGATGGGTGAGTCCATGAATGTCATGTAACAGTGTGACGTAGATCGGTCAGGATCTTCAAATCCTAGAGTTTCACCGTCTATTTTCTATCAGAAGCTAATGCAGGAGATAGGTGTTGAAGACTATTTTCATGTTCAGCCTGCAAGAAAAACTCAGAATGACCGATTATATCTGAAATAATCATTAAAAAATGTTTTTTTTCAGCGAACCACACTTTTAAAGGAACTGTCACAAATCAAAGTGACCAGTCTGAAGAAAAATATCAAGTTGTACTTTGCTGCCATGTCTGAGGAGAGCTCTAGGGAAAGTTTGGTATGGTACCTTTTCTTGTCTTAGTGTAAAATATTACAGTATAAATTCATTTTCACCTCTTTAGTTATTTAACACCTAGTTTGTCACACAGAAACTAAGGTATTAGTTTCCCTTGAAACTAAAATTAAGATCAAGAAGATGAAAAAAAAAGTATTACATGGGCGATGAGTTTGTTCAGGAGATGAAACCGAGACAGAGGCTCAGACGAAAAGATCTTTTAGACTTAAACCTCCGTCACAGTAACAACTCCTCCAACTGATAGCTGATGCTAATTCCTGAGTGCTAAAAAATCCTCTAACTTTGGCTTCCTTTTTGACTCTACTTGTTTCAATCGTGGAACATTAGTGTAGTTCTGAGTTGATGATAAAAACCGAGCAGCTTATTAAAAATGACTGGACAGACCAGCCTGGGATAATTTTAGCTGGATCATGAAGTTCTGCTGAAGCCAAGTCTCCCTGCCAGAACTAAACAAAAATTACTTCCCGTTACAACTTGGGAGCTCACAGGAGGGGTGGGAGGTGGTGTCTGTT
The DNA here is from genome assembly GCA_006937985.1 of Aphyosemion australe. Taxonomy (NCBI): domain Eukaryota; kingdom Metazoa; phylum Chordata; class Actinopteri; order Cyprinodontiformes; family Nothobranchiidae; genus Aphyosemion; species Aphyosemion australe. Next base: position 23,312 of record SSNS01000548.1, on the reverse strand, counting down.
CACTGATTTGAGATCGGTCTCCAGTGAAATGTATGCAACTCAGGAGAGACTGTGGATGAGGAGTGCAGGAGGACTTCCTGTGCCATAACAGCATGTGTTCTAATATACCAGCGCAACCTTCTGACCCAAGCAGCTGGAACATTATACACTAAAAGATTAATGAGAAGAAAACAGTTTGACCTCCACTAGATAAACCTGCTATCATTCAAAACAGAAAATAGGTTAAAAAGAAAACCCACACTGGGCCCTAAAGTTTGCTTACAGGATGTGAGCGCGTTATAAACTAGTGTTCAGATGGTTTGTAATAAAGCACCATCAAATGAATCAGCCAGAATAAACCATCAGAGCACCACCGTGGTGAAAAACTCAACATGCAGACCGGAGCGTGGTGAGGAGCTGCTTTGTACGGGAGTAACAGCTGCTCGTGTAAACACGGGAACTTCTTCATCTTTCTTTTCCTGCTCATGTGTGAGCTGCATTTACACAGAGCCATCTGCCTGCGTGAGGGTCAGGTGCCGCCATGCTGGCAGGAGGATCCTCCACTTTATTATTACAGATGACTCTGGAATCTAATCTGCTGCAGAGGCTACGTGCACCTCAATATCTCCATTGTGCGGCAGGTCTCTGCATATTCAGAGGATGTTTGTGCCAATCTCTCCCACTCTACTGCACTTGCACACTGAACCATCTGCTGAGGAACCCGAGTTAATGCAGAGAACCGTAGGAAGTCTGAGGGAGAGTGGGCTCGTGTTTGCTGCACATATGCTGAGAACAGTTTTGAACACTGAGAATGATTAAGACTGATTATGAAAATTGAACTTCTCGATAAAGATGAGCGGAGCATGTTATTTTATTTACTGTTCAGTTGGTTTTTACTTTGATACCAGAAGTGAAAGGAGATGTAATGTGTTAGGGTGTTGATTTGTGCCTTCTAGGTGCCGTTTGTAACTTTGTGACTACTCACCAACAGCTGTGCTGAATCAGGGTATCGGTCCTTCTTTCCATTTTCACTTGACAACAAAAATAAAAGAAGTAGCTATACTTTACACTCAAAAACAGCCTTGGCAGAGACAGTTCAGGCTGTTTAGAGGAATAAAGATGGTTTTAACACCTACGGACTTACAGGCTCATTCAAATTTGAACAAATGTATATTTTGCATCAAACGTGACTTCTTCATTGTACTGGCTTTTTATTAATCCAGCAGCAAAATGCTGAAATCCAAGATAATCATTTTCTCTTTGCAACAACATCCCATAAAGACATGTTTAAATCCAACTACAGGACTTTCTGTGTAATTTATCACATTGCTGGAGTGCGCACTGAAGCACTGTCCCGAGAAGTGCTGAGGAGCAGCAGGAACAGTGGAGTACTGCTGAAAGCTGCAGACAGCGGCAGTGATGACGCAGGTCAGAGGTCACACAACTGGACAAGGGCAGACCGGAGGGAAGGTAAGAAAACAGGAGGAGATCCGAGGAGTTGGTGACGCACAAAAAAGTGGGTCAGCGTTTGTTGATGGCCAAGGGCAGAGGCTCAAGGATACAGCCATGGAACGTTCAACAACTTTATTACCAGTTTCGATTCATCCCAACCTGGCGCATCACAAGCCAAGGTCTTAGAGGAGGCGTAGCGTAATTAAACCTCAAACTGTTTCAGATGGCTTCTCCAATTTTTTGGTTCAGTAGGTATTTCATGATACGCCCAGGGGACAGGTATACCGGGTCCACAGGTCAGGCTGAGTCATACTTTCCACTTCACCATAGGTTTAAATCCTAACATCATAAAAAGTGTCATTTATCAATGATATGACAACATCTACATTCCCTAGAGAGCACAACAACACATCCAGAGTGGGTCCACTCTCCATCCATCATTTACACATGTAGCAGCACACAGAGCTTGGTGCTTTAGGAGTCTTGGTGATGAAAGCTTCACTCTCTGGTCAATAAAGCTGTTGGTGCATGACATGTAAAGCCAAGTGGAATAGTGCTAAAGAGGAACGATGCTAGCCTAGAAATATAGATAAACCGTAGCAGCAGCAAAAGGTTTAGCTAGCCACGTTCCATAGTAGCCTCAGCAAGTCTACCAATTTTAGGTCGGGCCAAACACTGAGTTCTATATTTGTAGAGAGACATTGGGCTTAGAACCAGAGCTGTGACAGAGAAAAACTACAAAGATGGAATCATCTCAGGAACCGGAGGGTTGCAGGTTCAAGCCCCATCTGTTGAAGTCTTTGTGTCCTTGGGTAAGACACTTGACCCACACTGCCTGCTGGTGGTGGTTGGAGGGACCGGTGGCGCCAGTGTTCGGCGTCAGTCACCCCAGAGCAGCTGTGGCTACACTGTAGTTCATCACCACCAGCGTGTAAACGTGTGTGTGAATGGGTAAATGACTGATTGTGTTGTAAAGCACCTTGGGGGGGTCATAGAACCCTAGAAGGCATTATATCAACTACAGGCCATTTACCATGTTTACCATTTGAGTCAAGAGCAGATAGAGGTACTTAAGTCCTTTATTTAGAAAAAAGGGTGCATTTGATTCTTCGTCAACGGTGAATGGCGAACTGCCCCATTGACTGATTTCTGTAGCGATGAATACATGTTGTTCGTTGTTTTGATTGGTCCTAGCGCTGTCCAATAGCACGCAGAGACAACCGTACATTCCGCCCCATGACCGAACTGTCTATGGGTTGTAGCCAGACTATATAGAGAATATATCATGTTATTTTACTGTGTTGAATGATTTCCATTGTGATTATTTTAGTGCCTGGCATTAATTTAAAACCTTTTTAAACATTTAAACTGAAAGCATAAGTGTTTTTTCAACAGAAAAGTTTACAGGTTAACACGACAGAATAAAGCAGGTGACAGGCCTTACGTCAGAGAGCGCCGCTCTTTCACTGCAGCCTGTCTTGTTAGGGTCTTAGATCTTCCCTCTGATCTGCTTTCATTCTTGGGAAACTTTTATGTGCAGACATCCCTTCACACAATCATCAAAGGCAGAAGTGAAACGGAGTCCTGTGTTCCTGGCAGGGAAATGCCAGTGTTCAAAGGGAAGTTTTTCAGGGACTCGTGCACGTCGTCACTTTATTACCACCCCACAGCTTTAACTGGAAAACATTTGAATAGCGGGAAAGCACATAAAAGCAAAGTTCAGTTTACACATCACAGGTCATTGAGCAGCTTCCCACTCATTTTATGGCCTAATAGGAGATATATCTTAACTTCATACTTGGGTTGCCGTTCATATTTATAGTGTAGGGGATGCAGTGAAGGTGAGGCGTTTGTACGAGCAGAGAAAGGAAAAGGGCAGCTTAATGGAGTGATAAATAAGGACACAGAGAGACGTCCATTCTGTTTCTTCTCTCTCCCCGGCTCCTAATGTAAAGAATCTATAATGCAGTGAATCATGTAGACCACGCCAACAATAACACTGGGTTTTTCTGGTAATACCTCAGGGTCCAATACAAGTCCAATAAATGTCAAGTTATATGTGATTTATATCAGTGCTAGAGCCGCGATAGACGCTGGACTGATTTACATTCTGTCATGAGGATGTTTTTGTGGACGTACAGCGAGCAGGGAGGATCACCTGGGAAATATAACAACATATTGTAAAAGAAAAGACGCACCAAAAGATTCAAATAAAATACTTTTATTTTTTTAAACCAGAATAATTCAGATGGGCTTCGTCTTAAATCAGTGAATCTGACTCAACTTTAGCAGGTTTAGCACTAAAAACGCTGCCACCAGAGCCACACCGCGGCCCAAAATCTCTCCTGTAGTCAAAAACAAGAGACCTTCGGCCCTTGAGGCAAAGAAAGTGAATATTAAAATGCTTCCATTGTTACAGTATTTTACATCATGATACATCATTTCGTTCACTGTTTGCTTCTGTTGGATCTCTGCTTTAATTAGCCAGCTTATTAAAAGGACCTTTCTGTTGTAGGCCTCCCTAAGCGGTGCCTGAAATCTGTCGGGGTTTCTGCAACAGTTTGCTTGAGAAAAGAGACAACTACACTTTTCTGACTTAGTCCATCTTTACAGATGATTCACAAAGTTATACACAGAAAAAAGTAATAAAAACAAGTCAACAGATTCCCTGATGACCAGCAGCCAGCTGCTGTGCTATAATGCTACCACAGGAATCATGAAGCTGGCCTGATGGTGGGCAGCTCAAGCTGCAGCGGGGCTTTTTCTGACTGAAAGACCAGCGTCTTCAAAACGGCTGCTGTGATTGGGTCTGTCTAATGCCATCTGGCAGTCCCAGCTTCCTTCAAAGGAACTGTCAAGTCTCAAAGGAGGGCTTTGATTAAGATTCAGACTGTACACACACACGCACGCAGGCACGCACACACGTAAAGGCTGCACAAACACATTTACCAGATCTTCACAGGTGTTATTGTTTTTAAAACCAACATCCACAGTACAAGGGACCTGAAACCAAATGTTACACAGTTAACTTGTGATCAACACGTGGAATCATCGTGGCTTCCTGTTTGAGGTTGTTACCACATTTTTAGAACTGAATTAGGAGCCGATCAGACATCACTGCTGGGATCAAACAAGATGGGTTCAGAAACTCAGAGGAAATGTTTCATATGTTTCAACCCACTTAGTTTTAAATGTCTAAATATTGTGTTTTTCTTCTATTTGTCCGAGACAAACGCTTTCTTTCTTTTAGCTATAATCTCTGCAACCCAGTCGTGTCCAACCCTGGTCCTGGAGGGCTCCTATCAAGTTGTTTCTTGGCTCCAACACACCTGATTCAATGGTTGAATCACCTGTTCAGTGCGTCAACAAGCTCTACAGAAGCCTGTTTATATCTACTGTTACAATCAGGTGTGCTACAGCAGAGAAACATCTAAAACCAGGATTGAGCACTACTGGTCTAAGGTACAAAAGGTTTAGCAACATGACAAGAGATTGTACAAAGTCCAGTTGTGCAGTTTTTAATTGTTTTACTGTTATCATCTCATCTAAAAGTGTTTCTCAGCGCCCCCTTGTCCTTCACATTTTCCATGTTGCCCTTTCAAACACCAGTGTTTCCCTGCTGCCACACACCTGACGTAAACAAATGAGTGATTAACAGTCTTCTGCAGCACTTGAAATACTAAGGAGGCAATGCAAATGTGAAAATCAGGTGTGCTGAAGCAGAGACATGGAAAACATGTAGGACAGGGGGCGCTGAGTACCAGGGTTGAGAAACCCTGACCTAAAGTAACCAAAGAGACTATTTGTGCTTTTAACTAAGGACAGGTGTGGACCATCTTCCCAGCAAACAGGTGCATCACTAATGAAGGCCTTCCATGCATGAGTCTGATAGTATCTACTACAGCTTTACTTTTATGCTGTCAGACGCTTTCTGGTTTCCTCACTCTCACTTATGCATTAATAACTCATAAGTTAACAGCCTTACTGTATTTCAAAAACACACACATATGTCTCTAAATGGTAAATGGCCTGTATTTGTATAGCGCCTTCTTAGGGTTCTACAACCCCCCAAGGAGCTTCACAACATAATCAGTCATCCACCCATTCACTAGTGGGGATGAGCTACATCATAGCTACAGCTGCCCTGGGGTGCACTGACGGAGGTGAAGCTGCCGAGCACTGGCACCACCAGTCCGAGGTTAAGTGTCTCGCCCAACAACAGCGACAGACTGAGCGGGACGCGAACCTGCGACCTTCCACTTAACTCCTATGCCACCATCACCCTTAATAGAATAGTCTTTAGAATAATAATTGATGCTTCAGGACAATTACTGCCTGCATAAAACCCATCCCTGAGGAGTAGTGTGCTGCCATTTATAAGGTGGGAACTTACAGGCTTTTGGATCCTGCCCACGGGTTCTGCAACATGTGGCCTGCTGAAGCCTGGGATCGAATCGATCACCTTCCCATCACTGGACAACCACCCTTCCCTCCTGAGCTACAGACAACCCAACAGTGTTGCTCTGGCTGGGATCAAACAAACACTGGCAGACACCAAATCTCTGATGAACATGGTGTAATTACCACCTCTATGCTAAACACAGACCTGCAGCTTTATGAAACAATCTGTAATCATCTAGAATGAGCTGAATCCACCTACACTAGCACACACTGCAGCTTTTATTAATCTTCAGTCTGATTATGAATTCGCATTACCCACAAAATCATTTCAATATATCAAAGTAAAACAAGCGCTCCGAGAGCTGCATTAAAACCTAATCAGCAGGCTCTCCAAGCAGCAATGCATGATGGTCTATGTTGACCAATGTTGTATCCTGTACACTAGTCTCTGCTGTCCCAAGTAGTGAATTATTTATTTAGCAGATTAAAAGTAATGGTAGAAATTTAGGACCATGTCAGTTTTGTTCTGTAGTCTGAGTGAATGTTTGATCAACTCAAATACTCACCTGATGAGTCTGTTTTGGAAGTAAAAATAAAATAAAAAAATCTAAGGACTTTGTAAACCTCTAAAAAATGTCTAACCCCAATAATCAACCACAGAAATCAAAATGCAGGTCATTTTAGTAGAACAACAGCTTCAGCAGCCTTTTGTTTATAACTAGTCGGAACTTCAGGGTCATTTCTGGGAGGGGGCGAGGACTAGGAGATCCGATGGCCCAGTCCTCTCTGCTGTTGTGTCTCCATACAAATTCAGTCCTTTCAGGACTTTGCACCAACGTCAGCATATTGTGACTGCTGCGGCAGTGAGTGATGTCACTGATCAGCGCCAAAAAGTATCCAAAGTAACATTAAACGTTCCACACTTCCACCCTTGCACCCTTCAATTTCACGTTCCCATCCAGAGGTGCGAGTGCGTAGGGTGTCTCAATTCTCAAATGCAGAAGGTGACCACGCCCATTTTGCACCCTTGATCCACACTTCGCCCAAGTCTGAATCGATGCGGACTTCAGGCAAGGGTATTACCCACAATCCTTTGCTGCGTGGGAAGTTTGAGAAGAAGGCGGAGCAATGGCTCAAGTGCCTTTTCTGAAAACATGTATTTTCAAATGAAAGAAGTTCATTTTACGACGATTAATGATATTTATTCATGCTCTGAATGTTTTAGACTAAGATTTAGTGTGGACAGCAATGAATTTAAATTTAGTCAAATAATTGTTTGTTTGAAAGTTGTTAATAAAGATTTTTTAAAAAGTAGCACAAACAGTGACCGGCATGCGTCGATGATGCAATGCTCCGTGTCCCAATTCGGCGCACTTGTGTACTACGCACTCAAAGTCTTACTGCGCACCTCTTCTAAGTGCACTTCACAGAAGGGCGTATGGTGCAGTGCAAGTATTGGGATTGGGCCATTCTGTTGAAGTATGGCAATTTGATCCATTAGAAGTACCAGGAGAGCAGCTGTGTTAGGTAAAATGTGACGTTCAATGACCAGAAGAAGCGCAATTTTTTACAGCGCTCTGTGAGACAACAAAGCCCCGTGAATTACATCGTTGTGGGGGAATTCCGCACAAATGTTGCTTATTTGCTTGTGCTTCCATTCTGCTTCACAAGAAACTCGTCTAATTTTACCAATGCTGGTTGTTTGGACGTCTGCTGATGTCATTTCCAATCACCGTTACTCAACCAAAGGTTCCGCTCAGCTACTCTACTGGGCCTTCCTGAGTACTTGCCCCTGTTCAGATACTCAGTTGGTTCCTGAAAATGGCCCGGTAAATGGTCCGTTTGGCCGGCCCGATGAAGTGGAGACACGCCAATAGATCTCATGTCTTAACATACAATACTTAAGAAAATTGAGTCTGAACTCATTAAGAGAACGTTAATAAGCAACAAGTGAAAACTCAGAGCCATGGCCATAATTCCTATGACCCCGCAATGTCCACATAATGTGCAATTACTCTCATCTCCTATCACACAGGAGCCCTAAGTGGGATGAATAAGGGCATAAGTAGATGCAAATGTGTGTCACTGATGCAAGTTCCGTGCAACATGGAGAAATCAAGGATGAATGTGCAAGTGACGCCAAGAGGGACAGTGCTAAAAAGATCAGAACAGACTTCGGAGGCAAAAGGCTGAGAGGAAGACATATGACTTCATAAGAAACACGACTGCTTTACTGTTTGCATCAGTGCTGAGAGTATACTGCCATCTGCTGTTACAGTTTCAGTGACAAATTGAAGGTTTTTTTTTACAAAAATGTTTTTAGTTCAACACAAATTTTGTTGATTTTATGCTTCCATTTATAAAAAAACACTTTGCGTCACTGGGTGAGGATTTGGTGTCAACTGTGTGTCAAAAACAAGTCCATTCATATTCTGGTACAAGCTCCTCTTTATACGCAGACAAAGAGCTATAAAAAGCAGCAGATTTTTAGGCTTAACACACTCCTTTTGCACAGAAGAAATGATCTATTTTCTGTTCAGACTGGAGAGAGGTGGATCACGGGATGCCGAAACTAATTTCACAAGGAAACCATGTACAACTTGACATTTGTGAAGAGATCCTGTTAAAAAAAAACTAATGTTTTCTGAAATGCAGTGGGAAGCCTCGTGGGCCACGGCTACATTCATCACTATGATTGGCAGAAATGATCATCTACTGACTTGTTTTCGGCTTAGGTTTCTGTAGACAGAACCGCTGTAATGAAGAGATGTGCGAGGCAAGGCGCAACCTTAATGTGCTGCCGAGTCTCTGCTGAACTTCGTTAGTGGAATTAATTAAATCCATAGCTACTGCATGATAATGATGGAAAATGTCGAGGTTTTCGTAAACCCTGGCCTGTTTGAGAGTAAGAGCTCCTCTGGTGGTTCTGAATCAGTTCCCCTCTTGTTTAAGAGGAAACAGCTACAAGGTGTTTCTCAGTTTTTTCACAGCAGTTGATAAATTGAAAGAAACTAAAGGGAGCTCAGAGAGGCTGATGCTCAGACTGAAAACAGTGATTTGTTTCCACAGCGAAATGCCATGGGCTCTTTCACCTCTATATTCAGTTTAATCACATTTATCTGGGTGGTTTCTGGGTAATCTCACTGAACGATGAACAAACCACACTAACAGAGGAGCACAGCAACACTACAAGGAGGATATTTGATCTATTCAAATACTTTATCAACTCAAAATGTAAAAAAAAAAAAATGATTTTTTACAAATTGTAAAATGAATCTGTTTCTGCAAAGTGAGTCATCACACTCCAACTAAAAAGTCAAAGTAAAAATGCAAAAATGTAATTTCCAATAAGCTTCACAGCAAACGGCACTGAAGCTGGTCCAGGTGTTGGGGAGAATGGAGGTGGGTGGGTGGTGATTTGAGCCCCTCTTCTTTGAAATAACCAATCCTCTTGACAAAGTTGCAGTGATAATTCTGAGTAAAGGTTAGTCTGTAGAGCGCCCAGCTGGACAACAGCAGTTTGTGATGAAGTGAGAGAGGAGAGGGAGCAGGGGGGACGTTAAGAGACATCCAAAGGTGAGGGTGATGACAGCTCTCGTGTGAGTGGTGACAGCTGAAGGGCACTTCAGCTGGTATGGCTTGTATACCCTCAGCACGCACACACACACACACACACACACACACACACACACACACACACACACACACACACACACACACACACACACACACACACACACACACACACACACACACACACACACACATGCACACACACTTTCAGTGATTAATTCAAAAAGTGGTCAAGGCTTCAATGGAAATATGCTCCAACAGAACATGCCATCATCTTTTGAAGGTGTGAGGATTCAGCCACACACAAACATTCTGGTTTATGGCAAGTGGCCTGTATTTGTTATAGCGCCTTCTAGAGTCCTACAACCCCCCAAGGTGCTTTACAACACAATCAGTCATTCACCCATTCACATCCTGGTGGTGATGAGCTACAATGTAGCCACAGCTGCCCTGGTGCTCACTGACAGAGTTGAAGCTACCAAACACAGACGCCACCAGTCCCTCCGACCGCCACCAGCAGGCGAGGTGGTTTAAGTGCCCAAGGACACAACGACTGCAACAAACTGAGTTGAGCTCAAACCTGCAACCTTCCGATTATGGGACGAACACATATGTTTACTGATGTTTTGTGTTCAAATTTTACTCAGAATAATAAAACAAAGCTACAGATAATGACTCATTTTATTCAATACAGAAAAAACTAGGGATGTCTGATGAAATTATAGGTCTACCGATAATATCGGCCGATATCGCTAATACAATTTAATATCGGAAAATAACGGTATCGGTTTTCAGCCTTTTAATAACACAACTTCTACATACCATACACATATTTCCTTTACATAACTATATTATTTCCTGTCATGTTTACAAATATTACTATACATTATATAGATTTGTTTACTTGATTAATAATATAATTATTAATATTGAGAAACACAATTTCAAACTGTCAGTGTTCATTTTGGTATTTTCCAATAATTATTGTTATTGAAATAATCATATAGTTTTATTGAGCCAAAGTGTGAAATGTGATTTTTTTGTATTTCTTTACCGTTTCAAGCAGGTGTCGTTAACATTTCCTTTACAGAAGTTAAAAATTATTGCATCACAAGAAATAAACATATATTTTAGTCAACTAAAATAAGACTAAATTAAAACAAATTAGATGAATATATTGTGACTAAAATTTAAAAGAACTTTAGTCAAAAAGACAAACTAAACTAAAATGTCAACGTCAGCAGTGCTTCAAACCCTGCTGAAAGGACAGCTACGTGGATTTGACCAGGAAGATAATATCTCTAGCCTGCTAATGTCAAGTGTTTGTATGATGTGTAAATTATGTACCTTCATGTTTGTTAAACAGAGTCACGACACAAAAACAAACACAACCCAACAGTTTGGGAGACTTACTTCTCGCCGCCGTGACGCCCAGCAGCTCTGTTTGATCTTCCACACCACCGCGGCCACCAGCAGCAGGGACAGGAAGCAGCTGTGGACAGACAGGAAGGACAGAAGACACACATTTCACTTACGAACTAATAATCAACCCAGACTTTTAACAACTATACAACATGTGTTTATGTTGTGGCAACTGAAGAGAATCCAGACACCATGTCTGAGCCTTTGAAACATTCAGCTGTTATTATTCATTAGTCATAATATGACCAGCCATGATCAAAATACTACCTCATACCTAAGGCGTTAACGTCACAGGTACAGCTGATACAGTAGCTGAGCCTGAAGGGGCGGCTCATGTCACACACTAAAAGGTGGAACAGTCCAAATATTAACTCCCGCCCACTCCATGTAAACAAATGGAACATTTTCAGGTAAAAATCTAAAACCATCCTTCAGATCGTCCCGTTATCGTGCTGCTTCATGTTCAAACGTTCATTTTTCCTATTGGCTTAACTGTAACTAGTTAGTTGGTGCTTTAAAAGCCACCCTGATTGTGTGCAGGTGAGTAGGTGGGGCAAGCAGTAGCTCAGGAGGTAGAGCGGGTTGTCCAGTAATGCATTACTGATGCATTATGCATGTTCATTTGATGAAGCAATGACCCCAGGAAGAATAGCAGCTGTTTTAACAGTAGCTAATGGAGATCTTAGACAAAAAAAACAAACAAACATGGCAGCACCTAGAAACAGGATCTGATGGATTCAATTTTCCACCACAGAAGAAAGCAGATGTGATTGGAACTATCTTTAGTACATCTATGGGTGGTTAGGGACCAACAGGTTGCCATGACACCAACAGATCAAACTCAATACTGATATGAAGGAAAAGGTATAAATACATGTTTAAATAAACTGCTCCAAACTATTTTAACATACAGCACTGGTGCTTCTAAAAAAATGAGTCTGAACTGGATTTAATTAAAAACTCACATCAAAGCACAACATCTTCAGATAAGCGTGCTCACCAGTGAGACACCTCTGAACTTTTTTTTTTATTATTTTTTCAAGTTTCACAACCTTTTCAATCTTAATAATTTCTCCATTTTAATCCCTGCTGTGATGCTTTAAAACTGTAATTTATTGCTCTCGCAGCCCCCACGTCCAACCCGTTAGACTCTTTAAAGACTCGTCCATTCAAAAAAAAAACTCCCTTATCTCTGCCGGCTGAAGAGGAACTGTTCAGCCTTGGTATTGATCTGGTTTCTGCTCGCTCCTTTAAGTGTGACTCTGCTGATGAATGATTCGTATGAGCAGAAATCAGCCGCACATCAAAGGTCTTTTCTTCTTATTGGGGAGGGAGGAAAAATACTGAGAAAAGATGAAAAAGAAAATCTAAAAGTCACAGAAAAGGAGCAAACACACGGACGAGCAGGAGATGTGGAAGTTTAGGATTACATTAAAATAAGTGACGATGTAAGGTGTCAGAGAAACAGAAGACTTAATAGAAATACAACAAATTGAAACGAGAGACGAGGAAGACAAACAAAACAATTCGCCTCATTAAATATCGAGCTCCAGATAATAGGCCTCAGCTCTCAACTTCACACCAAGATCTGACACATTCACACAGAACCGAGCTGAGCAGATACTAGTCTGTGTCATCTCTCTAGAGTCACACCTCCGTTTGATTCAAGTGTACCGAGAAAAATTAGAGAGGTGTAATATGGGTGAGAAAAGCAAAAGTAACATTTGTGGTTTAAAAATGATTTTATTTCCCTTAACTTACTGATATTCATCCATATTCTACACCCAAAAACCTTAATAATCAAGAAATCGTCTATCAAGAAAATCTATTTTCTACTAAAACATCAGGTGATGGTATTAAAACGGTGCAGTAGAAAGTTGATCTAGGAACAGATGGGCTAAAGAGCAGAAACACCCAGCAGCCAGTGCAGAGAGACCCGACTCAAACCACCGGTGAGCAGAAAAACCCTAACCCAAACATCCTCAGTGGAAAAAACAGCAAGCTTGGTGCAGGTATGAGAGAGAGGCTGTCAAAAGTACACTTCAAGTTCCAATATTTTGGAATGATGTAAGAATGACATCCTGTGGTCAAATTTGGTTACTGCAGCTACTTTCTCCCTTTCTGAGTTTCATGGTTGTTGCCAGTTACGGATCAGCACCAGAAGATTCTAGATGACTAGCAAGACGAGTTCTACACAATAAGTTGATAAGTAGATAAATACACTGTCATATCTGGTGTTAGCACTCTTGGGTATTTTACGGTAGTGGGCACTTACTACACTTATTACGGTAGTATGCCTCCAGCATTAGACAAAGTGTGGTTGTTTGCCGTCTTGCTGTTAGCTTACTGTTATAGTCCTGTACGACTCATTAAAGGAAGTAAAACACCACAATTGACTCATTATTCACTTCACACACACATTACACTGTAATATCGAGTTGTTGTTGATTGAAAAAGTAGCTTGAGATATTTTTAGAGCCGACTATTTGGTTCTAATTCACCGTTAGATCAACGTTAGCTTCTAGCTTGCTTCATTTGATACTAGAGTAAAACATGCCCTGAAGAAGGTCGTACGCGATCGAAACGTATCGGCGTTTCCTTGCTAAATAAAAGCAATCCTCAGAGTGCCTCGGATCACCTGTTTTTCTTCATCATGTATATTCTATAAAACAAAATTATGTTGTGGCTTCTTAGGGGTACAAGAAATAACTTCTGGGTCGCTCCTGTTTACAGCTGCCTTTTCGAGAAAATCCAGTGTTTTTAAGCTTCCGGTTTGAGCGCTAAGCAGCTGGTAACTTTTCGACGGGCACTCCCCTCAGAGAGCTAGAGTAAACATACCGCACCTCTGAATAGAATAGAATAGACTTTATTGATCCCTCAGTGGGGAAATTCACTTGTCTGGTTTTTCTGTGTTAACATTATAGTAGACGACAATGTCTCATCAGTCAGATGTAGCTTCTGAAACCTCTGCTAGTCGGTCAGATTTTTTTTCTCTGGAATACAATGAGGACAACGAACATCGGAGCGCCCCGGAGGGATTGAGCTAGGCCTGTTTGACTTGGATTAGCCGCAAGCTTGTTAGCCAAGGAGGTGAACGCACAGCTGGACATGATCAAGACAAGATGCAAGTCATTTTGGAGTGCTGATGGCAAAGCCAACGGGGAAGGATGGTAAACATCTTCAGAACCAAAGTCGGTACCGTTTATTTACTTTTATTGTGTGCGTTTTATTTCTGTGTTTGTGGACGAGCGAACACAGCATTCAGAGTCCACTGATCTCAGGCTCAGTGGAAGAGAGTTCCAGAGTCTGGGGGCAACAGCAGCAAATGATCTGTCACCTTTGGTCTTTAGCCTGGTGTGCTGCACAACCAGTAGGATTTGATCACTGGACCTCAGGGACCTGCTGGGGGTGTAGGGACTGAGAAGAAGTGCAAACTAGGTCCACTATTTGGACATCTAACTACGACCCCACTTAGACGTCAATTTAATGTTGAACATTTGTACCTCTTGCTGGGTAAAATGTTTGGATGTCATGGGCTCGTCTATCAAAGGTGCAGGAAATTATATAAAAATTTTGTTGCCCACTGAGCAAAAACATGTAGAAACGACGTCTTTTGATGATGAAGAATAACGTCACTTCCAAAACCCACTTGAAGGAGCTCATCAATCAATTTCCAGCTTTAATTACATAAAATTAACACATACATCTTCTTATTGTCAATTGACTTAAAAACAAACCTCAAAAAATGGGTCTAATTCCATTATGATCTACTTTGTGAACATATTCCTTTCTGCTAGCATCCTTGGTCTTTCAGGTTGGTAAAAAAAAATGTCCTACTCTAAAATCATTACTCCTTTAACAAAGAGATTAAAAAACAATGTATTGTTATCTTTCTGATCCTCACATTAAAACTGGACAACAGTAATTTACCGTTCTCTACATTTATGAAAGAAAAAAAAACAGCAAATACCATTTTATTTTGAACTGCTTAGATCAGGTGTTTTGGTGTGAATAGACAAACAGCCGGCTTGTGTAACTGAACAAAAACACCTGGCACACAGAGCATATGTGTAAACCCTTCCTAATTAACTCAGGTTAGAAACGATGAATTCTGACCGTACCAGGAGCAGATTGGAATGTGAAAACAGATCCAGAGGAAAAGCATCCTAACCAGAGGCTGTCGAGGCCAGAGAGGTGAGCTCTGACGCGTCACTGGCTAACCTGACAGCAAGACAAGCGCCACAGGGCAAACACCAACACACTGCTTCTGTTGTCTGAGGCTAGATGAATACTAATCCCCCCTGCTGCTGGTTCCACTCCAGGGCAGGAAATGAAACCTGCTCACTGGCCAAATGGCATTTACTTTTGACCGTGGCTGATACGTTCTGTCCACTCAACCGTATACCAGCGGCTGTGACTTAGAGTTCATGTTATGACTCACCCTGGTCACGCCTAACCCCTGCCGCCGCTGCAAATAGGAGGGTTCATAACAGCAACACAAAAGGATTCAGTACCTGGAACTAAACAAGAGCTGACCATAAATCCTAGAGAGCTGCAGGATCATCTCTCATGTTAGGAGTGGATGAAATTAACACGTTGACCTGTTGTTGTGCAGGAAAGGAAATGGAACAGATGCAAATCTAGACCAACATTAGCAAAAGATTTAGCTCTGCAGGTTGATCTAGCCATGCTCCATTGTAGCCTCAGCAGGTCTACCATTGGCCTGAGCAGTTTTAGGTCTGGCCAATCACAACGCTGTATGTTTGTAGAAAGATGTTGGGCGGGCTTCTGGTGCGTTCCAGTTGTCCTTGGAACTCGGAATTTCTGACCAGGAAATGACGTAACGAGCTCGTTTTGCATTCCAGATTCCAACTCGGACAAAAAATGGACGCCGCCAGTAAAGCTGCGTGTGTTGTTGCTCTGTATGATTACTAAGAACTAATAACAAAGTATTCTCTGCACCTAAAGTCCCTCGAGAAGGAATGCAGGAAATGTGTCACACAACAATCGGCAGTTGCCACATAAAACCAGAACAAAAAAAATCAAACGTCAAAATGTAAACACCAGGAACAGTTAAAAAACCATAAACAACGGTCAATTTTGGCGGCAATGCTGACGTTTTCAACAACGTCACTATTGATAACAAGAATAAACAACAACTCTGTGCTGTTAAATAGCAAAAAGAAAGAAAGCAGAACATATAAATTATGAAAAAAATAAAGACGACAACAACTTACTGGTAGAACTGGGCGCAGCCATCTTTAAAATGGTGATCTCGGGGTCATCTGAAACGAATGAGCTTGGAATTCCAAGTTCATTGCGTCATTTCTGGTTAACTTAACTCGGAAAAACGAGTTCCGAGGACAACTGGAACGCACCATTAGCACCAGAGCTGTGATGGAGAAAAACTACAACGATGGCGTCGGGCCAGGAACGGTGCTGGTTTGAAACGGCTTTGGCATCAACTTTGGATGATTTAGGCTTGAGTTTTTCTTTGAGACAGGAGCAGATAGAGGTACTTAAGTCCTTTATTTAGAAAAAGCATGTATTTGGCTCTTCTTTGATGGTGACTGCCCTGTTGACAAATTTTCATAGCAATGAATATGTCACATTGTTCATTGCTCTGATTGGTCCTAGTGCTGTCCAATTGTGTGCGGAGACCGTTTGAAAGACAACTGTAGATTCCTCCTCATGACTGAGATCTATCTATGGGTCATAGCCAGACTATATATTTACATATATAGGAAGGCTTGCCAGGATAGGTCAATGTACCATCTGGCTAAACTTAATTTTGCAGTTTATATATATATATTTGTAATAATAAGGAAACAAATCAGACATCTGAATGAAAACTGTGACTACTTGTCCTTAAAAACAACTTTCCCCTTCTCTGTTTTTAAAATCACAAACACGGTGAAAGAAGACCGAATACTTTTGGAGCAATACAAAAACAATTCATACAGAGAAGAAAGTGGAATCTATGCAAACTGAGGACTTGCTATGAGTGATTTTAGTTTGTCATAGAGCATCGCCTCCTGAGATGACATCTATGGTTTTGTTGTGATGAATGCCAGCAGCACAAACTAGGTGCAATGAAAGAAAACAAACACACCCTTAAGTGAATGTGAGAATTTAGTGGAGTAGTCATAAAAGATGGAAAACACCTGACTGAGTCTGGGCTCCTTCTATTCACAACAAATAACAGGTCTGACCAAAAAAACAAAGAAAGGAACACGGGTCATTCCCACAAGTCATTTTAGATTTCCATCAACCCTTTAGTGGAGCCAAGTGCACCAGAGCTCCAACGTTCTGTTATTTCCAACAAGTTTTGATTTTCCAGTCCTGTTAGGAGTGTATGTGCTGAATATCGTATGGCTTAGTGTTGGGTCTATGTGTGGAAGAGGAAGAGCAAAGAGTAAAGGCTGAGTTAATGCAAGAGGTCCCACTCATTGATTATTAAACAGCCAGAGCGCTGGGCACCGCTCCTCCTGGACCTATCAGCGCTTAGCAGTGAACAGTGCTTTGAGCTTCATCTGCAACTTGACAAAGAGTTCCCACACAAAGGAAGGTTCAGGAATGTAATAAAAGGTTAAAAAAAAGTATGGAAAGGGAGAAATGAGGGGGGAAGGGTGATGAGTTAAAAAGAGAAGGCAGCAAGATGAGGAAGAAGATGAAAAAGCGGAGTAGAAAAAGACAGGAGGAGTGAAGAGAAAAGAGCAAAGAGAGAGCAAACAGAGGCATCACGGAGAAAAAAATAGTAAAGCAGGGAGGTAAACAGAGCAGAAGCTTTGCAGCAGCAAATGTTTATATAAAGGTGGAGAGAGCAAAAGGAGACATTCACCGGGGAAAGAAAAAAGAAGTGAAAAGATGGAAGGAGAAGAGAAAGCAGTGCTTGTAGCACAGCACTGGCAGCAGAGCCTGCAGAGCACCTGGAGAGGCCCCCGAGGACAGGCGGGGGGGCTTAATGCATGCTCAGTATCTCTCTGCCTCTCTCAGGTGTTTTAGGGGATAAGAGAGAGAGTCTGTCAGTCTGCAGCTCACAGCAAACAGCTCAGGCTTTGAAAGAGTCTTGGTGTTTGAAGGAACATGTGAGAGAGCAGCTGTGGCTCCGCTATATTTACAATTACACAATAGAACGCCCGCCTGCGTCGGACTTATTTAAACTGTGAAGCCACGCTACTTCTGATCCCACAAAAATCAAATCGACTTCCAAACTAACTTTTCTCAGGAACCAGAAGGCAATCTGAAATCAAATAGAGCCAAATGTGAAGAGAAGCCTGATGGGGCAGCTGTGGCTCCGGAGGAGGAGGAGCTCCAACTCAGAGAGTTAGAGGATCGATCCTGATTTCTTCCACAGCACATGTTGAGGTGTCCTTGGGAAAGGCACTAACCCCGAAACCCTTGTAGCCCAATGATGTGTTGTAGAAAAATGCTTTGAGTGGTCTTAGCAATTAGAAAAGCTTAGAGCTGTTTATTTTTCCCCTCCTCGTGATAAAAAAGTATAGAAATTAGTTCATTACTACCACCACCACTACTACTACTACTACTAATAATAATAATAATAATAATAAACAACCATTTAAAAGTTTCAAAAAAAGTTTTTAATGTATTTTTTCTTTTATTTACAGGTGAAACTGATTAAACTAGAATATGGTGCAAAAGGCCATTTATGTCAGTAAGCCATCTTAGACTGAGAGACCATCTAAAGGCTCAGGAACCCTTTGCAGGTGTTCTGGATTCATTAGCTGATTAGAGTGTGACACTTTGAGTCTAGAATGTTGAACTTTTTCACAATATTCTAATTGTCTGAGATTTTGAATAAAGCCATAATCATTACAATTATAACAAATAAAGGCTTGAAATATTTAGATTTGCCTGTAACGAGTCTATCTTGTATGTTAGTTTCACCTTTTAAAGTTGAATTAGTGAAATAAATGAACTTTTGTACCATACTGTATTCGTTTGAGTTTCACCTGTACAACATATTTATAAGATCAGTCGGTTGAAGCTGATTTCCAGCTGTTCTTTATTTGAATTTCGGGAGCCAGGAAGTTTTTTTTCCACTAAACTTGTAATTTCCACCAACTTTCCCAAGTTTAATCTGAAACCAAAGTCATCGACGGAAATAAGAATTGACCTCATTTTGCTGAGGAGAGGTCAGGGGCATCTAAATAAACAGATGTGTTTACTAAATGAACTAAGAGCCTGAAAAAGTAAACATTAATAACGAAGTGATTTTATTATTAAGTTAAAAATAACCAGTAGGCAGTTCTTAAGCTCCTAATGTTTACATAAGACTTCTTTAGACCATACATAAAGTTCATCCACTTTCTGTTTCCGTTTCAGCTAGTAACAATAAAAATAAACTCATTCTCATTAAAACCATCTTTATTAACACAGTTTTGTTTTCTGCTCTCTGGTTCTATAACTAAGCGTTCTCTGTTTCAAATAAAACACAGACGCTGCTGTTGGCTCATTCACCTGTCACCTCTGAACAGCTACACTCTGCCACCTGCTGATGTCATTTAGTAACAGCTGAATAAAAGGATTGACTGGATAAGTTAGGCTTCACATGATCAGAAAACCTCTCCAGTCAAATATTTATGCTTCCTGCTTAAGATCAACTTCTACATTTCTGAAGGAATTTAGTTCAAATCTAAATAAAAGTGGGAACGTTAACATGAGCCATAATAACCAGCGTAGAACTCCTGGCATCACCAGTGATTTTATTTTGACGAGTCATGCGTTTCCAGATTCAATGAGTAATTGTGCTAAACTGTGATTTCAATGTTGACCAGATTAATCATAATTAGGATTATTTTGCCCTAATAAAACAGCTCTAACATACTTATGTCTACATAAGTGGTATTAAAATCTCACCCAGCTAGCAGTGATGCAGGTTTCCAGTTAAACTAAGACCAAAGGGACCGTTTCAAACCTGAAGACATGAATGTGACTGACTGGTCAAAGCTACTTTGAGTAAAAACTATAGAAAATGTTTCTGTAAGCAGCTGATGATCCACAGCCTTGTCTGTCAGATTCAGTACGAATAAAGACAAACACATTTTGAACCAAGAGTTTAGCTCCCGCTAAAGCACATCCAGATGATGATGCAACTAAACCAGCCTCCAACAGTACTGGGAATAATGGGTGATGGTGACCTGATGAGTAGAAATGGCTCTGCTACCATTTAATTAGATTTTAAGTAACAGCAGCTCTGTCTGAACGTCTATAAACTTCAATTAAAACCTTTAACACCTGCATCAAGGTCACATAGGGTTACTCTAAACCACCTCCCAAAGGAAACCACACCGCTACTTTGGAGCATTTCTACTTTTAAAACGATTTAAAGATGCATTATGTAAGAATGAAGTAAGAATGACATCCTGTGGTCAAATGTGGGTACTGCAGCCCATTTTCAAAACACACAGGTCACTTTCTCACTGCTGCATGAGTTTCATGGATGTTGTCAGATACGGATCAGCACCAGATTATTCTAGATGATGAGTGAAGATGAGTCATACACAGTAAGAAGTAGCTTGAGATTTTTTAGAGCAGACTATTTGTTTCTAATTTACCGTTAGCATTGTTAGCTCAAAGTTAGCTTCTAGCATTCTCGACCTGACAGAGTAAAACAAAAAGATGCTTTGGCTTCTTAGGGGTACAAGAAATAACTTCTGGGTCGCTCCTGTTTACTGGCATAAGATCTTTACAAAATGCTGCTGCGTTTTTCCAGCTAGTGTCAAATTACAAATGCCGGTGCAGATTCGGCAACTCCACGGTCTCACAGATTGTGAACAACTCTTTAGCTTTTTAAAAAATGAGATAAACTGACAACTCCCCAGTCATCTGAGAGTGAAATCTGTTTCAATGTAGCCTTCCTTTTAACATGATTGAGACCGTTTTGTGATTATTTCACTGTAGAATTCTTAATTATTGTACCTTTAATTTAGGTAAAACCTCAACAGAAACTAGTGATGTTATATTTAATTGTGACTGAGTACACAGAATGAACATTTGAATCACTTTAATAAACCACTTCTTGATTCTTAAAGTCATTTTTCCTCACGTGACACAAAAACCTGCAAATATTCTGCTTTTTCTGGAGTAACAGTGGTCAGCAGCAGATATTGTAACAATCCAAACCCTAGATAAACTCTTCTTTAGCAATGTGAAAAGTCTGAATAAGAACAGCTCGACAGGCTGACGGAATTATGGCTTTGATTTATTTTTATGCTGCAGAGTCTTCCACATTCTATCACGCTGTCAATCATTCATCTTCCTGCCTGTCATTGGTGCAGGTGACAATAATCCAGACCGACGTGTGCGTACAAACACATATTGGAAACCTTAGAGAGCACACACACACACACACACACCATGTAAAGCACGTCACAGCTGGGGTCAATGTCTCTTCCCTATCACAGTTCCTCCTGACTGATCTGCAGGAAAGCTTTAAAATGATTCTGTGAAAACAAACGTTATGGAGAGAGAGATACAGAGAGATTCATTGCTAATTAGCAGGTTATAGTTTAAACTGACATTTGGAATTGATTGTCTTGAGCCCATCCAGCCACGTGCAGCGATGCAGGAAGTGGTGTGAGGCTTTAAAGAGTCGAGTGGAGGAAAAAAGGACCTGCTTGATGTAATGTATGTGTGCAGGAGAGAGAGAGGAGAGGGGAAGGACGTTCTCAGAGGGCACACGGCAGCACTGAACAGCCTCCTGCCTCCCATGTAAAAATGAAGCATACATGTTTGTATGGATGAGTGGGACTGAGGGTGAGACCTGAGACAGACGTGTGTCTGAGTCTGAATACTGAGAGGAGGACAAAAACAGGATGGTTGCTCTGTTACACGCCATCCAAATGGCAAAAATATCGAAAGTTTTTCTTTATTATATTCAACACCAGTTTTTTTTTCATGTCCGTGGGTAGAAAACGAAATGGTAATTTCTTCTGTTCTGCTTCACCGACTTTCAACAGGAAACAATTATAATTTAGTCCCAAGCTGAGCAGCACTCAGTTTTTAAGTGGGCTTCAAACTCCATCACAGCTCCTAAAAACCGTGTTGGTCTACAGCTCCAACCAAAACCAGAGAGGGGCTGACCACCCATCGGCCCCTAGGTCAACCTCGTGTTACCTTACTAATTAGCCAACAAACGTGGGTTTACTAACGCAGTTCAGCTGAGACAAGCTAAACACAAACCCGGTGACGGATGTTAAGGTCTGACGGCTGCAGATTCAGCACTAAAGCTGAAGGATCCATCAAGGAGCGAGGGAAGGAGCAGAGGTTCTGCTGACAAGTGGAGGGGGCGCAACACGGGTAGCCGGGGCGCTTACTCAAGAAATCTTTAAGTGTCGACACTAATCGCCTCCGCTTTAACGAGGTAAATGGTGGAAAACAAGGTCAGCAGGTGCAGAAAGCCTCCTGTAGCCCTCACCTCCACCCTGCTGCCGGAGGATGGGTGGAGACGGCTGCACTCGGCGATTAGGAAGGATTACTGCTGGATCTGACTGATAACTCTCATATGCTGAAAGGTAAATGCAAAAGCAGAACTTTTAAAACTGAGACCAAAAAAACTTCATGTTAAAGCTCATCTGTTAAAGTCCAACTTAAATTTAAAGTCTCCCTGATGGCAGCAGCATGATTCATTAATGTAAATGACTGCCGTCCACCCACACATCAGCTCAGGGTTGGGAAGCCTGCCGACTGCGTGCCTGTCTGTAAATGCCTCATTTTACATCGTCACGGTAACGTGCTGCAAACTGAGCTTCATCCTGACACTTTCAACCTGTTTTAAGTTGTAGTCGCTTATGTCGGCCTGCATGTTGTTAATGTTGCAGATCCACCACAGGCCTGTGTTCTGGAGCTCAGATATGCAGCAGGTGACCTCCCAACACGTGATACGTTCCAGTATTCCAGTAATCGTGCATCAGTGTGGTCACTCCAGATTCAAACTTTATAAAACACACTCACTTTAGAGGAAAATAGATGCTAAAGCAATAACAAAAATTAGCTTAAGTCACAGTGTGAAGCTGAGATTAACAATAAAAGGACAAGTTAAACAGTTTGTAAGAGAACTAGATTAATTGCATTTCTAGCAGAAATGCGTTTGAATGCTGAATTGCTTAAAATGATAGCTGAAGGTGCCAAATAGCAGAATTCAAGCTTAAATTGAGCTTTATTGTCAAAATGAGCTGAATGGATTTGAATATTTAGGAGCAAAAATCACTAACAAGTGTAATCAAGCCCAATAATAAAGTGGAGAAAAGAGAAAAAAATCCTAAACAGCAGAAAACTGAAATCTCAGTACATAGTTTTAAAAGGTGGACAGCTGAACTGTTTAAACAGCTGGTATTTGAGTAGGAATAGTTTATTAGTTAACTCTTCACAATTAGCTGAACTGTGAATTTAGCAGCTGAAACTGATAAATGAACATGCCTTAGAATTGAAGTGAAGTTGAAAATGAGTTTAATTGTCAAAGT
>SSNS01000547.1:348245-358928 GCA_006937985.1 Aphyosemion australe | reverse complement strand
GGGGGGGTTAAAATTAAAGTGTTTTGTCTCTAAATGTGTGTGTGCAATGTTTGTCTATGAGAGAAGTGGGCATTGTAATAGATTCAGTGTGTTCCATTACTCTAACTGTGTTTTCAGCTTTGCTCTCCAGTGTTCTTTCCATGCTTGGTAGTGTTCTGCCAAATGCTACTTGTGTTTATTCAATGAATGGTATGTGTGTGTCATGTGAAAATATGGCTGTGTTTACCAAATGAAAACACGTGTTCCATTTTGTTAACATGTTACAAGATTTGATGGCAGAGTTGTTTTGCAAAGGGATGCCAGGGTTTAGGAATTTGTGTGTGATGTTTGGGGTTTTGTGTTTGCAGTTTTGAAAGAAACGTATAGTTTCGACAAACGCGTTTTAGCAATCGAAAAAAACTGTAATCAACATTGTTTTGTTTAACTTAAAAAAATAGTTTGATCATAAAATTTAAAAAAATTTCAAATTAAAGTTGTGTCTTATTCTAGTATTTGATATTTCCTACTGCATGAGTTCAGTTATATTCATTCGTGCACTTTACTATTCATGTTCTGAGTTTATTGAAAAAATTGTTCTGTAATAGTTCCTTTACTATTGTGATCAAAAACACTGAATCTCAATAGGGTATTCTACAGTTGACGTCACCACGCAAAGGCTGCTGGGAAGGGTCATACTGATAAGCCGCATTAACAATAGAAAATATACAGTTTCAGAGCGTTTTGACATCGATATGAAGGCATAAAATGGAGGAAATTGTTTTAACAAAAAAAAAACATACCAGAGAGCTTTTCTTGATGGCGACCCTGCTAATTATCGATCACCAGAACTGAAGCGCTAGCTCTAATGAAAGTGAAAGTAAAAACTAACCCTCGCTGGCAGCGCTGTTGTTTTAAATGCCATTATTCCCATCACGGCTCCAGTTCATTACTCACAGTGCTCAAGTAACATTTTCTCAAGGTAGTTTTTTTAACTGTCAGGTTATCATTTGTGTCCCTACTTTTTATATTCCACTCACCTCTGGTCAAAAGACTTTTTCGTGGACGTTTGGGTGGACATGCTGTTTGGCCCAGACGTTCAGCTGGACCGCTGCCTCCTTGTTAACTCGCCTCCGGTAACACCGCTGCCTCTAACTCTCCGTTAACAATGCTGTGTCCTGCATTAACTCTCCTCCGCTGCTCCTCCTGGATAACCCCACGTCTGAGAGCGTCGTTACGACCGGCGGCTGGTCATTCTCGGATGTAGGACTTTCCCCTCCAGGAAGATGTAAGTAACAAATATATGAGCTTTTCTTGATCTGCTCCACACAGTTAAAATCCGCTCGTCCAACTTAAAAACTACCACCGCTTTGCTTCTTCTGTCTTTAGCTTAGCCCGTGTAGCTTTCCAGCTGTTTCACGTGGTGTCGGCCTGAAACTGGCGTCTCCGGGTCCGGCAGCATTAAACTATTGACTTTACCGGCTTTGGAAAAGGGATAAAAAGTCCTCTCCAACATCCGATCTGGGCGTGTAGAGACTGGGCGATTAGCACCTCGCCCAGCAGCAGCGTTAAGTTCCTTGCTGTTTGAAAATCTTTAGGAGACGAAAAAATAACTTTAGCTAGATCTGAGCGCCTCAGTCCCATAGGAATCCATACTAAAATATAGATTGTTTGTATGACCATATTTCCCAGAGTGCTTTGCGGCAATCTATTTTTAGCTACTGTAGAAAGCTCTATTCTGAGGCTGATCTGTAAATAGTTTTCAAATAAACAATACATATAGCAACTTGTGATCAATCCATATCAATTTCAGACTTAAAATAATGTACTGAGTTAAGCCACACCCACTTCCGGTTGAACCACGCCCGTTTCCGGGTTTAGGCCCCGCCCACTCCGAGTACAGATACAGATAATTTAGATGGTTGAACAGATACAGATACAGATACAGATAGTGGTGTACTCGCTCATCCCTAGCTTGTAGGCACAATCACAGAATAAATTTTTATTTTGTAATTTGCACAGCTTGGTTTTCTTTAAAATAATGTTAAACATAAATCTGCCTGGTCAAATGACAGAAGTGACTCTTTTGTGGCAGATTTTAACCAATCTTCCTGCTTTTACTCACAATGCAAAAGCAATTATTTTGTAATAAAATATGAATGATATTTTATGTTTCTTACATTTAGCAGGAAGAATGCACCAGAGTTTTGCCTAGAAATGATGTTTTGTTACCAATCTTGACCCAGGGTGACTAAATCAGGAAAGGTTGCTCTAATGAAGAGACCACACACACAGCACAGACACCAAGCACAGAACCCCCCCCCCCCACACACACACACACACTAATGTAAATGGTTGTATCTGTTTCAGTCCATGTAGTTTTGCTTGTTACATTCCTACTCTGTCTCGCTACTCCACTGAAAAATTCTGTTGAAATTCTCTTTTAATATAACTTTCTGATGTGAGTGCATTAATAATTTGGTCATGTCAGCACAGAATGATAACATAAAAATTGACGTTTTTATCTTTTTCTGTTATTTCAGTGGAAGTAGAGCAGAAAATCTTAATATTATAGCACTCATTCTTGAGAGTTGGGACAAAACATGTCCTTCATACAAACATGTGATTTAGGTTAAAAATAAAAATTAATTATCATGATTTACTGACTTGCCATGTTTAATCTAAAGGAAATTAGTATCCTAATGTTGTCAGTGCAAATTTTCTTTCTCTTTTGAAAAATATTGCCTAAATGCTGAGGTTTATGTTAGTTTTTTTGTCTTCACCACAAAGTAACAATATTGATCAGCCCCAAAAACTTGAGAAAAGTGTAAAAATGTGAATACATATATATAAATATGTGAAGCAATGCTTGAAGTAAGTAGTAGTTTTCATAAAAATCTGCTTGCCAAAGTTGTGTCCTCAGTTTCTGTCAACTCCGTCAGATTTTTCATAAACTTCATTTAATCAGGCAATAGCATGGTCATCTGTGTCACCAAGGACCCTTTTGAGGTTCCCATGCTGTGCTGATATCAGCACTAGCACACACACTCTGGTCATTTTAAAACTTTTAGATATTTTATCACTGTTTTTATGTAGTAACTGTGTGAAATTTTGCTGCCTCTTGGCCAGGACACCCTTGTAAAAGAGGTTTTTAATCTCAATGGGTTTTTTATCTCCTGGTTAAATAAAGGTTAAATAAAAAAAAAAAATAAAAAAAAAAGATATTTTATACAAACACTGTCATTATTTCGAAGGTCACAACTGGACCATGTCAACACCATCTTTCCATTGTGATGTGCTTTTTAAAGAAAAAGTGGATTTAACTTAGGCATTTTAGTGAGGTTATTGAGACAGCTAGCAACTGAGGAAAAGGTTACTAGCTGCTATGTACAATGCATCCTTTGAAGGGAAAATACATGGCCTTTCGGCAACTCCGTCAGATTTCACGTCTGACGGAGTTGATAAGCTGACGGAGTTGACAGATCAACCTATAATGACTTAAAGTGGTAATAAAATATTATTTTTTATTAAATACATTTATATATATATATTTTACTGCCTCTTATGTCTTACTTATTTAAAGAACTGATTTTTAGTATGTTAAAATCAAAGGCAGAGTTTTAAAATGAGGATTTTTAGAGATCCAAGTTTTCTTAAATGTGTAAAATTCAAATTCCAATTTATATCTTGAATGTTATTACATATACATGTAGCTAAAACCTATTACAATATTAGTACTTTAGATTCTTGTTGGACTGCAAGAAATAAAAATGCATTCTTTATAGTGTGTCTGACGGAGTTGACATAAATCGAGTTCTAACTCGAAAAAAGTGAATTTGTTAAAAATAAGTTTTTTATTTAGAACCTGCACCTTTACATGGTTATATAGCTTAAACTTTTCTCTACACAAATAGATCATTAAAATGAATATAGTGTATATTTTTTAAAAAAAGATTTTAAAACCTGTTTTGTCCCAACTCTCAAGAATGAGTGATAGAATTGTTGTGAAAGAATAATGAATATAATATATAATATAATTATATAATATAATTTTAATCATTTATATTTTATTAACAATAATCAGGAAAAGCAAAAATATTAATGTTAATGTTTCTGCAGAGGTTTGAAAAAAGTGCCAATAAACTCTGACAAGATAGTATTCAAATTTACTGGATTCAGGTTAGATTTGTGGTTTCAGGTTTCAGATATGGCTATTATATTGAACTTCTTAAAAAAATACTTGAAAAATTTTAAGAAGTTCAATATAATAGCCATATCTGAAACCTGGCTAGACAGGGATAATACTACTGAAGTGGAACTTGATGGATATCAATTATACACAATGAATAGGAGGAATAAAAAAGGAGGTGGGGTTGCTATTTATGCAGCAAACGACTTGAGATGTACAGTAATCAAAAGTATGAGAAACAGTTGAAAATACCTATGAATGTCTAACGCTGGAAATAAATGTTGAAAAATCTCAAAATATAATTGTTTCATGTATCTACAGAACACCTGGAAGTTGTCTCCAGACGTTCATAGATAAAGTAAATGACAAAGTAAATAACAGAAAACCAGTAATAGTCTGTGGCGATTTCAATATAGATCTGTTAAATCCAAGTGAACATGTAAAAACAACAGACTTTATCAATACAATGTACACCACTAACTTATTTCCTCTAATTACAAAACCTTCTAGAATAACAGTAGACTCAGCAACACTAATAGACAATATATTCACAAATAAAAGAGAAAATAGAATAACGAGTGGTTTACTTATCAATGTTATTAGTGACCATCTTCCAGTCTTTGCCATCATACAAACCTTGAAAAATATAGGCAATAATATAAACGTTGAAGAGCCCAAACTGACCCGATATAGAACTGTAGAATCCATCACTGCTTTTAAAGCAGATTTAAAGCATGAAAGCTGGGAAGAATTATATAAACATAGTGATCCAAGTAAAGCGTTTGAAATCCTTCTAGAAAAAATACTTGAACTATATAATAAAAATTGTCCAATTAGAAAACAGAAGCAACAACTAACTACCAAGCCATGGATGACAAAGGGGCTACAAAATGCTTGCAAAAAGAAGAATACTCTATACAAAATATTCATAAAAACTAGAACAAAAGAGGCTGAAAACAGATACAAGAAATATAAAAACAAATTAACAACCATAATTAGGATTAATAAAAAGGAACACTTTGATAAATTATTACAACAGAACAAAAATAATACACAAGGAACATGGAAAATATTGAAAAGCATTATTAATAATAATGAGGGGGGAAAAAAGCATAATAGAGGCTCTGACCAGTGAAAATGGGCATCTTATAAATAATCATGGAGAAATTGCAAATGCACTAAATGATTATTTTGTAAATATTGGGACCAGCCTAGCAAATAAAATAGAAAAACCCAAAGTTAAAATGGACGTTACTGAACATATATCTGCAAACAAAGATACAATGTTTATTAAGGATACTGATGAAAATGAAATAATTTCCATTGTACAAAAATGTAAAGACAAAAGGTCGAAAGATTCTGAAGGAATTGATGTTATTGATAAAAAGCATTATAGAATGTATTGCAACACCCTTTGCATACATATGCAATCAATCATTTAAAACAGGCATTTTTCCCAGTAAAATGAAAATAGCTAAAGTTATACCTATTTTTAAGTCAGGTGAAAAAAAACTGTCATCCAATTACAGGCCAATCTCTCTGTTATCCCGGTTCTCCAAAATAATTGAAAAAATATTTGTTAGCAGATTGGACCATTTCATTGAAAAATATAATTTAATAAGTGAGCAACAGTATGGTTTTAGACAAAAAAGATCTACAGCAATGGCAGTGATAAACATGGTAGAGGGAATATCTAAAGCAATTGATAATAAAAAAAATGCAATAGGAATTTATCTAGATCTCAATAAGGCATTTGATACAATAGAGCATAATATCCTACTAACCAAACTATATAAATATGGCATATGAGGAACAGCTTATAACTGGTTAAAGAGTTACCTAACAGAAAGGAAACAATACACAGAAATACATAATGTAAAATCAACAACAAAACTAGTGCTCTGTGGGGTTCCACAAGGTTCAGTATTGGGACCCAAGTTATTTACACTTTACATCAATGATATCGTCAAAGTAACCAATAAATTGAATTACATTCTCTTTGCAGATGATACAAATATGTACATTACTGGGAAAGACTTGAGACAGCTTTTAAACACGGTTGGAAAAGAATTGGAAAAACTAAAAACCTGGTTCTTTGGTAATAAATTATCATTAAATCTAAGTAAAACTAAGTACACTATATTTGGAAAACAAGAACAAAAGGGTCTTTCTAAATTATTAATAAATGGAGAATAAATTGAAAGAGTAAATGAAAATAAATTTCTCGGTGTTATAATAGATTCGAAGCTAAGCTGGAAACCGCACATAGAAAATGTTAAAACTAAAATGTCGAAAACTATTGCAGTATTAAATAAAACGAAAGATATTTTAAATAGGAAATCATTACTACTTTTAAACCAAACATTAGTACATCCACATATGATGTACTGTTTGGAGGTTTGGGGAAAAACTTATAAAACTCATACAAAACCCATAGTTTTATTACAGAAAAGAGCAATAAGTATAATAACTAACTCTGATTACCACGCACCAACACACCCCCTGTTTGTAAAACTAAATATACTTAAATTTACAGACCTGGTCAAATTACAAACTGCACAAGTACTTTTTAAAGTATATAATAAAATAATTCCGGATTGTGTCCAGAGGCTGTTCAAGATCATAGAGACAAAGTATGAACTAAGAGGGGAGGGACAATTTGTACAACAAAAAGTTAGAACAAATGTCAGGAGTCAGAGTTGTTCAGTAGGAGTAAGAATATGGAATAACATAGACATTGGAATCAGGGCATGTAATACAGTTAAATCATTTAAAAAAATGTATGTCGAAAAAATTAGGACTAATTACTATAATGATTGTATGTGATTCAGTGTATTCAAAGTTGTGGATGAAAATGTTAAGGCTAATATGCACTTAAAAGTATTCTGATTTATAGAAAATGACTGTATATGGTAATCATTGATTTTCGTAGGATTATTGGTAGTTTTTTCTTTTTTTGACTTATTTTTTCGTTTATTGTTAATATTTTTACTACAATTAAAGGAACTAGAGGCAGGATCTTTAAAAAATCTGTAAAAAATTAAACATGTATGTTCATTTTTTCAAAGCTAATGGGTGATGAAGCGTTATAAACCTAAAAGAATGAGGCCACCCATGTATCGTTCCATTTTCTTAAACAGGCTGTTTGCTGCAAAATGCGCTGCAGTTCGGTCACGAATTTCCCGCGCTGCCCTACGGATGTGGCGTCAATTGACACTGCTTGCGCGTTCACGACAGCTTCAAAACAGAAAGAAAATGTGTTCGACACTGCAGATCGGTAGGTGGCGCTATTGCACCTTAAGTTGCTTGCCAACCGCCAAACTCCTAAAGAAGAACTGTGGGAATGGATTCTACTGCAACCAGCAAACGACCAAGCGTGGCACAAAGGAAGTTTATTCAGCGGCATCTCGTGAGTCAAAAACCAAATATGGTAAAAGACAGGCAGGGACCCGAATCTATATCGGATACGTGATTGACGAATGGAGGCTGCTTCAACTATATCTGGGACTCAAAAAGGATGCTGCCATGGCTCATTTCCTAGTGAGCAGGTAAGAAACATTATAGGTTGTGTTTAGAGATGATGACAATGATCTGACCTCACCGATGACTCAGAGAGAGCTAGCGTGCAGTAGCATTAGCTGTGATAGTAGCATTAGCTGTGATCAGGGCTGCAGCGTGGATTGCTTCGCCGCAATATTGTCCGTGAGAGCGGCGGGGAGTTGCCTTTTCAGCGTGAGATATTGGAGGTGTGGCGTGAGAGCGTGTGAAGAGGGTCAGGTAATGGTATTTTTGTGTTTGTGTAACATAGCCGTCTGTGCACGCTCCCGTGCTGGGCTGCAGTTACTCGCAGAGCCGGGCGCGTCGCTCGTGAGCATCGTTTTTTTTTCCTGCCTCTAGTTCCTTTAACAATTTTCGATTTTATTTTTTATTCTATTATTTATTTTTCTATTATTAAAAAAAAAAAAGGGAAATCTGATCGCGTAATAAGGGTAGGCATAAAAAGCTAGGCTTCAGCCTATACCTTTTGGTTATTCTACTTGTAATTATTGTATTGTGTTTTCTTTTCTTTTTCTATTTTTTAAAAAAATAACCAAATAAACGAAGAAAGGAAAGGAAGGTTACTAATTACTTAATTTAGGACAATATTATTCAGTAAAACAAACCATTAGTTACACAAGAATAAAATCATAATGATCAACATGCTAAAGCAAAAACAATTCACATTTTTGAACAAGTCTATTTATTACATTTTTTTACATTTACATTTTGGTGTGTAGTAGCTTGGCTCAAATATAAATACACTAATTATACAAGTTAGGAAAAATGAGTCATTCTGTAAAATGCTAACTATTATCTGTAATAAAGTTTAAATGTTTCGTTCCGTGAACGCACCACAGGTGGATAAAGTGTAGTTCCAGATGCGGCCGCTGGGTGGTGTTGTTGCTCCTCGGCGTTCTTGCACTGAAGCGAAGGTGGAGTTGCTGTACCTCCTTCGTTGAACGAAGGGGAGAGGAGCTGCTGCCTTTCGGTTCGGTGTAATCCGTCTCTCCACGGCTCGCTCAATCAGTCGTCCGCCATGGCGACCGCATGCAGCTTCCTGTCCGCTGCGAGCTGCATTTAAAACCCAACAGTGGATTCTTCTTCTTCTACAGTTGAACGTGGATGTAAGAGCTCCATTCAGCTCTGGGAAACACTTGGAAGAAGCTCGCATCAGGAGAGAAGAAGACGGGTAAGCAGTCCTCCAGTCAGTCAGTGTGTGCTCTAATAAGGGAAGTGATTCAACTTGTTTGAGAAGATTAAGGTTAAGTCTTGGGAGTATTTCTCGTGTTGCTGTGGATTTCTGATGAAAGAGTGACTGTCCTCTCGGTCCTGCAGTGAGTGAGTGAGTGAGTGAGTGAGAGTCGGTTGCATTGCACTAATATTCGTCAGCAGAGGCTGCAGTCAGGTTTCGTTGCTGTAAATATGATTTATGTCTCGCTGCTGCATTTAAATTATCTTCAGGAATCGTGCGCTTTTATATAAATAGCTTCCAGAGCGTCCAGGTGAATCCAAGCAGTTTATTATTGTCAAAAACACCCTACCTGCTGATGAGGATTACAGCAGCCTGCTCCATTAACCCACATTACCTTAAACACATGTCAGGAAGCACCACTCCAAGTGTCGGATTTCTTATTTCATTCCTATGCGCAATGTATTTATTTATTTTTCACCCAATTTTGCAGAAACTCCATCATGCACGCAGGTTGGCACACCTTTCACTTCCTAAACACGTGACCCTGCCAGGAAAAAATGAGAACTTCAGCACAACCTGCCACACCCTGCGACTTGTGGCTGAATTACAGAGCAGATTGAGTTTATGTTATGGAGCTTCTCTCAGGTAGCCAAGCCTGTGGCCCTTAAGCTGTCACTAAAGGCTTCCAGCTGTGCAGCTGTGGGCTCCAACTGAGAGGCCCCTGCACACAGAGAAGCCACTGTTAATAAAACCCAGCTCAACGCTCAACATCTAGCAAAGTAGTTCAAAGGCAGGGGTAAAACACTCACGAGTCTGTAAACGTTCCTCTGGTATTGTACACTGGGCCACTCTGGGAACATGATCTGCACAACTGGTGTGTGTGTGTGTGTGTGTGCCTGTGTGTGTGTGTGTGTGTGTGTGTGTGTGTGTGTGTTTTTGGCCCTGAGTTTCCCATTCACAGCAACACACTTGCACTCATGACTGCTTGATTCATGATACTCTGTGTGTGCAAGGGGGCAGGGAGTGAGGGAGAGGTGGAGGACTAGCCTAGTGAACTAGACCAAATTCTTGCTTTGCAGAGTTTGGTCTAGGCACGCTTCATAGGAACCCTCGCTGCCTGTGGCTGTCCAATCACAGCTCGCTATAGTTTTGGTTGGGCCAATCACAGCGCTCTATATTGTGGGCCAATCACAGAGCGGGAGTAGCCGATGACGTCAGCGCTGCGGCCACAAACCCAAGCAACATGGCGGCGGCGCAGGAAACACGCTCGTTTGAAATGGCTTTGTCATCAACATTGGATTATTTAGACTCCAACGTGCGTAAGTCTGTCAGATATACTTAGCGGCTTCTTATTTTTATCAAACAAAGTAGTGCAATGTCCCAGTACACCTGATATTCACATGTTTTTCATACAAAAACGACAGAAATCATTGATGTTAGACGCCATAGCTGCCTCCCGCTTTTCCGTCGCTGTGATTACGTCACGTTGTTCGTTACTCTGATTGGTCCTAGCACTATCCAATTGCGTGCTGACATTTTGAAAGACAACTGTAGCTGCACAGGTCCGACGAAATAAGGGCCACGAATCATACGGGTGTCTTTCGAAGATTTATTCTCGTTTTTTATCTCTCTCTTCCATCAACACCGTGAAAACTATAAATAAAGAACATTTGGCTCAGATTGTGTATTTTACAGTTCCTTTTTAGAGCCTGAACAGTCTGAAATTATGTACAATAAACATCACAACAATAATATTTTCATTTTTAAATAAAATAAAACAAAACCA
>SSNS01000547.1:312031-331811 GCA_006937985.1 Aphyosemion australe | reverse complement strand
TGTGTCCTGACCTTAGGGATAACCAGGAGACGGCTGCCAGAGGAGCGCAGAGGCCGCGAGGGTTTGTAGGGTAAAAGCAATTCTGAGAGATAAGAAGGCCCAAGACCATTAAGACACTTAAAAACCATTAAAAGAACCTTAAAATCGATCCTGAAACATACGGGGAGCCAATGCAATGATTCTAAGACTGGTGTAATGTGCTCCCGCCTCCTGGTCTTCGTCAGGACACGTGCTGCTGAATTTTGTAAAAGTTGTAAACCTGAAATGCTCTTTTTGGGAAGACCAGAAAGCAGGGCATTACAGTAATCTATTCTACTGGTGATAAAAGCATGCATCAGCGTCTCCGTATTAGCCCGAGAGAGAATGGGGCGGACTCTGGCGATGTTCTTTAGATGATAAAAACCTATTTTAGTGATGTTTCTAATGTGAGGTAAAAAAGTCAGCTCAGAGTCAAAAATCACACCCAGGTTCTTCACTTGCTGAGATGGATTAAAAGACAGTGATTGTAGTTTTGGTAAAAGTCTCTCTCTCTGAGCCTCAGGACCGATAACTAAAACTTCAGTTTTGTCCTGGTTGAGCTGGAGAAAGTTTTCTGCCATCCAGGATTTGATGTCTAAAATGCAGTTAAAAAGTGTGTCCATTGGCTGTGTGTCATCAGGAGACACGGAGATGTACAACTGTGTATCATCAGCGTAACTGTGAAAGTCCACTCCATGTCTCCTGATGACACCACCAAGAGGAAGCATATAAAGGTTAAAAAGCACTGGGCCTAAAATAGAACCCTGGGGCACACCACATGTAATCCTATGAGCCCCAGAGGAACAGGTATCTAAACTCACCATAAACGTCCTGTCTGTGAGATAAGAGGTGAACCATCTGTGAACAGCACCAGAGAGGCCAATCTGTTTTAAACGGGTTAAAAGAATAGTGTGGTCTACTGTGTCAAAGGCAGCACTTAGATCCAGTAGAACCAACAGTGTCACTCTCCGTTCATCATAATTTAATCTAAAATCATTTAAAATCTTCAGAAGTGCCGTCTCTGTGCTGTGGTTCACCCTAAAACCAGACTGAAATTTCTCCAGGACATTATGAGTAATTATAAAATCATTGAGTTGAGCTAAAACAAGCTTTTCTAAAATTTTGCTTAAAAATGGTAAATTAGACACCGGTCTATAATTGTTAAAATCATTGAGATCTAAGTTGTTTTTCTTCAACAGGGGCCTCACCACCGCCCCTTTAAAGGCGGCCGGAAAGACCCCTGTCTGAAGTGAACAATTCATCAGGGTTAAAATCTCATCTCTAAAAGATCCATAAAACTGTTTAAAAAATGCAGTGGGAACTGGGTCCAGAACACATGTGGTGGGCCTCACCGAGGAGAAAACTTTATCAAGGGTGTCAGCTTCTACCAGGACAAAACCGTCCAGCGTTTCCTCTGGTGAAGACACACATTCAGATTTGTCTAAAACCATGTTACTATGAGAGGATAAAATATTGCATCTGATGGTGTCTACCTTCCCCCTGAAGTGGTCTGCAAACTCCTCACAGAGGGCGTTAGATGGGGTTCTCTGAAATGTATTATTTGCGCTGTTTAAGATATTGTTTATGGTGGAGAAAAGAATTCTGGGATTATGTTTATTGTCTGAAATGAATTTGGAAAAGTAAGCATTTCTTCAATTTCTTACAGCGTTATTATATGATTTAAGTAGTTCTGTGTATATTTGATGGTTTATTGTAATTTTATTTTTTCTCCATTTCCTCTCTGCTGCCCTGCAGTCTCTCTTTAGTTTCTTTAGTATTTCATTTCTCCACGGTGATGCACGTTTTGACTGTAGCTTTTTAACTTTGAGTGGAGCAAGCAGGTTGAGAGTGGATTGAAGTCTACTGTTAAAATCATTGACAATAAGATTACAAGATGCAGGTACCGGAATAGGAGGGATCTTTCTAAAAGCTTCAAGAAAACCAGCAGCCACTTCAGGGGTGAGATGACGTTTCCTTACAGTTCTCACAGAGGGCTCCCGCTGGGTAAAACTAGTGATGCTAAAAAACACGCAGTAGTGGTCAGAGACAGCCAAGTCAACAACAGAGGACACACTGGTGGACAGGCCATGCGTGATGACCAAGTCCAGGGTGTGTCCTCTGTTGTGAGTCGGCTGTGTGACATGTTGACTAAAATCCATATAATTCAGAATATTTAAGAAATCTCTTGATAAAGGATCTAAAAGATTATCCACGTGTAGATTAAAATCACCAGCTAAAATGATCCTTTCAAAGGAGTTGTGCAGAATTGATAAAAACTCTGAAAATTCTTGAATAAAAAGTGCACTCTGCTTAGGAGGCCTATAAACTGTGACACATAAAATCTGAGGAGTGCTAAAAACAGTTGCTGTGTATTCAAAGCTTTTAAAATTATCAAATAAAACAGGTTTGGCGGTAAGTGTTGATGAACCTATAAAAGCAGTACCGCCACCCTTCTTGCTACTCCTCGTTGAATAAGTGAAATTAAAATTTGGCGGGGAGGCCTCTGTGAGAACAGCAGGTGCATCTGTACTCAGCCACGTTTCTGTTAAAAGCAAGCATTGAATTTTATGGTCTAAAATCAGGTCATTCATTAAAAATGTTTTGTTCAGCAGAGAGCGAACATTTAAAAGAGCCATATTAATAATAACTGGTGATGGAGTGACTGTATTACTTACTGAGAGTGGGACTTTTGGTAATTGTTTTAGATTATTGTAGTTGCATTTGTTCTGTCTATGAATGTTTGTCCGCTCTCTGCTGATAATGACAGGTATGAGTGAGGTATGGCAAGGTCCAAGTCCGATATGTGAATAACTGTTAAAATCAGAGCTGGGTTCGTAGGAGCAGGGACCCGCTGCACATCATGAAGTAGGGGCTGGAGGGGCAGGTGGGGTCAGGGGNAGTCCACAAAAAATAAACAACTAGACGTCCATATTCGATTTTGGGAGGCTGGTGCTGTTCAGTCACGTTATCTTGGATCACAATTTATGGGACATTCAAAGGCTGAAGATCTGCTGCACCATTTCAAAGTGAGTACATTTGTACTTTTGTTTATGAAGTGGTATTCAGATGAATTAAAGAGACAAGATGTGTTCATTTTTTTGAGGCTTTTTGCTTTTAGATAGTTTTAATAAGCAAATTTTGAAATTACTATAAGCAAATTTCAAATCAATTATGTTGTAATGTTTTCAGGTTTTCTTTCTCATGTCAAATAATGAAATTTAATATTTATTCATAGGATTGTGTGCGCCTGCTAGACATGAAGAATCTCCTTTCCATCAGTATGGATGGGCCAAATGTGAACTTGAAGTTTTTAAATCAGTTCCAGCAAGAGCATGCTGAACTACATGGAGGCCGCCAATTAATAAATGTTGGAAGCTGTGGACTGCACACTCTGCACAATTCACTCAAGACTGGCTTCTCTACATGGAATATTGAGAAACTGTTAAGAGCAATGCACTTTCTTTTTCACAACGTCCCTGCAAGAAGAGAAGATTTTACAAAACTTACAGGCTCATCTCTTTTCCCACTCCCATTCTGTGGACACAGATGGGTGGAAAATCTTCCTGTTGCAGAGAGAGCTATTGAAGTATGGCCAAAGCTTAAAGAGTATGTGAAGGCAGTCCATAGGAAAGAACTACCAAAACCTGGAACCTCTTCTTTTGATACTATTCAAGCAGCAAATGAAGATCCCCTGATTTCAGCCAAACTTCAGTTTTTCATGGCAATCTCCAGAACTTTTTGTCCATTTTTAAAGAAATACCAAACAGATGAGCCAGTCCTGCCATTCCTGTGCAGCGACTTGACAGAGTTGTTGATGGTAATAATCTGCTTCATTTATAGACATTTCTCAGTTTTAAAGTGGGTAATCTACAATTTTTTTTTTCATTTGATAGAGTCTACTGAGACGTTTCATCCAAAGGGAGCTGCTACAAGACATCACTCCCTTTCAGTTGGCCAAACTGGACACCACTGACCAGAGAAACTGGGTCAATGCGAGCCACGTTGACATTTGCTTGGGTGCTGAGTCTGCCATTAAGGTATTGTTTATTTTTTTATATGTATATTTAAAAAAATACTTAAAACACACTGCATTAATTCCCGATGTATTAATTATTTGATGCTATCCCTCCTTGGTAGGCTCTTCAAAGCAAACCTAATAACAGAGTAGGTGACCTCACTGCCCTCGAATTTAGAAAGGACTGCATAAGATGCCTCTCAAGCATTGTTAAGAAAGTGCAAGAAAAGAGCCCTTTGAAATACCCCACTGTCAGGCAGATTGCAGGCTTGGACCCCTCCATCATGAGCAGAGACCCAGAATGGCGCAAGGGAAAGATGAAGTCTCTAGTTCAGAGATTTCTGCAGGACAAGCAGTTGACAGGAGGGATTTCTGCTGGTAGGAATTTTATAGGGAATGCTTTAAAATAAAGGTTATGACTAGCTTTTAAAGGCAGGGTCCGTAAGTTGATGTTATCAGAGCAAGGAAGGGGAGATTTTAAAATTCGAAAGGCTGTTACTCTATCCCCAGCCTGAGCCAAAAGCCACGCCTCCTAACGTGCACATGCAGGGAAAGCCGAGTCAAGAGAGAGAACATCGGAAATGCAGCGCTATTGGTCAACGTGGTAGGCTTGCAGAAATGATTAGTTTAGCTGTAAAGCCAGGGGAGGGACTTAGGAGAAAAATAAAATATGAAAGATGACTTACTTTTTCTCATAGAACAGGGTCAGATGATCACATTTAAGCATTTTTAAAGTTATTTTAACAATTCCAACTTACGTACCCTGCCTGCATGCACATTTTAAACAAAATTGACAATCTGTTGTCTTAAACAGTGTGTGTATATATATATAAAATACAAAAAGTTTACATTGATATCCTGTACCAATGTGATGTCTGAATAAATGTCCATCCATTAAAGTGGATTAGATTTAATTACTGCTTTTTGTGTTGTTGCAGGTGATACTGTTGTGCAACAGTTTGACAGCTTTCTCTCTCTGCATGGCAAAAGTGAGGAGCTCCTCTCTTTCAAACCCATGGAGCAAAGACTTGATGCTTTTCTTCATGATGCTCTCAACCAGACTTATCCTGAGCTCTGGAGTTTCCTTCAGCGCCTGTTGCTTCTATCTCATGGTCAAGCTACAGTAGAGAGAGGCTAGTCTGTGACCAAGTTAGAGCTTGTGGGAGGGTTCTCAAAGTTCCCCTCACAAAAGAGCTACTAGCATCTGTAGCATCAGCCAGGACTAGATATAGGATCTACCTTGAGGAAGAGAGACAAAAGCGAGAGGGTGCCATGCGTGGACTTAAGAGAAAAGCTTTGGAAGATGAGCTAGAACAGCTGAAAAAGAAAAGGGAGATATTAAGGGTGGTGTGTGTCAGCCTTCAGAAAGATGCTGATCAACTAGCTGAACAGGCAGAAAACAAACCGAGCACGCTTATGGCTCAAATGTTAACAAAATCTAATACTCTAAGAAAGAGACACAGGGACAAATGCAGTGAACTGGAAAATGTTGAGTCAGAGCTGGAATCAAAAAATAGCGAGCTAAGGCACATGCATTAATCCTGTTGTGTGTAAAAAAAAAATGCTGTAGCATGTTCCATAACATGCAACATTCCATGTAACTATGCATTTGTTATGTTCCAGGCATACATTTTTTTTTGTTTATCTCATAATACATCGAGTTCCCAGAGGATCTTTTATATACATATATATCCGTGGCTTCTCATGTGTGTTTGTTAATGGCATTAAAAGGGTAAAAATATGGCATTAAAATGGCATTAAAAAGCATTAAATTTGTTTTGCTGATTTCTGCAGAAACCCTGAGATATAACAGCTGAACACACTTGTGGCATTCTTGCTACAATAGAAATCAAATCTTCTTCAGAAAGTTCTTCCCATATCTGTTGCAGATGTTCCCATAAATGTGTGGCACTTGTAGGTTGCTTTGCTTTCTCTCTTCTGTCCAGTTCATCCCAAACCAGCTCCATGGGGTTTAAGTCTGGAGACTGTGCTGGCCACTCCATGTTTTCAAGCTTACCATCTTGTTGTTTTTTCCTGAGGTAGTTCTGGCATAGCTTGGACTTATGTTTTGGGTCATTATTTTGCTGTAGGATGAACCCCTGACCAACTAGGCTCATACCAGAGGGTACTGCATGGCGCTGGAGAATGCTGTGGTAGCCGTTTTGGTTCAGGGTGCCTCTCACTCTGTACAAGTCACCGACCGTGGATCCAGCAAAACAGCCGCAGACCATCACACTTCCTCCTCCATGTTTCAAATCAAATCAAATCAAACTTTATTTATAAAGCACCTTTCCAACATAAAATGCAACTCAAAGTGCTTTACAGATTAAAATGACCCTATATAACCGTCATTCCCTTCCCTCCCACACAAGTTAAAAACATTGGCACAGTCATTACACCCCCCCCCACACACACACACACACACACAACTCCCATACACACACACTTAAGAACATCAGTAAGAATTATATTTGGCTGAGTTCAGATGAGCCAGATAAGGTAGGGCAAGGAAACGCCATCAGAGGAGCCGTCTGCCCCGGCAGCAGTAGGTCAACTGCAGCAGCCGAGGCACCAACACAGGGTGCAACGGAGAGGGAGGGCACAGACCCCACCTCCACCCAAGCACTACCCAGAGGGCACCCAGGCAGCAACAGTCGACCACCGCCCCCGAGGCAGAGGGCCCCCCCACAGAGGAAACACTGGAAGAAAGATTAAAAGATTAATGTAAGATGAATATAAAAATAACAGTAGCTAATATAATAGTAAAAGTAATAAATAAATAATAAATAAGATTATAATATATATTAAAATAACATAGAACACAAATAATGATAAAATGAATAAAATAAAATATGCACAGCATCAAATTTAATAAATAACAATCAGTTAAAAGCTAAGCTAAAAAGGTGAGTCTTGAGCCTGCTCTTAAAAACATGAACGGTCTCTGCGGCCCTGAGGTCCTCCGGCAGCCTGTTCCAGAGGTGAGGGCCATAATACTGAAAAGACGCCTCGCCATGAGTATGTGTCCTGACCTTAGGGATAACCAGGAGACGGCTGCCAGAGGAGCGCAGAGGCCGCGAGGGTTTGTAGGGTAAAAGCAATTCTGAGAGATAAGAAGGCCCAAGACCATTAAGACACTTAAAAACCATTAAAAGAACCTTAAAATCGATCCTGAAACATACGGGGAGCCAATGCAATGATTCTAAGACTGGTGTAATGTGCTCCCGCCTCCTGGTCTTCGTCAGGACACGTGCTGCTGAATTTTGTAAAAGTTGTAAACCTGAAATGCTCTTTTTGGGAAGACCAGAAAGCAGGGCATTACAGTAATCTATTCTACTGGTGATAAAAGCATGCATCAGCGTCTCCGTATTAGCCCGAGAGAGAATGGGGCGGACTCTGGCGATGTTCTTTAGATGATAAAAACCTATTTTAGTGATGTTTCTAATGTGAGGTAAAAAAGTCAGCTCAG
This sequence comes from Aphyosemion australe, assembly GCA_006937985.1. Classification (NCBI taxonomy): domain Eukaryota; kingdom Metazoa; phylum Chordata; class Actinopteri; order Cyprinodontiformes; family Nothobranchiidae; genus Aphyosemion; species Aphyosemion australe. The sequence goes on along the minus strand of SSNS01000547.1, from coordinate 324,309 downwards.
AGTCAAAAATCACACCCAGGTTCTTCACTTGCTGAGATGGATTAAAAGACAGTGATTGTAGTTTTGGTAAAAGTCTCTCTCTCTGAGCCTCAGGACCGATAACTAAAACTTCAGTTTTGTCCTGGTTGAGCTGGAGAAAGTTTTCTGCCATCCAGGATTTGATGTCTAAAATGCAGTTAAAAAGTGTGTCCATTGGCTGTGTGTCATCAGGAGACACGGAGATGTACAACTGTGTATCATCAGCGTAACTGTGAAAGTCCACTCCATGTCTCCTGATGACACCACCAAGAGGAAGCATATAAAGGTTAAAAAGCACTGGGCCTAAAATAGAACCCTGGGGCACACCACATGTAATCCTATGAGCCCCAGAGGAACAGGTATCTAAACTCACCATAAACGTCCTGTCTGTGAGATAAGAGGTGAACCATCTGTGAACAGCACCAGAGAGGCCAATCTGTTTTAAACGGGTTAAAAGAATAGTGTGGTCTACTGTGTCAAAGGCAGCACTTAGATCCAGTAGAACCAACAGTGTCACTCTCCGTTCATCATAATTTAATCTAAAATCATTTAAAATCTTCAGAAGTGCCGTCTCTGTGCTGTGGTTCACCCTAAAACCAGACTGAAATTTCTCCAGGACATTATGAGTAATTATAAAATCATTGAGTTGAGCTAAAACAAGCTTTTCTAAAATTTTGCTTAAAAATGGTAAATTAGACACCGGTCTATAATTGTTAAAATCATTGAGATCTAAGTTGTTTTTCTTCAACAGGGGCCTCACCACCGCCCCTTTAAAGGCGGCCGGAAAGACCCCTGTCTGAAGTGAACAATTCATCAGGGTTAAAATCTCATCTCTAAAAGATCCATAAAACTGTTTAAAAAATGCAGTGGGAACTGGGTCCAGAACACATGTGGTGGGCCTCACTGAGGAGAAAACTTTATCAAGAGTCTCAGCCTCTACCAGGACAAAACCGTCCAGCGTTTCCTCNGGTGAAGACACACATTCAGACTTGTCTAAAACCACGTTACTATGAGAGGATAAAATGTTGCATCTGATGGTGTCTACCTTCCCCCTGAAGTGGTCTGCAAACTCCTCACAGAGGGCGTTAGATGGGGTTCTCTGAAATGCATTATTTGCGCTGTTTAAGATATTGTTTATGGTGGAGAAAAGAATTCTGGGATTATGTTTATTGTCTGAAATGAATTTGGAAAAGTAAGCATTTCTTGAGTTTCTCACTGCGTTATTATATGATTTAAGTAGTTCTGTGTATATTTGATGGTTTATTGTAATTTTATTTTTTCTCCATTTCCTCTCTGCTGCCCTGCAGTCTCTCTTTAGTTTCTTTAGTATTTCATTTCTCCACGGTGATGCACGTTTTGACTGTAGCTTTTTAACTTTGAGTGGAGCAAGCAGGTTGAGAGTGGATTGAAGTCTACTGTTAAAATCATTGACAATAAGATCACAAGATGCAGGTACCGGAATAGGAGGGATCTTTCTAAAAGCTTCAAGAAAACCAGCAGCCACTTCAGGGGTGAGATGACGTTTCCTTACAGTTCTCACAGAGGGCTCCCGCTGGGTAAAACTAGTGATGCTAAAAAACACGCAGTAGTGGTCAGAGACAGCCAAGTCAACAACAGAGGACACACTGGTGGACAGGCCATGCGTGATGACCAAGTCCAGGGTGTGTCCTCTGTTGTGAGTCGGCTGTGTGACATGTTGACTAAAATCCATATAATTCAGAATATTTAAGAAATCTCTTGATAAAGGATCTAAAAGATTATCCACGTGTAGATTAAAATCACCAGCTAAAATGATCCTTTCAAAGGAGTTGTGCAGAATTGATAAAAACTCTGAAAATTCTTGAATAAAAAGTGCACTCTGCTTAGGAGGCCTATAAACTGTGACACATAAAATCTGAGGAGTGCTAAAAACAGTTGCTGTGTATTCAAAGCTTTTAAAATTATCAAATAAAACAGGTTTGGCGGTAAGTGTTGATGAACCTATAAAAGCAGTACCGCCACCCTTCTTGCTACTCCTCGTTGAATAAGTGAAATTAAAATTTGGCGGGGAGGCCTCTGTGAGAACAGCAGGTGCATCTGTACTCAGCCACGTTTCTGTTAAAAGCAAGCATTGAATTTTATGGTCTAAAATCAGGTCATTCATTAAAAATGTTTTGTTCAGCAGAGAGCGAACATTTAAAAGAGCCATATTAATAATAACTGGTGATGGAGTGACTGTATTACTTACTGAGAGTGGGACTTTTGGTAATTGTTTTAGATTATTGTAGTTGCATTTGTTCTGTCTATGAATGTTTGTCCGCTCTCTGCTGATAATGACAGGTATGAGTGAGGTATGGCAAGGTCCAAGTCCGCTATGTGAATAACTGTTAAAATCAGAGCTGGGTTCGTAGGAGCAGGGACCCGCTGCACATCAGGAAGTAGGGGCTGGAGGGGCAGGTGGCACAGGGGGGTAGACAGGGGGGGGCGGGGGCAGGCCAGGCTCATAGCTAGTGTGCGGGTCCCCTGTCTATTAAGATGAAGCCCATCCGCTCCAAACAGATGACTCCTGCCCCAGAAAATGTTAAAATTGTCTATAAAACCAATATTGTGCAACACGGTGACAGAGGAAAGCCAAGTGCTCAGAGATAAAAGTCTGCTAAAACGGCCAATTCCTCTGCCGATGGTGGGAGTAGGGCCAGAAATAAAGACAGACACATGTGTGTTTTTTAAAAGATTAAAAAGGTGGATAAAATCACGCTTGAGGAGTTCTGACTGCTGCATGCGGATGTTGTTGGTACCAGCGTGGATGATAATTTTACTCACTGCTGAGTGACTCTGGATGAGGTCCGGGATCTGCTCTGCGATGTCCATCACCGTAGCTCCAGGAAAACAGAGAGTCAGGGCTCCTCTCATCCTCACGTTACGGATGATGGAGTCTCCAATGATGAGCGTGGTGGGTGGTGGGTCTACCTGTTGAGGCTGGGCAGAGGATCTTTCCAGGACCTGCTGGATGTTGGGCAGAACTTGCCCGGGACTGCAGCGATGAGTGGTCGGAGCCAAGGCCTTGTTTGGTTGAACTGCTCCTCGACGGGTTCTGGCTGCAGTCCTGGGATTGGCGCGACGTGGAAGGCTGCTGGCGTCCGACTGCTGGTCCCGTGGCGGCTGGGAGGGAGGCTGCGGACTTGCGGAGCTACGCCCCGGGGCTGGCAGGGGAGGAAAGTCCTGCTCCAATGCGTTGAAATGGTTGGACAACGGCAGGCTAGGTGGAGAAGATCGATCGGTGGCGGCTGCTCCGTGCCGCACCAGCTCTGCCGGGCCCAACCGTGGACCATGCACCCTGGAGCATAGGAGTGGAGCTGAGTGGACCTTTCGGCTTTGCCCCCTGCTGGAACCAACGCTCCTCCTCCGCAGCAGATGTTCCGCGGGCCTCTGGCGCCCCGAGTCCGCTTGGAGACCCAGAGATGGTTCTTCCCTCCGCAGCTTCGCCGGGCTGACAGGGGATGGTTTCTGCCAGCTGAGCGCCATCGGCGGCGGCGAAGGTCTGGCAGAAGATGAGGTCCACGTCGCGCTCGTGGTCCTGGATTTGGTGGAGCGTAGAGATCCTCTGCTCCAGCTCCAGAACTCTCTGGCTGAGCTTGACACAGCCGTCATACCCAGGGCTGCAGGTGAGTGGAGGCATGATACGGATAAAAGAGCAGTCAGCGCTCCAATTAAAACGTCCACCAATAAAAAGATGTTATTAAAAAGTTAGCACTGCTAAAATCGGTTAAAACCAGTCTTTTAAACGGGTTAAAATCCAGTTAAAAGGGTTAAAAACCGCGTTTCAATAGGGAGCCGGTCGTGACAGGTGACAGGTCTCACAAACAGAGGCTCAGGTTAGGGCGTGGTCCTCTCTTTTTCTCTCTTTTTGACAGTTGATGCCACATACTGTGGAACCATCCTTTCACCTATTCCACGGCGTACAAAGATCCTGCGTGATGAACCGAAGATTTCAAATTTGGATTCATCAGTCCATAATACCTTCTTCCAGTCTTAAGTAGTCCAAATGCGGTGTTCCATGGCCCAGGCAAGCCTCTTTCTCTTATTCTGACGTCTTAGCAGTGGCTTTTTTGTTGCAACTCATCCTGTCATACCTACAGCTCCAAGTCTTCTCTTCACAGTTGAAACTGAGACTTGCTTACTACGACCACTACCGTAAATCCTCTAATAAAGGCCTGTATTCCATTACCGGCCGGGTCTCCTATATTAGCCGGTCTCGCTGTCAGCGGGGGTAAATAAAGGCCGGTCTCTAATAGTGGCCGGGGCTACTATTAGAAACGTGTGGTTTTTGTCCGGAGATCGACGGTAAAGTGAGCCCTCACTCGATTTTTTGAGGCGCACGCATTCCACGTTTTACGGTAACGGCGGACTAGTGGATCATAATCTCCGGCTGCAAGATGAGCAGAAACAGAACGGATAATGCTAGTTTGCAGTGATCACTTCATCACAGGTAAGGGCTTACTAAAGGTTTTTATGGCGTTTTATTGTTTGTTGTATCGAAGGTGAGCAAAAACAGACTAGCAGGCAACTACTTCAGGGAACAGTTTTTTACTTTCGTTTTTACTCAGGCGGAGAACAGACACATCCAAGCAACACATATTCCAAAGAGTCACACTGCCACCTACTGGCAGGATTTATGAACACAGGCCCCATAACCTCACAGTAATTTAGAAACGCAGCTACAAAAACAGCAGGTAAACAGTTTGATACTGTTTTCACGTGTCCTCACCGCAAATAGCTTTCAGAGTGCTAATGTTTTTAGCAGTTAGCTCAGTGTTGTAATGTGGCATTAATACCGGTACCTTAATAAAAATATAAAATCAAACAAATGTACCAGAAATGTGGATTTAAAAAGGCATAAAACGTTAGTTATATGTCCGACTTTTAAAATGAAATGAGTCATAACCTAAAGGAAGATATCGTGTCTGTGCCAGCTCGTTTAGAACACTCACTTTCATCCGTCACGCTGTGTTTTATAGTAGAGCAAAACACTTCCTGTCCACTGTTTAAGTTCAGCGCCAGGGCAGGGTCACGTGAGTGAAACCCACCAATCATCACTTTTGATTTGCATGTGAGACTTCAGTCACCGCTCAAATAGACACAAAATCTTGTTTTTATTCATTCTACTGGTAGTTTATTTTGCTCAAATTGAAATATAGGCCTGCCTCTAATTCTGGCCTCCTTCCAATAAAGGCCTGAACCAGGATGCGCTTGAGTAAATAAAGGCCCGGGCCTGTATTAGAGGATTTACGGTATTAAAGGCAGGGTCCGTAAGATGGCGTTGTCAGGGAGGAGGAGATTTTAAAGTTTGAAAGGCAGTTGCTCACTCCCCCGCCCTTCCCGAAAGAGCTGAAAGTCACGTCTCCTAACGTGCACGTGCGGTAAAGCCGAGTCAACAGAGAGCGTCGCTACTTTGACCCAGAGCTGAGCTAGCTTTAGCAATGGAGCTTTCTAAGGTAAGGATGTTGTTTCCAACCAAAACTTGAGCTATTTACTGTTAACAAAAGGCATTTTATAGGAATATCTATGAATTTATGTTTTAAAAAGACCAGTAACAGTTGACATAATCTATATTATAAATAAACCCACTACTATCAAATTGTTAGCATTTTATTATGAGTCACTAGCATATTATTAGCCTATCTGAGCATTAGCTTCATGGACTAGTTTACATTTTATACTGATATGTCATTCAAGAAGGGATAAATGTACATCATGGCATAGGAATTATTCAGGCACAACTCATGAGTAAACAGCACGTTCTGTGTAGTCCTCCTATAATATAATCCTGTTGGTACCAGAGGTTTACTGGTTACTTTGTGTGTTTGGTGCTGGGTTACAACACAACCAGTACTGGTTTAGGCCTCATTTGGACAAGGTGTAAACCTGATCTAAATGTCTTTGTGTGTCAAATATAATTTACTACGCAGGAATATTGTTTTATATTTATATATTTTTATTCTAACACTATTTAGAGCTCAGTGATGGAGGAGTCAGCTGATGAAGAGTTTGAACCTCATCAAGCAGACGTGGTTCAAAACGGAGCCACCATCAGCCTTTTGAGGTTGTGGTGCAGCAGCTGTGAACCTTGAGAGGAAGATTTACCTCGAGTTCAGAATCTTGGATCAGAACGCATAGCTTGAATGGGTAAGCACAATAATATTACAACAAAAATAATACTCAATACTGTTGTTGTAACAGATCTTTCACTTTTATAGCAACGCCTACAGAACCAGAACCCTGAGCAGGCGAACGACGAGCTGGACGAAGACGCTGGTGATGTTTGATGTCCTTACCCTCTGGTCCTCGTGGAACAACTTCTTCATGATCAAATCAAACTTCTTGGTCTGTATGTTTCTGCTAGAGACGCCAACTGATTTAGAAAAGGAACGCTGCCAGTAGTCTGCCCAGAACTGCATGCAACTGTCCCACACATGGAGTTTATACTTTAAACAGGGTTCTTCGCCTGGCCAGGACACTGTGGAACACATTTCGAGCTGCATCTTACAGAAACATGTAGCATGGCAGCCTGACAAACCTGAGGGAGGCTGCAGAGTAGTAATTCCTAGTTGTGCAGTCTTGAGGATGAGGGAAAAATTCCCTGACCACAAAGGGAATTATGCTGGATTTATTCCAAGAAGATTTTAAGCAATAATTGTATTTAATTAGTAGTTTACATTATTGTCTGTTTGATATGACTAATCTAACGTTTTCTAACTAATCTATCTTTTACTGTGATGTGTTCAGTGTTTTATAATAAAGTGTTATAAAGCATAACTCCTCTGTGTTACATTTGTAAACTGCTGTAAATGTGAAACTCCTTTTGTATGACAACAGAATCTTCTCAACATCTACCTCAAACATTTTACAAACATCTCTAAATAATTAGTCCACATTTCACCAAAAGTAATCTTTATTTTCAAATATATATTTAGATTTACAAAATAATGGCACACAGTAAAAACAGAGAACGTTTTGTTGCCCCCAAAACCCGTTTCTGCATCAAAGTGTGACTTAAAAAATAAAAAGTCAAATAGAAGTGTATTTATATGGGGGAGACATATGGCAGAATATATTTTACCATCTCCATAAGTCTGTTGATGTTCTAACAGTTTCTGTGTTGATGGTCCTGGGACTCCAGACAACGAACCATAGCATCTTCCATCCTCAGGCCTTGGTTTGTAGCAGTGAGGAAGCCAAGTGTTTGTTTACCATCATGGTTTGAAGCTCTGGGATGTACGAGTCATCTTTGGCCACCTTCTTAGAATACAGCCCCCAGCACCATGATTTCTTGTATCTGAAATGAGACATGCAGTTATTTGTAGTAGCAAATTAATCAGCTAGAAAAATGAAATTTTTTTAACGGGACTGGTCAGGGCTGTTCACTCTGAGGTTTGATCTAAAATAATAATCTAAATATTCCAACTATAAATCCATCTGGAACCGCTACCGGTCCTTTTGGACTCCTTAAGTCCCGTTAGCATGACGGTAGCCGCACGGCTAACAGTGTTAGCTCCGGTAAGGAAAAAATAGGTCATTTGGGAACGCTACGACACACACAGAGGTTGGACCTTAAAAGATGATCCACGTATTTTAACAACAGATCATCCTGAGACCAGTAGAACCTTCGTGCCATCCTGGATTACAGCCAAAACAATAACAGCCGAGTTAACGAGGTCCCGCGCCGAGTTAACGAGCAACAGCTGCGGCCGCAGCGTCAGGAAAAGTTATTCTGGTAAGCTATCAATTAATTTTTTTCCGGAGTTATATTAATATATACACGCAGCGGTAAAACTGGGATCACATTGTTTTATTTTTCTGTAGAATATTGAATTATATTGGGACAGATTGATGAAGCTACCTCATCAGCTGAGAGGTCCCGGTTGCAGCTTCGAACACAGGAATTAAATATTCAATAAAAGTAAATAAACTGTACCGATTTTAGTTCTGAAGACGTTCATCCTCCTCCTCCTCCAGAACAGTTTCGCCAGCGGTGTCCATATCAGCTCACGAGTCTTCTTAGTTTAACAGTATCAAACATGTGTGCACCTTCGGTTTTCCAGCTTGCTGCGTTAGGAGTCAAACTCCGGTTGAACTCCGGTTGAACTCTTCGTGCGCTCCAATATTCGTTCTCCTCGTCGTAATCCAGAAAAAAGAATCTGACCGACTAGCAGAGGCTTCAGAAGCTACATCTGACTGATAAAACATTGTTGTGTGCTATAAAGCTAACGCAGAAATACCGAGCTGCTCACTGCTCTACACTATAGTTTTCTGAGGATCTCCTTGTGAAACGTCATCACTGGCTTAACATCAGACCGGAAGCCTTCCTCTGTTTTGTCCCGCGCAGTTTAAAAACACTGGATTATCTTAAAAATCCAGCCGTGAAAATCCCAAAAAGAAACTGACTTAAGTTAAAGTCCCAAGTCATCATCACACACTGGTGAAATTACATCTCCGCATTTGACCCATCCCCATGGTGGGGAGCGGTGAGCTGCAGCTGTGGCCGCGCTCGGGAACTATTTGGTGGTTTAACTTAGTGCTGAGTGTCAAGCGAGGAGGCATTGGGTCCCATTTTTTCAAAGTCTTTGGTATGACCCGACCGGGAATCGAACCCTGATCTCCCAGTCCCGGGGCGGACACTCTACCACTAGGCCACCAGAGCTGGCTTGAGGTTTTAATACATTTTTACACATGTGATTCAAAGGAAATTTGCCTCTGGCCAACGCCTTTAAAGCCTAGACTAATCATTAGCTTAAATACACAAATGATGAAATCCCCTTTCATTCAACTCTCCTTTTCCACAGTTAGCTATTATTTTACAGCCTGACATAACTTCAGTGCAGGCTTTTGTTAGCATTCAAGCTAGCGTTCTGTATCAGCCGACTGTAAACACAGCAACATCTGCATCTGCAAATAGTATTTCTTTCATTTTAATAAAATAAAATCTGTTACAATTCTCAAAAATACAATCGATTACTCACTATTTACTTGTCCAAAAGCAGCTTTGCCATTCTCCATCAGTTGAGGCCTTGTTGCTCACAAAGCTTCCTTCATCTTTTAAAAGCGTCTCCAATATAAGTCCTACTCCACTGTCCAAAACGTCTCATGGCGAGTTTTACAGAAGCACTTTTAAACTTTTACATTTTGTTTCAGAAGCTGAGGGAGTCGAGGAATCGGTAACTTCAGTATTTGTTGCGGTGTGGAGCCGAGCCGACTGAGGCACGTGACACCACTGTGTGCACGACGCTGGTGACTTGGCTTGTTCTCGTTGACTGACAGCTCCCCCTTGTGGAAACGAAGCGCTATTGGTCACCGCGGTAGGCTCGCATAAATGATTCGTTTAGCTCTAGAGGCCAGGGGAGGGACTTAGGAGAAAAATAAAATATGAAAGATTACTGACTTTTTCTCATAGAACAGGGTCAGATGGTCAAATTTAAGGGTTTTTAAAGTTATTTAAAGCTTGTAAAACAATTTCGTCTTACGTACCCTGCCTTTAAGCTGTGCTTGAAGCTGTTGTCCTGTGAGCCGCCTATCACGCAAGCTGTTACCTCTCTGTCCTCTGATGCAGTTGTGGCTTTTGGGTCTGCCAGACCTCTTCTTGTCAGAGTTTGCCCCAGTTTCTGAGTGCCTTTTGATGGTGAAGGAAACTGTACTCACTGACACCTTGACTTTCTTTGCAATTTCTCTGTAGGAAAGACCTACATATGATGGTCTGTCTCTCTTCCATTGTTAATAGACTTTTTCTCACCATTTTTGTAGCAACACACTATTATCTGCAGTACAATACTGTTCAACTGATGCTCACAAGGGTATTGTACCACAGTTTGTTCCAACACTGCTTTTATGCAGACAGAGGGGGTTGTAAGTAATCCAGCAAAGTTGGAACACCTGTGGGAATTAGTAGCACCAGCTTTCAAGGCTTGATCAACCTCCATTGCTGCAGAACAGCTGTGTTCCCTGAAAAAGGCCTTTTTGTATAATTCTGAAATGTACATTATTTTTCAGTTTTGAGTAACTTTACCTTTTTTTTTAACCTCTGGCTGTTCACCACTTTGTACCATTTCAAGCTATTCATTGGACTTGAATGACTTAAACTGCAATAAATAACTGGAAAAATTGGGGCGTTCTAAAACTTTTGACCGGTAGTGTATATATAATAATATATTACTAATATGAACATATACGAATCTTTTCTGTACTAGACCAAACAAAAAAAGAAGAAATAATAGCAATAATAACAACAATGATAATAATAATGATAATAACAATAATAATAATAATAATAGCAATAATAATAATAATAACGATAATAACAGAAGTGATAATGACAAGACTACTACTGACACTATTAAAAATCACAAAATATTAGGGATTCTCAATGGCCCCATTTTCATATGCATTGAATACCATTTTTTTATAAGACGATTTAAATATATTTATATTTGGACATTGCTTGTTTTTGTCATCCAGCTCGTTCCACAGTTTCACTCCACATACAGACACACAAAAACTTCTTGTAGTTTTTACCCTTTGCATTTTTAATTTTTTGTTCCGTTGTAAATTATATCCCTCATCCCTCTGGTTGAAAATATTTTGAATATTGGGTGGCAATAAGTACTTGCTAGCTTTAAACATGATCTGTGCTGTGTGATAATGAACCAGGTCTTGAAGTTTAAGTAATTTTGACGTAAAAATAGAGTATTTGTATGATCCAGATACCCAACTTTGTGAATGACTCGTATCACCCTTTTTTGCAGTTCTGATAATGGGTATGGTGCATTTTTAGTTTGAATGCTGCAAGCATTCAAACTATTATTTTCCTGTTTCTCTTTATTATTAGTTTGAATGCTGTAAAGCATTCAAACTATTGTTTTCCTGTTTCTCTTTATTATTATTCTTCTTATTCTGCTTCCGTACGCTTTTTGGACCTTTTCAACTCCTTCAAATTTTCAGCAATTTCAACAAATTTGGTATCAAACCGTTCAGCTCGTTCAGCTCTTTCCGGCTATGACTTTTGGTATTGATATCTTCAACCGTTTCCGAGATTTTCAGCTTTTTCTACGATTTTTTTCCCATTGAAATGAATGGGAAATGCTTCAAATCCTCATTTTTTTCACAAAATCCTTCATCTTTTTAACCTCTTACTTGGAATGGTTATCTTCAACCTAGAAACTTCATTCAACTTTTAACAAACTCAGAACAATTTCAACTATTTTAGTTTCCTTCAGCTTCTTGATATATTTTACGGTTTTTCTATAATCACAGGTTAAACTTGAGGTACGATTTTGGAAAGTTCAGGAACGTCTCCTCCTCCCCCCATTCAAAAGAATAGGGCCAAAAACAGACTTTGCTCGACTTCAGGAAGTGCCATGAGAGAACCGTAGAACCGAGGGAAATGAGACTTGCGCTGGATGAAAGCTGACGGATTTTCCTCCGTTTTAAGCTATAATTTATGGACGTACTCCAAAAATTGTGGTCGTAGCGTTAACTAGTTTTGAGGTTTCTAGTTTATTAAAATCTGTCCTCTCCACTCTGAGCAGAACATTCCGCACTCTGACATTTCAAGGTCACTTTTTCTGCAAACAGATGTTTACTACACCCACACGGTTTACGCTACTCAAACAATTTTCTCAAAAACAGTAGGTTTTTTTGTCAGCTTCGACAGGATGTCTTCATTTTAGCTGTAGGTGTCACGGTGCGGGCGCTACGAGCCTCAGAAGGCCGATAGTGCCAGATTTTCTCCCATTGGCGGCCATTCAAATTATTTTCAGCTCAGGTGCTTCGATCGCTCTCTGAGAGCTAAACTGTACTCGTCATATCTCCTACTATATTAAAGATAGGCACACAAAAATTCACACAGAGCACCATCAAAGCCTTCGGCCGCTGACGGTTTTGGAATTTTTCGAACCGGTGCAATAGTTTTCGAATGGTGATGCGAGGTTCGAGGCCTGTAATTTAATGTTTGGAGCTTCAGATCTGGAGAACGGCAGATTCAGATGATTTTCTCTAAACAAAAATCTGCTACGACCACATTTTTTTGAGTACACTCATCAATTACTCAAAAACAGTAGTTTTACTCGTCCGCTTCGATGGGATGTCTTCGTTTTAGCTGTATCTGTCACGGTTCTTGAGTTACAAGCGTCAGAAGGAGGATTCAGCCACATTTTCCTCCCATAAAAAACAGGCATTTTCTGCTCTGTTCTAAGTCAGACAGCTGAAATTGTCTCCTCATATCTCCTACA
>SSNS01000547.1:264513-309972 GCA_006937985.1 Aphyosemion australe | reverse complement strand
TATCAACCTACCAGTCCTGAAGGAAGCTAGCATAGCTGCCTGTCACCGATTCACACACGGAGGAGGGGTGGCATCAGCTGTGGCGTCCGGTGTCATGTGGATCAGAGCAGCGGAGTAAACAAGAGTCTGCCGGTTAGCCATCAGCTGATCGGTGTGCGCCGCAGTGAGGATCGAGATGGAGCTAACATCAACCACTGGCTGTTTAGCGATCGGATAGCCGATGAGGTTTGGCTGGAGCCGGGGACACGCTGTGGAAATAAAGTACCGGTAACTAATGCTAACATGGCTACCGGCTAGCGGACCACCGTTGGGAGAGACACGGCAGGCTGCGGTAAGAGAGGAGGCTTTAATAGAAGGAACTTTCTTGAAGAAGGACTTTGGAACTGATACTTTGGGACCGGATTGGGAGCTTTATTATGAAGAAAAGAAATGATCAGCTGAGGTGAGTCATAAACCACACTTGGATGCTTTATCTAGCTGTTGCGGGCGGGGTTCTCATCATATGCGGCTGCTGAGTGTTGGAAATCAATAAGACCTGACATATTTGATGTGTCTTTTGATTTCATTGTGTGTTATTCAAACTAACAAAGTCCAGCAACAGTGTAACAGCTAGTCTCGTCTCTTCTTAGTTGCATTGTCAGACGCCATGCTTCCACGGCGCACTGCTGCCCTCTGCTGTTTCTTTCAGGTTACAGTCATAGTGCAAACGCGTAACTCAGAGCTCGTATGTCCCTAAATAGCTACCGTATTTCAAGATGGAGGATGACCATGGAGCGTCGACCACAATTTATGTATTAAAAATGTAAAATTTGAAGCTGAGAGGAATATTTAGAATTGATGTTGGTGAGAAATATTAATGAAAAAGGACAAGTTTGTGCACTGGATACACAGAATTTGGTAGTAAACAGGTAAAAATATTACACATTGTGGCTTTAAGTTTTAGGTACAGTTTGGGATCTTTCAGGAAACGTCACCACAAAATGACTGGGAAAGATAGGAGCTCAGAAGTGACTTTGTGCCACTTCAGGCATTGTCCTGGGTGAACAGGAAATCCTATCAAATTGAGACTTGCGCTGAATGATAGCTGACAGATATACCTACATTTTGAGCTATAATTTATCAATCTACTCAAAGTATTGTTGCTGTAAGACAGTTTTTGGTGCTTATGAAAACAGTTCAGGAAACACAACGCCACTCTATCAGTGAGCAGCAGAAGGAGGGGCAGACTGCTTCATTTCAAGTTAAAGAATGGTCCAAAAGTGTCTCTATATGTTTGAGTACACACATGATTTTTCTATAAAACAGTAGGTATTTTGGTCAGCTTTCAGGGGATGTCTTTGTTTTTGCTGTAACTATAACGGTTCTTCTGCTACAATCGCTAACGAGCACAGAAGACCTGTCTTCTGCCCTCATTCACAAGGGCAGCATGGAAGAGCCCAACTTGTCTTTACATAACGACATCCACCTGTGCTTTTCAGCCAGAGTGTTAGCTCAGTGGGATAGTTAGAGGGTTCCCATGCAGCAGACCCGGGTTCAAATCCCACCTGTGGCAATTTCATGATTCTGATCTTTGATTTCTGATCTTTAAACAATGTCAAACATTTCAACTTATATCAAACTTTTAAAGCTAAACTACACCTAATTATTCTCATTTTATACTTCAGCCTAAATACTCTTCTTTATTCAATCTTACATAATGACATCCACCTGTACTTTTCAGCCAGAGTGTTAGCTCAGTGGGATAGTTGGAGGGATTTCATGCAGGAGAACTGGGTTCAAATCCCACCCGTGGCATCTTCATCATTCCTCTCTTTAAACTATTTCAAACATTTCAACTTACATGCAACTTTTCTAGCTAAACTACACCTAATTATTCTCATTTTATACTTCAGCCTAAATGCTCTTCTTCATTCAGTTATTTTTTTAATAACTGTTTGGATCATTTCAAACTTAGTTCAAGCTTATTCTGACTTAACAGAATGATGCACCCAGACATGTTATACACCAAATCGTTCGGATTGGTCTGACGAAGCCAGCCGTCCACCATTCCTGCTCTCTGATTGGTTGAGAAACTTCAGGATTATTCTGGGTTAACAGAATTACGCACCCAGACGTGTTATACACCAAATCGATCGGATTGGTCTCAGGAAACCAGCCGTCCACCGTTCCTGCTCTCTGATTGGCTGATAGAATTTTGAAACTTCAAAGTTAAATTTCTGCTCTTTTTAACGGTTTAATTTTGATTTCATTCCGCTAACGTTGACAGTTGAACTCATTTTCTACTTCACTCCAGTTCCAAGGCATGTTCAGCTTTCAGTTTCAGCAGACACTGCTACATACACAGTTCAGCTCATTGTGAAAATAAACTATTAATCTATTCCTACTCAAACACACCCCGTTTAAACATTTCAGTTGTCAAGATTTTTAAACTGCGTTCGGAGATTTCAGTTTTCTGCTGTTTAAGATTTTTTTCTTCGTTCTTCGTCTACTTTTTGCGCTTTATTAAACTCGTTAGTTATTTTTGATCCAAATTCTTCAACTACATTCAGCTCATTTTGACAATTGAGCTCAGCTTCAGTTCAGTTATTCGGCAGCTTCGGCAATCGATTTTAGCGACTCAGCATTCAAACGCATTTCTGCAAGAAATGCAATTGATCTAGTTGTAATTGTTTTCCCAGATCTCTATACAGTAAGTGAAATATGGCAGAACTAATGAGCAATACAGAATGTGGAGTGAATTATAATCTAACAGCTGCTTCATTTTATTTATGATTGCAATATTTTTTGCTGCTTTGGTTTTTATGTGTCTAATGTGGGGCTTCCAACTGAGTTTCTTATCTAGTATGAAACCCAAAATTTTGATTTCTTTAACATTTTCAATAATTACATCATCAATTTTTATACATACAGTAGATAGATAGATAGATATGGGGATGTCGCTCGGATATCACCCTATAAGAACTCATCTAGTGAAAACACACACTGTAGGAAAATCCCAAATCACTCAGTGATGACTTTGTCCTTCTCAAATGATGGAAGCATATAAGTTGAAAAGCAAATTCATAAAAGAACTCCACCAACTGACATTTTTTGTCTACAGAGATGTTTAATAAGCCATGCATTGAAGGAAGTTGAGTGTTTTTGTTTCTTTTTTTGCTTCCACTTTTGGAGGACTTCCCCACAAGAACCATCTGTAACTGCTGATTGGTTCAGATCAGGCAACAACACAATAGCTAGCTGAGTATAAAAACAGGAGTACTTTTCACATTCAAATCTGAGTCGACCCAGCCTAACCCTGGTAGGTTAATTGTGTTCACATCTGGGTAATCTGTGTTTTCCATGCTCGGCCGATCGTTTTTTCAGACTTGCTCTTTGGCGGTCAGCTTCCTGCGGAGCCGACCCAACACACACACTCTACGGATTGATTGGCCAGCTGAAGTTCACACCTACCTACTAGTGGGAGCCTCTGATTGGCGGGTAGAATCAGCCAGCAATGGCTTCCCGCATGCATGATTCATTATCAGTCTGGATGCAGTGGGGTAAACATCTTCCCCAACTCCAGCTCGGACTGGCCTTGGCAGCTCGGACCGGCATTGCTGTGCAGCACCACTGCTCAATGAGAGAGTATAGGAAGCTGTGTGCTTCAGAGCAGTGGTCCCCAACCTTTTTTGCACCAGGGACCGGTTTCGCATCAGGCAATATTTTCACGGACCGGCCTTTAACGTGTAGCAGATAAATACAAGAAAATAATATCGTACGACCAGCATAAAGACTGTGGTATTTTTTAAATACAACAATAAATGTGAATCCAATGTGTACTTGTAACCTCATCAGCATAAACACACTACCATCTACTTAACGGTTAAGTTGGTTAAGTCTTAACCAACATTGCATTTTCTCTCTCCCTAATGGCTTTGTTTGATATGGCAATTTAAATATATGCTTTCAAGGTAAGATTCACCAAAAACAACCATAAAATGAATGAAAAATACAATTCACCAAGGCTGCATCAATGGGAGCCCTGAGCTTGTGTCTCTGTGATGAGACGATCCCATCTAGGGGTAATGGGAGATGATGAAACCCGAAGTGTGTTGCTTATGTCCAGTTTATTCCGTAATTTGGTTTTAGTTGCTGTCATTGCAGAAAACCCTGTTTCACACAGGTAGGATGTTGGAAATGGTAACAGGGTTTTCAATGCTGTTGTGGCGACTTCGGGGTATTCTGCCATGACTTTAATCCAAAAAACTGGCAGAGCCTTTGTTTTTTCAGTCCACCATCATTTGTGATCTCCAGCAGTTGATCTTCTTGCACAGAGAGGCTTGATTCATCTGGTTTGTTGACAAATGGGTCACGAACCCATTCCTTGGTCATGCGTGGGTCTTTTGTGGTTGGAAAGTAGCGCTCAAACTCTTTTAAAAGCACAGACAGGTGAACCTGCATCAGCTGGGAGCATGACAGCTCAGGCTCAGTCTCTTCCAATATTCCTGCTAATGTTGGAAACATGTCAAATATCCCCCTGTTCACGCGCCGTCCCCACAGATCCAGTTTGGCTTTAAACGCAGCTACTTTATCTGCCAACTTGAAGACAGTTGTCATTTTCCCTTGAAGTGACAGATTTAGTTCATTGAGAGCACTGAATATGTCGCATAAGTAAGCAAGTTTTGCGACCCATTGCTCGTCACGGAAGTGCGCTGCCAGCGGTGATTCTTTTTCTGAGAAAAATATCTGCAGTGGCTCTCGTAACTCAAACACTCTGGTCAGCGATCTCCCTCGGGAGAACCATCTTATTTCTGTGTATAAAAGAAGGCGTCTGTGCTCCGTGTCCATCTCCTCACAAAGCTGCTCGAACAGGCGCGAGTTAAGGGCGTGTGCTTTGATGTGGTTAATAACTTTAACAACATCATACAATACACAGTTAAGTTCTGGTGGCATTTTTTGGCTAGCCAACATTTCCCTGTGAATGACACAATGCGTAGACTCACATTCAGGGGCAACTTCTTTACTCCGAGAAGTTAAACCAGACAGCCGCCCAGTTATGGCTGCAGCTCCGTCTGTGCATATGCAGACACAGTAGGACCATTTCAGTTTTCCTGATACATAATCATCCAGTGACTTGAATAGTTCTTCGCCTGTGGTTTTTGTCAGCAACGATAGTGCACATAACATATCCTCATGCAGGTCCTCCTGATACAGATATCGCACATAAACAAGTAGAATTGCTTTGTCTTCAATATCTGTAGACTCATCCACTTGGAGTGCATACCACGGTGATGTATTAATCCTCTCCAACAGTTGTGAATTAATGTCATCTGCTATTTCCTCAATGCGTCGAGTGACGGTGCTGGCTGAAAGAGGCACCTGTGCTATTTTTTTTACGGCAGCTTCCCCAAGAAGTTCACGACAAATGTCTTTCGTGGCAGGGAGAATCAAATCTTCACCAATGGTGAATGGCTTTTTAGCCTTAGCAATTCGGTTAGCCACCAAGTATGATGCTTATAATGCACTTACGTTTGTTGATGTGGTGGCTCTCAGTAATTTCTCCTGCCCTTCTTGCTCGTGTATTTTTCTTTCAAAATACTCCAAAGGCTTGTCTTTTAATGCTGGGTGTTTGGTCTCTAAGTGGCGAAGCAGTTTTGAAGGCTTCATTGCCTCATTAGAGAACTGTTTGCCGCAGAGCGGGCTTGGTGCCTGGCAATCACCTGCAGCAATAAATCCATATTTTAGGTAGGACTCCTGGTATTGTCTGTTAAATACAGCTTTCTTCTTTTTGTAAGTCGTAGGCTCCTCTTCTATTGTCTCCTCGCTGGGCCTTTTCCCCTTCACAAAAAAACTTTCAAGAGATGTTTGTTTTTTACTCATTTTGCTAGCATAATGGTGCGTTGCGTTTTGAGCGGTACCGTATCACGTGACCCAGAAGCTTCTAGGCATGCGTCAAGAGTGAGAGGTAGGCGGATGTAATTAAGTGAATCCTGCCGTTTTTCAAAATAAAACTTGAACGGTTGAATTTTTTTTTCTGTTCGAGAACACTGTGGGGCCCGGTATCAAATGACCCAAGGACCGGTACCGGTCCGTGGCCCGGGGACCTCTGCTTCAGAGTATCCAAAAGCAACATGGCTTACGTCCGCTTTTGTTTACTAACTTAAGGAGGTCACCAAAGACTTCTCTACGCGTCTTTAGCCCCACCCACATGCTCGGAGACATCCGTGTTCATGAGAAGGCTGTGTGAACCACAAACATCATTGTGTGAACAAAACCTGGCTGCACGGGGGCAGGCTGACCCAACCAAGACCGGACCAGGCCGGGCCAGATGTGAAAATGCCATTAGTGCCCACCACATAACTGGAGGGTTGCAGGTTTAAGCCCCGTCTGTTGCAGTCGTTGTGTCCTTGTGCAAGACATTTAATAAGACACTGGAAGATTGGACGAATTATTCGACCATCGGCGATTGGCCAAGCCTTTCGTCGATAATTTTTTAATGGGTGATATTTTTTTGATGCCTATGATTTGTCTCGCAGATGGGATGTTGTAAAATTCTACATCATATCATCATCTTTTTTGCAACACCTGTTCTATGTACGCATGTATGCAGTTTATAGTTGACTGACGCATCAAATAGCCAATGAAATTCAGAAAACAACAAAGTCCCACGTGGAACCCTCATGACTTGCTTCCGCAAGCTGAGTAAGAACAATTGTGATTGGTGGAGCGCTCCATGCAGTGTGTCAGGCCCACAGAACGTCTAAACGTCTCCTGCGCGAATATAATGCCCATTGTCATTTTATGGACTGATGAATATCGCTTGGAAATTTTTTATATATTCCCAACCTTAATACTTAACCTGCCTTGTCTGCTGGTGGTGGTCAGAGGGACCAGTTGCGCCATTGATTGGCAGCCTCGCTTCTCTCAGTGCCCCCCAGGGCAGCTGTGGCTTATTAGGGTTGGGTGATTGGACGAAATATTTAATCATCAACAATAGGCTGAGCCTTTCAACAGTTGTTTTTTCAAGAGCGATTTGTTTATTTATTTATTTGCCCATGAGTAATATTGTTAATCATTCATGCAGGTACGCAGATATTTTACATGTTACGCACAGAAATGTTTCCTGATTTTAAAACTTGGACTAATGTAGCGCTCGTTATTCCAGTCTCCAGCGTAGCACTAGAGCACGGATTCATCCAGAACAACATTTAAACAGCCATGAGTCTGTATGAGGCTAAAGTCTGGAACCTCATGACTATAGCTTCTTCAGCAAGCCCTCTTAGACCTTTGATTACGCACAAGCAGGTGCACAGTTCAGGTATATGCAGAGCAGAAGGAATTTGCATATGGGCTGCAGCAGGTGAAATTTTCTTAATTTAAGTGAAATCGTTTAATTGCATTGTTTATATGTTACTGAAGCACTCTGTTCAGCTTGTTTGGACTAAATATTAATTAAAAATGAATGGAAATTTTATGTTATTGTGTGGGGGAAAGTGGCTCACGTAACGTCTGACTGTGAGCAAATTCACCCTCCTCAGAGTGCGTCCAAATGCAGCAATGATTCATTCCATTTCCAGTTGAGAATCATACAAAAAACCAGTAGCCTTCAGAATAAAAACATTTAATTTAAATAAAATACCACAAGAATGGGCATCACAGGGAAACAAAGAGGAGGCTTCTTTTTAACACTATAACAGTGTTTAATACGGGCTGTTTATATCTCATTCTACCAAACAATAAATACAAAATTAAACAAAAAGTAAGAAAAATCAAAATGTCTCTTCCAGCTAACATATTCAATGCACTTCCATTAAAACAAAAAAATATCAATGTTTGGACTTCTGTGTTTGCAAATCAGTCCGTGCCTGATTCCATTGCTCAAAAAGTCACATGCGCAAATGTATCGTCCATCGTCATTTCTTGGACTGATGATTGGAGGTTGGAAAAATTATACAGATCACCATCACAGCGTGTGTATCTGCGTGGGTGAATGATTGATTGTGTTGTAAATCGTCTTGGGGGGTTGTAAAACCCTAGAAGGTGCTATATCAAACACAGGCCATTTACCACTGTATGAAGGGCTCAGCTGTTAAGTAGAACCAGTAGAACTTTTTAAATGACTTTTACTTTGCAGAATAGAGTGCCAAAAATGACTATTGTATAATGCAATGGTTGTGTCCAAATTCAGGAGCAGTTTCTTGTAAGAAACCACTCTACCCAGTCCACGTAGGTCGGGTCCTTCCTCTATCACTAAGACTGAAAGTGAGCGGCTGTGATTTTGTACAGTCTATCCTTCATATTCTTTTATGCCTGTACCTCAGCATAGGTCCTGTCACCTCACATCCATGACAACGCTAAACAGAATTTAAAAATATGGACCAGTCATATGAGCTCATTTGCAAGTATTTTTCTTACCATTTTTGACAAAAAATATATTTAAAGAGAAGGTTCACAGAGAAACCATTTTTTATTTGTTATTTTTGAAATCTTATCATTCACTCTTAGTTTTACATGATGGCTGAATGTGAAAATAGTCCTTTACCACTATTTCCTGCATTAGCCGCCGATAGAAAATAGACGGGGAAACACTCGGGTCAGAAAAAGACACACAAATCTACGACACACTGGAAATTTGTATTCATAGACCATGGACTCATCCATCTTGGCTTGTGAAAGGTAATGCTTTTGTTGATTTTTGCAGCCAGGAGAGAGTAGAGCATGTCTCGGCTAGCAGAAGCTGTTAGCATTGACTCACAAGGCATTCATTCATACTAGAGACCACAGTAAATGTATTGAAAAATCGAGTAGAGAGCTTTTAAGAACAAATATGCAAATTAACCAACACAGGAACACAACACAACCACTTTAAGATTTTAGTTTTTTTTACCGCTAGATATTAATATACTTACATTTAACTGTAATCTAGCCTGGCCAGCCATACCAATGCTTCCTTATGGGGAGCAATGGGTCTGGTAATGCTCCTATTAAAATAACCCCACCCCCTGAGAATTCTAGCTGAGCCAATCAGCGCTGAGCAGCGTATGTCACACACTGCGACGCTCAGTTTCTCATAAACAAGGAAGACAGCGTCTGAAGTGGAGCGGCTGCGGCTCTTTCTTCTGTTCTAAATGACTTGCACATGTCTTTAAAACCACAACAAGAATTAGCCCTAAAAGCCTTTCTTCTAAAGAAAGATGTTTGCGCTGTGTTACCCACAGACATATATACGTATACGCCTCGTGGACTGGCGCTGCCTATTGGAGCTGCCGTAGTGGCCGGCCGCCATCTTAGATGGGTCTCCATTCGCCCCCAGTGCATTCATTTCTACTGAGGAAGGTGCTTACCCAGCTAAAATCCTTATCGTGGCGTCACCTTTACTTGCGCTAATAGAGCAACAAGTAAAAAAAGCTGGAGTTAACTGCAGTTCAGCTCGGCTTGACTACAGCTAAAAAATTACAGCGTCGCGCGGTAAGTTGTCATTTCCGCCTTTTTTCGGATTGGTTATTTTGGGGCTGGGTAGTCCCGCCCCTCGTGGTGCTCGCTGCCTCTGAGTTTCCAGACTCTTCCGCTGTGTAGAATAGACAGAGAGAGAGTCTGTCAGGCCAGGCTAACTGTAACTCTTCGTTATTACAAGAACAAAAATCTCCTGTTCGGCTCACAATGTAATCAGGGCTATCCTTAGCCTGTAAGGATACACAAGACCGTTCCTGAAATTCTGGGAAGACAAGGACACATTTTGAGCATCCTTCAAATTTGGACAGCCTTGTCACTTCTCTGTAACATATTGTGGATGAATTTGGACACAGCCAGCCAAGGTGTCTTACAACAGATTTAGGCCCTAGGTTTAGTGCAAACAAATGTAACTGGTTGATATCATTACTCAGACTCCCAAACCTCTTATGAAATCTACCTTGTTGTTCTATTTTCTCTCTTGATGAAATTGGAAGATAGAAATGTAGAATGTAAAAAATAATTTTTACATTAAATTTAATGAAATATTTTTCCTCTTCTTTCGGACTTGTGTGACTCTGAGACCTTTATTAAATCACTAGTGTAGCCTGTGTCTTTGGACTTTCGTTGCTTTACAGTGTATCCCACTCAATTCTCACTGAAGTGACACTTTGGTTTTACACCCTAGCCTTGCGATTCATTTGTCAAAATAAATTAAGCCTGGTCTGTGCATTGAAATCAAGAACATACTATGTTTTTGACCCGTTATGTTCCCCCAAGATCGCTACGTTCGGGTCAGAGTGACCTCCTAGTGGTACCGCGGTCAAAGCGCAAGTCCAGAGGTGATCGTGCCTTTTCGGTTTTGGGTCCTCGACTTTGGAACCAATTGCCACTAGAAATAAGAAAGTCCACATCGTTGCCCACTTTTAAAGCCAAGCTTAAGGTTCACCTTAGATCTGTTTCATAGTTTTTTACTTGTCTTTTAATTTTTTGATCATTGTTTTTTATTGTTTTTTAACTATTTTATCTTTGCATGTTTTATTTTTAGAATGTTCTATTTTTGTATTTTATTGCATAGTTGTTTTATTGTGTCCTAGTTGTTTTTAAATTATGTTCAGCACCTTGGGCCCCCTTGATTGGGGGTGGGAAGGGGCTTTACAAATAAAATTGAAAATTGAAATTGAATTGAAATTTTTTTCACAGTAATTGAGTCTCCTGCTGGCAACAATTATCAGCCATTAGTGCTGAGTAGGGGTGTAACAATATCCAAATCTCACGATATGATATTGTCACGATACGAACCTCACGATACAATGTTTATTGCGATATTGTGGGGAGGCTCACGATTATAAGACTCACAAAATAAAATACTTTGACTGGAATTCTCCGTGCTGGGTTCACCGCTGTAGCCTCCATCCTCCATGCTTGTTTTACTTTGCTGTGTGGGATGCACGCACTCACATTTGCGAACTGGCCGATGACGCGGAAGCAAAGGATCATGGTCTATGTAGTTTACTTTGCTATGCTCCGGTGGAGCAGACTGAAAAGTGTTATTTTTACCTCAAGACGTACTGTACGATATCGTGACAAGATCATGACAATATTGTGGTCATTTTACTATGACAATATCACGATATTGCCAATATTGTTACAGCCCTAGTGCTGAGTGCAAATACTGAGTTTGCAATTACTCAGTTTGTGTGATCTCAGGAATGTCGTGCAGCCTGTTTTCTAGACATTAATGCATTCTTTGTGCTGTTTTAAACCTGTATTATTTTTACAATGTTACAACTTCCAAACCATTTTTATGAGTCCATTTTGTGTTTTCGTTTCGATGCAGGCTCAGTATTGAACAGTGCAGCCAACAATGGCTGAGCTAGACCAAGAGCTGAGCTCCTCTGGAGCAGGTCAGCGTCTCGGAGCCCCCGAGACTCTTGGCATTAGTACACTGGACCCAATGCACAAGCCTCCAGCCATGCCCTCTGGACGCCACATCACCATCAGGGTCCGCATGTTGGATGACATGGAGGAGCTTTTTGACATCTCGGTGAGTTGCCGCCTTGTCACATTTTTTTATTACTGCAAAATGGGAACAATCATTACTGCAGTGCAGCCGGCAAGCGTTTTCCATTTTCGTCACAGCCGTAGCAGACTGGTTGCAGGTTGGCATGGCAACTGAATGTTGCATGCATGAATGAAATTGAAGGAATACTTTTAGAGTAATATGAGTGAGTGCTCCTCTAGTTTGGTGCCCGTTCACTGCTTTCTACTCTCTTAAACTGTCTCAAATTGACTTTACTGCTGTGGTTTTTCTGATGTTTATTCCTTCTGACATTTGGGAATTTATTATGATGATTAAAGGTAGGATGATAGGTGGAGATCTCTGGGCCCTCATTCATCAAACGTTCGTAGAAATATTACTATATTCGTTCCTATGAATGAAATTTAGAATGTTCGTACGAACTGTCAAAATCCTGATTTATGAAACATGCGGTGGCCTCTTGTACGCACGTTCCTCCGTAATCGTCTGATGATAAATCCCACCTGTGCGTACCCAGGTGCTCTTGTCCGTTCACTGTCATTTACATACAGAAACGCCCTCAATTAACCATATTTGGTCACACTATGTGCGCAACTCATGAGGGGATTCCCTGGGTTCTTCCCGAAAAAAAAAAGAAAACCTTTATTGACAGTAAGATCGAGGCACTGGCTGCTGATTTAGAAGAGAACAAACTAGTTGCAGAGATTGTAATTTTATTATTGTAAATGCAGTCAGGACAGAGGAGAGGTTCCTGTCAGAAATAAAGAAATAATGGTTCGATATAAGATTAAATATGAAGAAATGTAGAGAAACGGACTGAATGTTCCATTCTGTTGTCAATTACAGTTTACATTTAAAGAGTTGTCTGCATGTTCTTTTTAGTTTTGTTCGTGTTAGAAAATGTATGTTGATACTGCAGCCTCCTCTGAGCTCAGAAACTACTCTGGATCCTCAGCAAGCGTCAGTGTGCTCACAGTCCGGAGGACACGTGGATCAAGCTGGCACCCCACCCACATCAGAAATCCACACAAATAGGTGGAGTGGTTAGTGCTACGTTTGTGCTGATTTGTGCCGTTAAAACAGTCGTTTGTGCTGCTGTGGTTTTTGAGATATTAATAGTTGTATTTTGGGGCGATGACGTCACCAGCCACCCTCTACCGGAAGAAGGTCGCGGGTCATGACCTCTTCTACCAAAAGTAGGTGAGGGGTCACCATCCCCCCAGGTAGGTCCAAAATGAATGGGGCCAGTCTGCGTTTTTAGTGCTAGGTTTGTGCTCATTTGTGTTGTTTACACAGTTGTTTGTGCTGCTGTGGTTTTGATTCATGTGAATATTCTAAGGTGCTAATATATGTAACATTTTTATTGTAATGCTTTTCAGCTTGTCCTTTTGAAATTACTTTGTGCCTTTGTTTGAAAATTGACTAATAAAGTTCTTTAAAAAATAATGTGCTAGCAGATTTTTTTGTAATAAAGACAACAAAGAAATACTTAACAATTCAAAATAGTTTTGAACGGAAAAAACTACTTCCGAAAGAGGTAATGATTCTGCCTACTCCTTCCACTCGAGGCATTTCCGGTTGTGGTACCTTGATGTCTGCAGCCAAATCGTCGTGGGGAGTCTTTGTTTAGAATCAAAATCAGAAGGGTTTTATTGCCATATGTGCGAGAAATCACCACATTAGGAAAATGCTGCGGTACTTGGTACAAAAAGAAAGATAAAAAATAAGAGATAAGCAAATATAGGAAGTAATAATATACTCACGATAAAATAATTAATATAAAAGGTGGCAATAATTAGGGAAAAATTAGGGAAAATTCCACAATGATGGTGATGGCTCTGGAGTGGGGGGTGGGTGGCCAATGTATATTGTTGGGACTGGATGAGGTGCGAGACCTGCCTGATGGCTCATCAAGCCGACAATAGAAATTATTTAAATTGTCTGCTAGGAGCAGATTATCAGTGGAGGCGGGGGTTCTGGGTTTGTAATTTGTGATGCTTCTGAAACTTTTCCACACAGAGGCCGGGTCGTTCTCAGAGATTTGCTGCTGCTTTACTTTATAGCGAACTGCAAACTACACTTTATTTGAAGAAAAAGTATCGTCATTGAACTTCTACAGCCCGTGGTTGACTAAGATTTCTGGACAAGGTAAGATGGTTCATTCTTTCGCATTATATTTACAATCATAGACATGAATAGGTAGACACCCCATTGGGTGCTGGAGAGCTTCCAAAGAGACTTTCCAAAGTCAATGCAGGGTGAGCATTGAGCAACTACCCCCGTTTTTGTATAATGAAACTGATTTCAATAAAGTTAAAAAAAACTACGCCCATTTTGTGCAGCCTACAGTTGCAACAACTGGCCGGCGTATTATTGAAATCAGATCACGTGGGATTACTATTGAGTTTTCTAGCCTTCGTGATGGTATTTTATAATTTAATTTATTTTAATTGTGTTCTTTTAATTATGCCATACCATACCATGTCTGATTTTGTGAAATGATAACATGTGTTTTGTAGTTGGTTAAGCATCTTCCTCAGTAGAAATTAATGTTGGGGGCGAATGGAGACCCATCTAAGATAGTGGCCGGCCACTACGGCAACGCACCGGGGTAAAGCCAGCCTCCACTCGGAAATCGATGGTAAAGTGAGCCCTCACTCGATTTTTCGAGGCGCACGCATACCAAGTTTTACGGTAACAGCGGAAGTGAACCTTTTCAAAATAAAAGCCAGTTCCTGAAACGTGGTTTCTGACTTTCTGACTGATAATTTAAGTAAAGAATGTTGAAACTGGACTTAAAAAGTAATCTACTAAAACTTTATAGCCATTTTAACTGGTATTTCCAAATTAAAGAATATTAAAAATGGTTTAAATGCCTATAGAAAAGATGTTATTCTGTGAGTCCTGGGTGATTTTTAGCTCTATTACAAGCATAACGCTGCTGGAAATTTATGTGAAACTTTTATTAACAGCTAATTTTTTTAATTTATACATTAATGATCTAAAAACATGGAAATCACAAGAAAATTTGGAAAATTTTAAAGTAGATCCTGTATGTTTAAAAAAACAGTGGTACACCACGTCTAGTTCATGTAAAAAAAAGGTTAATCCAAATTTGATGTGTAATTTCAAAATAAAACCCCCTTTGAAAATTGATAAAAGTGATTAATTCCTCTATTTTGAAAAATAGTTAAAAAAAACTTTTTTCAAAAATAAAAGCTCTTTGAAAACTGTTATGATTCGTTCCTCTATTTTGAAAAATTGTTTAAAAATAATCCCCCTGTTATGCCACAATCTGATGCGGACAGATGACTACTACACCACCTCTAGTACATGTAAAAAAAGTTTGATCCAGATCTGATGTGGGATTTCAAAATAAATCCTCTTTGAAAAGTGGTATAAATGATTCATTTGTCTATATAGAAAAATTGTTTAAAAATAATTCCCCTGTTATGCCAGCTTCTGGTGTGGACATATCACTACTACACCACCTCTAGTACATGTAAAAAAAAGTTTGATCCAGATCTGATGTGGGATTTCAATATGCGATATGTGATTTTACTTTTTGGTGATCAGTATTTTCTGGATGATGTGGTCAGTCCTCTCGGTCCTTGCTCATCCTTGGTAAAGTCCTGTGTGAAAAATCTTGGAGTCTTTCTTGATGGTTCTTTTGGGCTGAAGAGACAGGTGAGTTCGGTAGTCCAATCAGGTTTCTATCATCTAAGACTGTTAGCAAAGGTTAAACAATATCTTCCTGCTGACGTTTTTGAGCATGTCATCCATATGTTTGTTTCCTGTCGTTTGGACTACTGCAACTCACTTTACTTGGGCCTGGATCAGTCATCTTTAAATAGACTCCAGCTGGTCCAAAATGCAGCGGCACGCTTACTGACTGGCACCAGAAAGCGTGACCATATAACCCCAGTATTGGCATCTCTTCATTGGATCCCTGTGTACTACAGGATTCATTTCAAAGTCCTTCTCTTTGTCTTTAAATCTCTTCATGGCTTGGCTCCACCATACATCAGTGAGTTATTGTCCATCTACACTCCCGTCAGAAACATGAGATCTAGCTCGCAGTCTTTTTTAATTGTTCCAAAAACACGTTTGAAAAATCGGGGAAACAGGGCTTTCTCTGTGGCTGGTCCTAGGCTGTGGGATAGCCTTCCTGTGGATCTAAGAACCACACAAAACATAGAGCACTTCAAAGCACTACTTAAAACTTACTTGTTTGAGCTGGCTTTTAATGCAGGTTGACTTGAGTAGGCAACTTCTGTTTTAATTGATTTGCATTTTATCTTTACTTTTTACCATTAAATGCATTTGTTTTATAAATTTTAACCTTGATTTTACTGCAATTTCTTCTTGATTGTGTTTACTTTTTTAATCTATTTATTATTTTACTCTTGTTAAGCACTTTGGTTACCTGTGTGACTGTAAATGTGCTATAGAAATAAACCTGACCTTGACCTTGATAGTATGCGTGCGCCTCGAAAAATCGAGTGAGGGCTCACTTTACCGTCGATTTCCGAGTGGAGGCTGGCTTTACCCCAGTGGCAGTGCCAGTTTTCACTTCGGCGTGGCAGCGGACCGCCATTTTGCCGCGATGCTGTTACTTTACAGCGCCCCACATGGTATCTGCGTTTTTAATTATTTTAAATTTGCATTTATATTGGCAAATGCATTAAAAGAAACCTTGGTTAATATTTTTTACTAATAATTGTTTTTAATTCTTTAACTAGATGCCCCGGAAGCCATCAGTGGAGGAGTCCATTTTTTAAGTTCTCTGCAATTCCATTATTCAAAATGGAAAAATAGTGACCCCAACTGACACGGTCTGGTCAGAGCTGAGTCAGCAGCTGCAACACAAGATGTCTGCCAAGTCCCTGTACACTTTTGTTAAGTTAAACAGGCACAACATCTGGTCAGCTTTGGAACTCAGTAATCAGGACAATGATGGTGAAAGTAGTGCTGACCCAGAATTAGATGCTGGTGATGTTTCTCCAAGAGAAAAAGACTGTCAGAAATTTCAGCTGGAAGTACCTTTTGAGGAATGGATTAAATTTATTCCTGCAAACGTAGAATACAAAGACAAGTTTTCTCCATCTGAAAAAAGGAAATACTCAATTTTGAAGCCTGGACTCATATCATAAATGATCAGATCTGGAAGACGATCAAAAACACATGCACATTTGTCTTCCAAAGAGCAAAGGTTTATCCAACTGTGTGCAACAATTACATAGACATAAGAGGCTACTGTAAGGAGTGTCATTGCCATATTGAACTGTTTTGTGACAATTAATGGCCCAATGGTGTTCCAGTGTTGCATCAAAATCAGAGATGTCTCCCTGCACACTGGTTGTTCCAAACGCTTCTTGTCTGGAAGCTTGCGTGAGCAAGTTGCAAATAAACTTTGTGAGGGCAGGATGGAACCAGCTGTATGGAGATCAGCAAAAGCAGCAGAGCTGATGGATTTTGGAGATCCGGAGCCAAGCCACCTTCCTAATTTGGCCACCCTGCGGACAGCCAAACAAGAAAGAAAAGATATGGAATTAAGAGACCAAGACCCCATTGTATCATTGCAGATGTTAAAATATAGTGCACCTGACAGTGGTAGCATTAGAGACATTTGACTGGACAAATTTTTCTGTCACTACTGGAGTCAATCTCAGCTGCATGTGTACAAGACACTGTCCAAGAAATCTCCCCCAACTGTGTGTTTTGATACACCTGGCTCAGTAGTGAGAAAACTGGTGAGACCAAACGGCACATCTGGCCACATCTTTCTATATCAAGGTGTTCTGACTACACACAACTGCTCCAGTGTCCCAGCGGTGCAAATGCTGTCAGAGAGGCATGATGTTAATGCCATCGCAAATTGGTTGATGGAATGGATTCGTGCGGGTGCAACCGTTCCAAAGGAAGCGGTCAGTGATTTTTCTCTGGCCATTCTCGGAGCTCTGGTCAAGGCTTTCACTCCTCATCCTGACCTGAAGAGCTACATTAATGAATGCTTCCATGTTTTACTTGGGAACAAGTCTGCAAAACTTCCTCCTTGCTTTATCAGGGTTGATGTTGCGCACTGCATCAGGATGATCTGCCAGTGGGACTGACTAAAAAAAAAAACACACCGTGTCAAAGACTTTTTTGTCAGGTCGATAGCACAGCTTTTGCAGTCACAATGCTTAAAGCGCGCAAAACAGCTCTTACATGCCATCACCGTAGTGGCCCTCAGTGAGGCAGAAGGTCAAGATAGTTCTGGGGCCCCTCTCGCATCAGAAGTGTCTAAAAAAATCTGAAAGCCCAGATTGCAGAAGACTCCATCATTCCTGACAAAGAGTTAGAAGACACAGAGACAGTGGATCCATGTGAGGAGATCCAGACTGACCTACGACAGTGGGTAACAGAGATATGTGAAAAGAGCCGGTCACTTGCTGCAGCTGATGGGGATAGAGATAATATTCACTTCCTCCCAGAGATTATTCCACATATAATGAGACTGGCAAGTTACTTACCACTCTGGACAGGAATAATGGTTCCTCTCTTCCACAGCACCAGCATCACAGCCAGCTCTGCCGCTGTTGAAGCCCAGTTCAAAAATGTGAAACATGGCCTTTTCAAACATGACAACTTGCCTGTTAGAGTTGATCGCTTCATTGCTCGTCATCTTTCCTTCATTGAAGGAAATATGTGGATTTGTTCTGCTAAATGTTCTGCAACAGAACAAAATAAAGATGAGGCTACAATGAGCCCAGTGATGGCAACAGAAGACAAGCCATCCTCCATGACTACCCACAGAGCAGAAGACAAGAAAAAAATGGAAACTCAACCTTTGGTGGAATCTGGTGGTGCCACAAACATTCCTCCAACAGATGTAGATGAGGTTGAAAACTGGAGGGGCCTCACAGTCCAACCCAAAAAACGGAAGAGGACTTCCTACCTCTCCCCTTGTCCTGAATGGCTCCATGCAGATCCATCTTTTACTACTAACAGAGTGAAGGTGGGATTATTAAAAAATGGAAACCTCCATCAGCCTGTTAGACTTGGGACATCAACCATCTCTGTGCTGAATACCTGTGCATTTGATGCATTCTGTCAGTGCTTATGTTGTGCTTTCTGTGACAGCTCTGCATTTCAAAATGCTGCTGGGAAAGACAGTGAAAACCCAGTCTTACAGCTGGTCAAAGCCATTGCCACAGAAGGTGTGAACCAACAGACATACTCACAGAGGGCAGAGCTGCTTAGTGCAATGTTTGAAGCAGTCCAGTTGAGGTCTGGTGCCCTCCTTGATGCACAGTGCAACATCTCTGTTGTAATTTCAAATACAATGAGGAATGTGTCAAGTGTTTATGTCACAAAACGGTGCTCCTCACAGGACTGCCATCTCAGCAAAGGAGTGACAAAGGAAGTGCCACTTGTTTCTCCAGCCTCATCTATCCTGAAGAATTCTGGGATGGCTCTGCTTGGCAACGCTGTGGAAGAAGGACTCAGCCTTCCCGAGTCTCCCTGCCTTAGGCCAATCAGAGGAGGAGACAGCACACCAGGAAATATGCTCTGCACAGGGAAAGTCAGCCACAGCTACTGCATCGGAGACATTGCATGGATTGACACTGACCTGGCAAACCAAACAGAATGTTCCCTGAGTGAATTTCCTTCCACTATGGTTATCCAAGGGAAGACATTCACTTTTAGGGCAGTCATTGCTTTCCATGGAAGCTTGACCAAGGGCAGTCTGGGGCATTACACTGCATACTGCAGGAGAGCTCCATGTGTGTGGGAGCTGTATGATGACCTGACAAAAACAATGTCAGGAGCATCTGAAAAAGCAAAAATACGACCACATGCTGTGTTATACACAGTGGATTGAGCGTTGTTGTGCTGTGAATGGACTCATTGCTTGTAGATATGTCATTGTTATTTGGGTTCATTAGTTACATGTTCAATTTGGCTAATTAAAGCATTTCAGAGTTTCTCAAATGAAAAATTGTGTTCCACTCTTTTTTTTCAAATTTTTGTAAGTATCCTGGAATTCTTACACTAGTCTTTTTAGCTACAGGGTCCACTTTTGCACTAGCAGTGAGGTTTTAATTTTTTTCACTAAATCAGTGGCACTCACTGGTCCTGCATGTTTTTATAATTCAGTGGTTCAATCACCTGTTCAGCAGCTCATCAAGCTCTGCAGAAACATGTCAATCACCTACTGATTGAAACCAGGTTAAAACACGGTTAAAATGAAAACATGCTGGATACTGGCCCTCAAGGACCAGGATTGAGTACCACTGTTCTCAATATGCAATAGTCTCTTTATTTTCCTGTGTGCTAAAATACAATTTCTATTCATTAAATCCTCTTAAAAGTGGTTCATCCTTATAATAGATAGATGCAGATAAAAACCTGCTCAACCCAACCTGTAAACTCACTTGAGCAGCAGTGGGTAAACTGAAATGAAGACAAAAACACATAAATTGACTAAATTAAACAACCCTGAGGTATGAGAATATTTCATCTTACCTAAACAGTCAGAAAGTGAAGCTCACACAGGGGCTCGGAGCACCGCCTACCAACTGCATGTGGCTGCAGCAAAACTCCTCAAACCTTAACAAAGTAATTCAACACATACATCAACAAATCAAAACATAGTGAAATGAGAACTACTCACAAGCAGACGCTCACAAGGCAGCGTAACTACCCCCTCTCAAACCAACTCCCTGGTCTGCACACCTTTTTATAATCAGCTAATCAAGGAGTTGTCTGGTCCGGTTCATTTTATACCTACCTGGGGGGATGGTGACCCCTGGACGACCTATAAAATAATGTTGAATATTTTAAAAACAATAGCAACACAAACGACAATTTTAACGGCACAAATCAGCACAAACGTAGCACTAACCACTCCACCTATTTGCGTGGATTTCTGATGTGGGTGTGGTGCCAGCTTGATCCACGTCTAGCAAACAAACGCTGCGGGCGTGTGAGCGCGCATGACGTCATCACGCATCACGCTGCCTCTGGAGGACACTGGGGAAGCCCACTTGCTCGACCCGAGCAAGATCTTTTCTGTGAGTTTACAGGCCTACAGAGGCAATCACAGTGAAAATGCCAGGGCTCATTCTACAGGACCAGGGCATTGCAGGAGAATGTATGAGGAATACATTTTAAATTTCTATACTTGTATTGGCTGTTAAACTTCCACATAGTCTCTTTAAATAAATGAATAAAAACTGCAAAACTATTAAAACCTTGGTGATGACTTAATCTGTTGCGTCTCTGTGAAGACCTGTGATGTTAGTTGGGAGACACACAGCGGTGAATTCAACAATCAACACATCTTTGTCCTTTTCTGAACATCTAAACACAAACATATGGAGATATTTGAAATTCAGAGGTAGAATATGAAAACAAAAACAGTAAAAGAACAAACTAAACTTGTTTGAGGTCAACAGCTCAGTCAGGCCAGGTAGAGACTGATGTTTCCACAAATGAAGGATGTTTTTAATATCTATTTTTATTTATGCTAGTTAGTTTTCAATACGGGATGAGGATGTTCTACTTCTGACATTAAAATGTTACTGAATAGAAAAGACATTTTTAAAAGGCAAGCGTTAATAATTTAAACACCTCTCTCATGTCAGATAATGAAAACACAGAATACAAATTAAAATTAAAAACACATCAGCTCTGATGGTAATATCAGCGACTGTGATTAATAATCCAACTGACTAATTAATTGAGTCTAATGAGGACTTGATGCTTTTCCACTAAATGCACCAGAGGAAATACAACAATTATAAAAGAAGATCTATATTAAATAAAGGGGAGATGATTTTCCTGTTAGACAAATTGACTGATTGACCAGCTGACGGACTAATTGATGATTTTCGTAACGAGGGGAAAACACATTTTTCTCCATTAAGGAAACGTAGACTGGTCCGGTTCATTTTGGACCTACCTGGGGGGATGGTGATGTCATTGCCCCAAAATAAAACTATTAATATCTCAAAAACCACAGCAGCACAGACGACCGTTTTAACGGCACAAATCAGCACAAACGCAGCACTAAAAACGTAGACTGGTTTGGTTCATTTTGGACCTAGCTGGGGGGATGGTGACCCCGGATGACCTATAAAATAATGTTGAATATTTTAAAAACAATAGCAGCACAAACGACAATTTTAACGGCACAAATCAGCACAAACGTAGCACTAACCACTCCACCTATTTGCGTGGATTTCTGATGTGGGTGGGGTGCCAGCTTGATCCACGTCCGGAGGACGCGTCCTCTCCAGAGTCTCTGTCAAATCCTCCAGTAACACAAGATCAGCCATGCTAAAATGTCAGACACCTGTCGGTCACATGTGTCTTTTAAAGGTTTTAGCACCAAATCATGCGACAAAGCTGTTTTTTCCACCAAAATAATTAGTTTGAATGCTGTAAAGCAAAGTATTGTTTTCCTGTTTCTCTTTATTTTCTTTTGAACTATAACTACTTCGGCATACTTTAACCTAGAATCTTCATTTAAAGTTTAAACAAGTCACAAGACTTTCAACTATTTGCCGATGACTCAGTGTCTTGATATTTTTACAGTTTTTCTAAAATCACAGTTTAAGTTTTAGGTACAGTTTGGGATCTTTCAGCAAAAGTCAACACAAAATGACTGGGAAAGATAGGAGCTCAGAAGTGACTTTGTGCCACTTCAGGCATTGTTCTGGGTGAACAGTAAATCCTATCAAATTGAGACTTGCACTGAATGATAGCTGACAGATATACCTACGTTTTGAGCTATAATTTATCAATCTACTCAAAGTATTGTGGCTGTAAACAGTTCAGGAAACACAACTCCACTCTAGCAGTGAGCAGCAGAAGGAGGGGCAGACTGCTTCATTTCAAGTTAAAGAATGGTCCAAAAGTGGCTCTATATGTTTGAGTACACACCTGATTTTTGTATAAAACAGTAGGTATTTTGGTCAGCTTTCAGGGGATGTCTTTGTTTTTGCTGTAACTATAACGGTTCTTCTGCTACAATCGCTAACGAGCACAGAAGACCTGTCTTCTGCCCTCATTCACAAGGGCAGCATGGAAGAGCCCAACTTGTCTTTACATAACGACATCCACCTGTGCTTTTCAGCCAGAGTGTTAGCTCAGTGGGATAGTTAGAGGGTTCTCAAGCAGCAGACCTGGGTTCAAATCCCACCTGTGGCAATTTCATGATTCTGATCTTTGATTTCTGATCGTTAAACATTTTAACTTACATCCAACTTTTAAAGCTAAACTACACCTAATTATTCTCATTTTATACTTCAGCCTAAATGCTCTTCTTTATTCAATGTCAAACATTTTAACTTACATCCAACTTTTAAAGCTAAACTACACCTAATTATTCTCATTTTATACTTCAGCCTAAATGCTCTTCTTTATTCAATCTTACATAACGACATCCACCCATACTTTTAAGCCGGAGTGTTAGCTCAGTGGGATAGTTGGAGGGCTTTCATGTAGGAGACCTGGGTTCAAATCCCACCTGTAGCAACTTCTTTATTCTTCTCTTTAAACTATTTCAAACATTTCTTACATGCAACTTTTCTAGCTAAACTACACCTAATTATTCTCATTTTATACTTCAGCCTAAATGCTCTTCTTCATTCAATTATTTATACAATATTTGTGGATCATTTAAACAATTAAATATGTATACCAACACTCAAACACTGTAGCTCTACACTCAACCTATATAACTACACAATACTCTGCTGCCACCTTGTGTCAGACCACAGCAAAGCACTTTTTATGTTGTGTTAGATTTCTTTCTGCAAACAATGTCTTGATTTTTCTCTTTGGAAATTCTTCATCTTCATCTTAGATCCAAGGTTTCAAGGTCAACTACACCTAATTATTCTCATTTATTACCTCAGTCTAAATTCTCTTCATTGAATTATTTTTTTAATAACTGTTTGGATCATTTCAAACTTTGTTCAAGCTTATTCTGGGTTAACAGAACGACGCACCCGGACATGTTATACACCAAATCGTTCGGCTTTGTCTGAGGAAGCCAGCCGTCCACCATTCCTGCTCTCTGATTGGTTGAGAGACTTGAGGCTTATTCCGGATTAACAGAATGACGCACCCAGACATGTTATACACCAAATTGTTCGGCTTGGTCTGAGGAAGCCAGCCGTCCACCATTCCTGCTCTCTTATTGGTTGAGAGACTTGAGGCTTATTCCGGGTTAACAGAATTACGCACCCAGACGTGTTATACACCAAATCGATCAGATTGGTCTCAGGAAAACAGCTGTCCACTTTTCCTGCTCTCTGATTGGCTGAGAGACTTGAGGCTTATTCCAGGTTAACAGAATGACGCACCCAGACGTGTTATATACCAAATCGATCAGATCGGTCTCAGGAAAACAGCCGTCCACTGTTCCTGCTCTCTGATTGGTTGAGAGACTTGAGGCTTATTCCGGGTTAAAGGAATGACGCACCCAGACGTGTTATACACCAAATCGTTCGGCTTGGTCCGAGGAAGCCAGCCGTCCACCGTTCCTGCTCTCTGATTGGCTGAGAGAATTTTGAAACTTCAAAGTTAAATTTCTGCTCTTTTTAACGGTTTAATTTTGATTTCATTCTGCTGACATTGACAGTTGAACTCATTTTCTACTTCACTCCAGTTCCAAGGCATGTTCAGCTCTCAGTTTCAGAATTCAGCAGACGCTGCTACATTCACAGTTCAGCTCATTGTGAAAATTAAACTATTAATCTATTCCTTCTCAAACACACCCCATTTAAACACTTCAGCTGTCGGGTTTTGTAAACTGCGTTCGGAGATTTCCGTTTTCTGCTGTTTAAGATGTCTTTCTTCATTCTTCGTCTACTGTTTGCGCTTTTTTAAACGTTAGTTACTTTTTATCCTAATTCTTCAACTACATTCAGCTCATTTTGACAATTAAGCTCAGTTTCAGCTTCAGTTCAGTTATTCTGCAGCTTCGGCAATCAATTTCAGCAATGCAGCATTCAAACGCATTTCTGCAAGAAATGCAATTGATTTAGTGTTACATTTGAAATAGTCTTTCAAATGTAACGCCCAAAAGTTTGACTCGTATCTTCTCCCACACTTTTTGAGCTACAGAGACCGTTTATACATCAAACTGACCGGCTCAATAAGGAGATGCCGGCTATGACTTTTGGTATTGATATTTTCAACCATTCCCGAGATATTCAGCTTTTTCTATGATTATTTTCCCATTGAAATGAATGGAAACCCCTTAAAATTCTCAAAACTTTTGACCAAACCATTCAGCTCTTTGAGAGTTAACTACTTCGGCATACTTTAACCTAGAAACTTCATTTCTCTTTAAATAACGACACCCACTTGTGCTTTTCAGCCAGAGTGTTAGCTCACTGGGATAGTTGCAGGGTTTCAAAGCAGCAGACCTGGGTTCAAATCCCACCTCTGGTAACTTCATCATTCTTCTCTTTAAACTATTTCAAACTTCTTTCTTCAACTACATTCAGCTATTTTTGACAATTAAGCTCAGTTTCAGCTTCAATTCAGTTTTTTGGCAGCTTCGGCAATCAATTTCAGCAACGCAGCATTCAAACGCATTTCTGCAAGAAATGCAATTGATCTAGTTAGTTTGAATGCTGCAAGCATTCAAACTATTGTTTTCCTGTTTCTCTTTATTTTCTTCTTTATTCTGCTTCCGTACGTTTTTTGGCACTCATCTAGTCCTACAGTTTTTGTGCTATTTCAACAAATTTGGTATCAAACTGTTCAGCTCCTTCATCTCATGCCGGCTATGACTTTTGGTAATGATAACTTTTATACTTTTTAAGATATTCAGCTTTTTCTGAGCATTTTTGGCCCATTAGAATACATGTAAAATCCTTCAGCTCCTCCAAATTTTCAACAAAATCTTTCTTCTCTTTGAACTATAACTACTTCAGCATACTTCAACCTAGAAACTTCATTCAAAATTTAAAGCAATCACAAGACATTCAGCTATGGTCAAATGATTCAGCTTCCTGATATCTGTTACCATTTTCCTAAAATCGCAGTTTAAGTTTTATGTACATTTTGAGATCTTTCAGGAAACGTCACCACAAAATGACTGGGAAAGATAGGAGCTCAGAAGTGACTTTGTGCCACTTCAGGCATTGTCCTGGGTGAACAGAAAATTCTATCAAATTGAGACTTGCACTGAATGATAGCTGACAGATATACCTACGTTTTGAGCTATAATTTATCAATCTACTCAAAGTATTGTGGCTGTAAGAGAGTTTTTGGTGCTTATGAAAACTGATCAGGAAACACAACTCCACATGCAATTGATCTAGTGTTACATTTGAAATAGTCTTTCAAATGTAACTGCCAAAAGTTTGGCTCATATCTTCTCCCACAGTTTTTGAGCTACAGAGACCGTTTATACATCAAACTGACCAACTCATTAAGGAGATGCTACGACTTTTGGTATTGATATCTTCAACCGTTTTCGAGATATTCAGCTTTTTCTGTGATTTTTTCCCCATTGAAATGAATGGGAAGTGCTTCAAATTCTCAAAACTTTTGACCAAACCATTCGGCTCTTTGAAGGTTAACTAGTTCGGCATACTTTAACCTAGAAACTTTATTTAAAGTTTCAACAAGTCACAAGACTTTCAACTATTCTCCAATGACTCAGTGTCTTGATATCTTTTACGGTTTTTCTAAAATCACAGTTCAAGTTTTAGGTACAGTTTGGGATCTTTCAGAAAAAGTCACCACAAAATGACTGGGAAAGATAGGAGCTCAGAAGTGACTATGTGCCACTTCAGGCATTGTCCTGGGTGAACAGTAGATCCTATCAAATTGAGACTTGCACTGAATGATAGCTGACAGATATACCTACGTTTTGAGCTATAATTTATCAATCTACTCAAAGTATTGTGGCTGTAAGACATTTTTTTGTGCTAATGAAAACAGTTCAGGAAACACAACTCCACTCTATCAGTGAGCAGCGGATGGAGGGGCAGACTGCTTCATTTCAAGTCAAAGAATGGTCCAAAAGTTGCTCTATATGTTTGAGTACACACATGATTTTTGTATAAAACAGTAGATATTTTCGTCAGCTTTCAGGGGATGTCTTTGTTTTTGCTGTAACTCTAACAGTTCTTCTGCTAGAATCGCTAATAAGCAGATAAGTCATGTCCTCTGCCTCATTCACTGCAAGTGCAGTGTTGAAGAGCCCAACTTCTCTTTACATAAGGACATCCACCTGTGCTCTTCAGCCAGAGTGTTAGCTCAGTGGGATAGTTGGAGCTTTCCCAAGCAGCAGATCTGGGTTCAAATCCCACCTGTGGCAACTTCATCATTTTTCTATTTAAACTATTTCACACTTCTTTTTCAACTACGATCAGCTATTTTTGACAATTAAGCTCAGTTTCAGCTTTAATTAAGTTATTCGGCAGCTTCGGCAATCGATTTCAGCGACGCAGCATTCAAACGCATTCTTGCAAGAAATGCAATTGACCTAGTTCTTCTTCCAACTACTTATTCTTCCGTATTCCGTACACTTTTTTGAACTTCTTCTTCAACAATATTTCAGCTATAGCGGCCATACAAATGATTCTCAGCTTAGGTGCTTCGATCGCTGTCTGAGAGCTGAAATCGTCTCGTCATATCTCCTACAATATTCAACGTAGCCACACAAAAATTCACACAGAGCACCATCAAAGCCTTCAGCCACTTACGGTTTTGGAATTTTTCGAATCGGTGTAATACTTTTCGAATGGTGATGAGACGTTCGAGGCCTGCAATTTGACGTTTGGAGCTGCAGATCAGCAAATCTGCAGTTCCAGACAATTTCTCTAAAGAAAAATCTGCTACGACCACATTTGTTTGAGTACAATCTTAAACTCGTCGGCTTCGATGGGATGTCTTCGTTTTAGCTGTATCTGCCACGGTCATTGAGTTACAAGCGTCAGAAGGAGGATTCAGCCACATTTTCCTCCCATAAAAAACAGGCATTTTCTGCTCCGCTCTCTGTCAGAGAGCAGAAACCATCTCATCATATCTCCTATAAATATTCTAGGTAGGCACACAAAAACTTCAATGTAGCACCATCAAAGCCTTCAGCCACTTACGGTTTTGGAATTTTTCTAATCGGTGCAATACTTTTTGAATGGTGATGAGAAGTTGGAGGCCTCTGATCTGACATCTGAAGCACAGATCCAAAGCCTTCCTTATTAAGGGGCCTGCCTACTGCATCTAACAGCAGCAGACCAGTGGTGTGATAATGGAGCTTTCTTATTGGTTCAGACGTTTCCCGCTATTTAGACTGTCTGACAGCTGATATACGGAAAAGCCATTTTAAGTACAATCCTACTGGAGACTTGTGGCTTCCCTATCAGTCTGTCTGCTTGTTACAGCAAACCAGTACCAGAACCAGCATCTGGTTTAAGACCAGAACCAGGATCAGAACCAACACCAGAACCAGGTCCAGACCAGAACCAGGCCCAGAACACTGACCAAAGCCAAAGCCAGAATCAATATTGTCTATCTCCCTCTATCTCTCTCTCTATCGCTCTCGACCTCCCCCGTCTCTCCTTCTCCCTGATTGGCTGAGAGTTTTCAATTTTTTTCTGGCTATACAGACATACACACCCACACATAATATACATCAAATTGTTCAGCTTGGTCTAAGAAACCCAATGTCCACCCACCCCCCATCCCTGCTCTCTGATTGGCTGAGAGAGTTCAAGCTTCTTCTTGGTTAATAGAAATACGCACCCACACATATTATACATCAAATCGATCGGCTTGGTCTCAGGAACCCAGTGCCCCCTCCATCCCTGCTTTCTGATTGGCTGAGAGAGTTCAAGCTTATTCTTGGTTAACAGAAATACGCACCCACACATATTATACATCAAATTGATCGGCTTGGTCTCAGGAACCCAATGCCCCCCCCCATCCCTGCTCTCTGATTGGCCGAGAGAGTTAAAGATTCTTCCGGGTTAACAGAAAAATGCACACAAACATATACATCAAATCAATCGGCATGGTCTCAGGAAACCAGCTGTCCACTACCCCTGCTCTCTGATTGGCTGAGAGAGTTCAAGCATTTTCTGGGTTAACAGAATTACGCACCCAGACATGTTATACGCCAATTTGATCGGCTTGGACTCAGGAAGCCAGCCGTCCACCATCCCTGGTTTTTGATTGGCTGAGAAGTTTGAAACTTCAAAGTTCAATTTCTGCTCTTTTTAACAGTTTACCTTTGATTTCATTCAGCTAACTTTAACAATTGATCTCATTTTCGACTTCACTTCAGTTCTAAGGCATGTTCATCTATCAGTTTCATCTGCTAAATTCACAGTTCAGATAATTGTGAAAATTTAAATATTAAACTATTCCTACTCAAATCCCAGGTGTTTAAACATTTCAGCTGTCCATTTTTTTAAACTGTACTGAGATTTCAGTTTTCTGCTGTTTAAGATTTTTTTTTCTCTTTTCTCCACTTACTTATTGGGCTTTATTACACTTGTAAGTGATTTTTTGCTCTTAAATTATTACATCTATTCACCTCATTTTCACAATTAAGCCAAATTTTTCCAGCAGAAAACTGCTTATCTCAGTTCAGCTATTCAGCATCTTCAGCTATCAGTTTGAAAATTCAGCATATTCTGCTAATTTCACAATTCAACTAATTGTGAAAGTGTAACTATTAAACTACTTATACTCAAATATGAGCTCTTTAAACATTTTAGCTGCTCAGTTTTTTAAACTATTTTTAGACATTTCAGTTTTCTGCTGTTTAGGATTTTTTTCTCTATTCTCTACCTACTTTTTGGGTTTTTTAAAAACTTTTTAGCAATTTTTGCTCCTAAAACTTCAAATACATTCAGCACATTTTGGACAATTAAGCTTAGTTTTAGCTTCAATTCAGCAGTTTCAGCTATCATTTTCAGCAATCAAGCATTCAAACGCATTTCTGCAAGAAATGCAATTTATCTAGTTCTTCTGTATTCCGTACGCTTTTTTGGACTTCTTCATCTTCAACAATTTTTCAACTATTTCAACAAATTTGGTATCAAACCGTTCAGCTCGTTCAGCTCATTCCGGGAATGACTTTTGGTATTGATATCTTCAACCGTTTCCGAGATATTCAGCTTTATCTGCGATTTTTCAGCCCATTGAAATGAATGGAAAACGGTTAAAATCGTTCAATTTTCCACAAAATCCTTTCAAATGTTTAACCTTAAACTCTGTAGGGTTCCCTTCAACCTAGAGACTTCATTCAACTTTTAACAAACTCACAAGAAGTTCAGCTATTCTCGGTTAACTCAGCTTCTTGATATCTTTTATGGTTTTTCTAAAATCACAGGTTAAACTTGAGGTACGATTTGGAAAAGTTCAGGAATTTCTCCTCCTCCCCCCATTCAAAAGAATAGGGCCCAAAACCGACTTTGCTCGACTTCAGGTGGTGTCATGAGAGAACCGTAGAACTGATGGAAATGAGACTTGCGCTAAATGAAAGCTGACAGATTTCCCCCGTTTTGAGCTATAATATATGGATGTACTCCAAAACTTGTGGTCGTAGCATTAATTTGTTCTGA
Organism: Aphyosemion australe; assembly: GCA_006937985.1. Taxonomy (NCBI): domain Eukaryota; kingdom Metazoa; phylum Chordata; class Actinopteri; order Cyprinodontiformes; family Nothobranchiidae; genus Aphyosemion; species Aphyosemion australe. The sequence goes on along the minus strand of SSNS01000547.1, from coordinate 279,915 downwards.
GGTTTCCAGTTTTTTAAAATCTGGCCTCTCCACTCTAACCTGAACATTCCGCACTCTAAAATTTCAATGTCACAATTCCTGCGAACAGATGTTTACTACACCCACACCGTTTACGCTACTGAAACAAATTATACCTCAAAAAGTAGGACTCTTTGTCAGCTTTGATGGGATGACTTCATTTTAGCTCTAGGTGTCACGGTGCGGGTGTTCCAAGCCTCAGAAGGCCGATAGTGCCAGATTTTCTCCTATTGGCGGCCATTCAAATGATTCTCAGCTTTTGTGCTTCGATTGCTGTCTGAGAGCTGAAATCGTCTCGTCATCTCCTACAATATTCAACGTAGCCACACAAAAATTCACACAGAGCAACATGGAAGCCTTCAGCCACTTACGGTTTTGGAATTTTTCGAATCGGTGAAAGACTTTTCGAATGGTGATGAGCGGTTCGAGGCCTCCAATCTCAAGTTTGAAGCTGCAGATGTGTGTTTTCTGCAGTAACCGATGAATTTCTCTAAACAAAATTCTGCTATGACCACATCTTTTAGAGTTCATTCATAATTTTTCCAAAAACAGTAGATTTGTTTGTCAGGTTCGATGGGATGTCTTTGGTTTAGCTGTAGCTGTCACGGTTCGGGCACTACGAGCCTCAGAAGGAGGAGTGAGCCAGATTTTCTCCCATTGGCGCCCATTATAACTAATATCATTTTCTGCTCGACAGCAGAAATCGTCTCCTCATATCTCCTACAGAATTCGACGTAGCCACACAAAAATTCACACAGAGCACCATCGACGCCCTCTGCTGCTGACGCTTTTGGAATTTTTCTAATCGGTGCAATAACTTTTGAATGGTGATGAGAGGTTCCAGGCCTCCAATCTGACTTTTGAAACTGCAGATCAGCTGCAGGATCCGATGACTTCCTCTAAAGAAAAATCTGCTACGACCACATCTTTTATAGTTCATGTGTAATTTTTTCAAAACCAGAAGGTTTTTTTGTCAGCTTCGATAGTTTGTCTTTGTTTTAGCTGTAGCTGTCACGGTTCTTGAGTTACAAGCGTCAGAAGGAGGATTCAGCCACATTTTAATCCCATAAAAAACAGGCATTTTCTGCTCCAGACAGTAGAAATCATCTCATCATATCTCCTACAAATATTTTAGGTAGGCACACAAAAAATTAAATATAGCACCACCAAAGCCTTCAAATCGGTGCAATACTTTTTGAATGGTGATGAGAAGTTCGAGGCCTCCGATCTGACATCTGAAGCACAGATCCAAAGCCTTCCTCATAAAGGGGCCTGCCTGCTGCATCTAACAGCAGCAGACCAGTGGTGTGATAATGGAGCTTTCTGATTGGTTAAGACGTTTCCCGCTATTTTGACTGTCTGACAGCTGATATACGGAAAAGCTATTTTAAGTACAATCCTACTGGAGACTTGTGGCTTCCCTATCAGTCTGTCGGATTGTTACAGCAAACCAGTATCAGAACCAGCATCTGGTTTAAGACCAGAATCAGAACCAACACCAGAACCAGGTCCAGACCAGAACCAGCATATGGATCAGAACCAGGGCTAGAATAGAACCGGGCCCAGAACACTGACCAAAACCAAAGCCAGAATCAATTTTCTCTCTCTCTCTCTCTCTCTCTCTCTCTCTCTCTCTCTCTCTCTCTCTCTCTCTCTCTCTCTCTCTCTGTCTCTCTCTAACCCCCCCCCTCTCCCTGATTGGCTGAGAGTTTTCAAATTTTTTTCTGGCCATACAGACATACACACCCACACATATTATACATCAAATTGTTCAGCTTGGTCTAAGGCAGAGGTTCCCAAAATGTTTTCTTTGAGGACCCCCTTGCTCGTGCCCAAGACAAGCCAGGACCCTCAACCCCAACTCCTACACACACAAACACATTAAATGTGATCATTTACAAACTTTATGCAGACATACAGAGTTATAACTTTTATATGAAGTTCTGATTATACTGTAGGGTGTGTTATTGGGATTTTATAAATGTCATTTTTACAAATAAAATCTTGCTAACCTCACAATCTCAGCAAAGACAATCTTGTGGGGACCCCCTGAAATCTTGTGGGGACCCCTTTGGGGGTCCCGACCCCCAATTTGGGAACCCCTGGTCTAAGGAACCCAATGCCCCCACACACCCCATCCCTGCTCTCCAATTGGCTGAGAGAGTTCAAGCTTCTTCTTGGTTAACAGAAATACGCACTCAGACATGTTATACATCAAATCGATCGGCTTGGTCTCAGGAAACCAGCTGTCCACCATCCCTGCTCTCTGATTGGCTCAGAGAGTTCAAGCTTATTCTGGGTTAACAGAATTATGCACCCAGACATGTTATACACCAAATCGATCGGCTTGGTCTCAGAAAACCAGTCATCCACCATCCCTGGTCTTTGATTGGCTGAGAGAGTTTTGAATCTTCAAAGTTCAATTTCTGCTCTTTCTAACAGTTTATTTTTGATCTCATTCTAACTTTGACAAACTCATTTTCAACTTCACTTCAGTTCTAAGGCATGTTCATCTATCAGTTTCAGCTGCTAAATTCACAGTTCAGCTAATTGTGAAAATTTAATTATTAAATTATTTCTACTCAAATACCAGCTGTTTAAGCATTTCAGCTGTCCTGTTTTTTAAACTGTGTACTGAGACTTTAGTTTTCTGATGTTTAGAATTGTTTTCTCTATTCTCCACTTACTTATTTGGCTTTATTACACTTGTCAGTGATTTTTTGCTCCTAAATCATTAAATCTGTTCAGCTCATTTTTACAATTAAGCTAAATTTTTGCAGCAGAAAACTGCTTATTTCAGTTCAGCTACTCAGCATCTTCAGCTATCAGTTTCAAATTTCAGCATATCCTGCTAAATTCACAATTCAACTAATTGTGAAAATTTAACTGTTAAACTACTTATACTCAATTATGAGCTGTTTAAACATTTTAGCAGCAAAGTTTTTCAAACTATGTTTAGATATTTCAGTTTTCTGCTGTTTAGGATTTTTTTCTCTGTTCTCTACCTACTTTTTGGGCTTTTTAAAACTATTCAGCAATTTTTGCTCCTAAATCATCAAATACATTGACAATTAAGCTTAGTTTTAGCTTCAATTCAGCAGTTTCAGCTATCATATTCAGCAATAATGCATTCAAACGCATTTCTGCAAGAAATGCAATTTGTCTAGTTATTTATTGGGTAGAATAATTAGTGGATGAGGAACACGTGTGGACGAATGAGACCTTCAGAATTGCTGTTCCCCCATTCTACCACTAAATGCTGTTCTTAAGCATGGTCTGAGGTGTTCTTATATTTAGGAACATTTTCACGCACATGTACAAAATGATGAATACCACACAATGCGTAAATTTGTTCATACGCACGATATACGCACAGATCTGTGCGTACGTACGGTTGATAAATGACGGCCCTGGTGTTTAAACCAACAGGCTTAAAAAAATAGCTAAACACTAATATTTAAAGGATTGTTTTTCTTATAATCTAAATTTAAACTAAGTTAGTGTTTTGGATTAGTGAATGCCGAGCCAAAACTAGATATCGCTGCAAATGAGCACTTTAAATGTGCATTTTAGCGATTAATTGTTGAGATTTAATGTAAACAATCAGCGTTTATTTCTAAAGAGTTAGTGTGATGAACATCTGTTCTGTGAATTGTTTTTAAAGCAGTTCCACCTTTCTTCTGCTTTCGTAATTACTGAGATCAACAAAGTAATCCAATACTGAAAATATTTCCCTACAGATCTGTGACTGTTGCTGATGCTTGCTTTGGTTGTATCATTATTTTTTAAAGGGGACCTAGAATGTAAACCAACATTTTCCTTGTTGTTGAATAAGAGAGGTTGGGTGGTCAACAGTAGCATGCCAAAAAGTCAAAGCCGTGTGACCTACTTTTTATGTAAATTAGAAAGTTGAAAAAGGTGAGAGAATACCTTCCTTAACACTTCATAAGGGGGAGCCACGCCTCCTCAAACCAGCATGTGTCTGAGGCCTTCTGGGGAAACCAACCAGTCAGCATGTCCTGGCCGAGTGGGAGGGGTAAACAGCTCTTTTCACTGAAGGCCTGAATAAGGGGGTTTACAGGGATGTGATTCTTCTGGTTTTTACCAGATTTCCGGAATTTTCAAGCGGTTTGGGGCACCCTTGAGATTGATCCAAATTCGATGAGAAATGTTTTCATATATATATGGGGGGTAGCAGGGGCGCAACTACCTACTTTCGGAGGGGTATGCAGACACAAAATGGGCGCCCCCCCCACCCCCGCGCAACTGACACCCCCTCCAGCTATTATACCGTACCACAAAGTGTGCACCAGCACCAAGAAGCAGACATGAAAAAAGGTCACGGAAGATAAGTCTCAGTAGGGGGAAAGAAAATTTTGGACATTTTATATATTAAAGCATCAGTCTGGTGCATTTTGAGAAAAAAGTAGAGTTACAGGCTGGTGCATGTACACAGCATTATAATGATATAGTTGAGTTAACAAAGTTATCCTGTCCTTTCTTTAATCCATTTTGAACACCGACTACAGCAAAATCCAGTGATGCATCTCCTCAGTACCACAACTGAACTGATGTCACCAAAAGAACCAATCAGCTGGCAGAGCTCACTGCTGAATATGTGAGTGTGCAGAACTTACAAAACTACGTAACTCTCACAACAATTTAAGGAACAAAGTAGAATCAAGCTGCAGGGCTTTAGGCCCAGGGCAGAGTTTTATGACTCAGACCGACCCACCTTAGATCCTGACCTGTTATTATTATCATGTATCCTTTACACCAATCAGAATATTCTGTTCAGATGTCCACATCCACACCTTAAAACGAAATGAAATCATTATTAAAATTAAAAATGATTAATATTCCTTTTTCATGAAAAGATTAGGTATCTGTGAACACCTTTATATTTATTCTTGTCCAGCTGAAGCAGACATTTGCTTATTTCTAACAGAGCTGAGCTGTGGGAGAAAATATTCAGGCTTATTTCATCCTATTTTCTATCACCTGTGTGTTTGGTGTATTTATTAACCTACTATTAACTATAAAGTGATAAATAATAGAATCATTTGGGCATAGAAAGTTTCTAATGCACTAAAGCTTGTTCAGCAGCTCACCTGTTCCTTCCACACTGAGAAATCATTTCATCAGCAGCAGGTGATCAACAGACTGAACACCGGACCGAAAAAACAAAAAGACTAAAGACACCGACCTGAGACCGGCCCGCCGGGAGTTTCCCCGGTCTGGGCCTGATTACTCCCGCCGTCCCAGTAGACAGGAGCTGCTCATCACGTAACGTTACTCTCATGGTGACATCAGAGCGTGGCTCCGCTGGAGCTTATTAGCGCGACTAGATTCTACAACGTTTTCATGAACAAACACACAGCTTAATAGATCTGTGGCTTGTGTAGAAAACCGTCCACACCTCCAACCGCGCTCTAGCGCGTCGGGGCGCGCGCTGGAGTGCCGAGAGAGAGAGTGTGTGTGTGTGTGTCTGTGTGTGTGTGGAGGGGGGGGGGACACGGAGGGGCGCCTTTGCGCCTAATCGCCGACGTGTTTAATAATGATATAGTTCGCAGATACACACACGGACAAGTACACACACTTTGGCGCCCCCTCCAGCCTGGCGCCCCTATGCGCCGCATACACTGCATACCCACTTTTTGCGCCACTGGGGGGTAGCTTTGTCCGAGGCTCGAAAGTCACAATTTATTTTCACCCACAATTGATTCAAAACACGATTGCCTGCGTGTTCCCTGACCATTTGCTAGCAAACAACATCATAGAAGGGACGGGTGCAATGAAAAAAAAAAAACCTCTTAACAATTTTTAGACGCAGCACCAGTGCGACGTCTTTTCAACTTCCCCCCAAATTTTATTGAGCAAATGTATTTGTCAGTGTTAATTTTGACAAGAAATTTTAATTTAGTTTTAGTCTTAGTCTTTTGACTAAAATTATTTTTAATTTTAGTCACAATTTAGTCGTCCAATTAGTTTTTATTTTAGTCTTATTTTAGTCGACTAAAATTGCTTTCAATTTTAGTCGACTAAAATTGCTTTCAATTTTAGTCGACTAAAATAAGGCTAAAATAAAAACACGTGTATTTTTCTTCTGATGCAATACTTTTTCTACTTGTGTAAAGGAAATGTTAACTACACCCATTTGAAACTGTAAATAAATATGTAAAAATCACATTTTACATTTTGGATCAATAAAACTCTACATTTATAATTGTTTTAATAACAATAATAATGGAAAATACCTAATTTAACACTGACAGTTTGAAATTGTGCCTCTCAGTATTAATAAAATAAAAAAAACTCTGTATAATGTGCAGTAATATGACAAGAAATGACATCATACCATCAAAACATTAAAAGGTGTTACTCTTATAATACAAAGAGGTAAACTAAAGGTAAGAATTGTTTTCTTAGACTGTGCTTAGACTGATTTATCAAGGTGGGACACCTGAACGTTTCTCCTCTAAAACACCGCTAGAACACCGAACACTGATCATATCAGCTGTACCAGCGCCAAGAAAAGAAAAATGATTAGACAACAAGATGCGCAGCGAGCTGGCCGTGCGTGAACTCGGTTCGGTGCCGCAGCTCAAACCGAACGGCACCAGCAGTAATGTGCTGACCACTCCCACCCCGCCTCCGCTCGCTGCTAACAACACCGTAACACTTTTAAAACCAGGGGAAACCCCAGGTGTGCACTCACCAAGCAAATACGTCCCACATGGTCACATTTGAAGCTTTTCCTTCCAGCCGCGGACATTTTATCCCTTAAGACATAACTTTTACCGGCATAAACATCTTATGTTTGCTTACCGCTAGCTTTTTCAAACAACAGCTGGCTCCAGACTCTGATTGGTTCTTTTCTTATTTAGTCCCGCCTATTCGATTTGATGATTGGTTATTTTTTCCGGTCGCCCATCCTTTCCGTTTTCTGATTGGATTTTCGTTTCTGTCAATTTTCGTTGTCGTTTCTTATTCGTCAACGAAAATGTCGGTCAATATTCGTTATAATTTAGTCTTTTTTGGCGTGTATATTTTCGTTTTTGTTTAGTTTTAGTCCGCAAAAATTCATTCGTGACGAAAAAAAAAACGAAAATAATTCGTCAACGAAATTAACACTGGTATTTGTTTTTGTGTAAGGAAGATGCTTTTTGCTGGCGCACAATGTGGTTAATTTAGAGAAACCAGCAAAGACACAAAGGCAGAAACGGTCCAAAGTTTGGGATCAAACGCGCAGCTATGGGCAGATTGGCTAATGCTAGCACACTCACGATCTAGTGGGTTTCCGAAAAAACACGAGGATCGTAAAACTAAGAATGACTAAACTCTACAAGCGGAAGAAAAGTCCCAACCATCCTGTTTATTAGCTGTCTACAGTGCTATGGAGCAGAGCCTCAGCCAGCAGCTACCGGAGTAGCGTTGTTGCTACGAGTCTGCTCAACACCGCTCCAGGCCTATGGCAAGCCACTGTAGTATGTAATTCACAAACGCTTCTGTCTGTGAACATGATCTAAACTGGATTATTGCCAACCCATACATAATAGACATGCCACCATTAAAATGTTACCAGTAGAAATAATGTTATTAGCATTTCCAGTAGCTTACTACTTTATTTAATTTATTTATTTAACCTTTATTTATCCAGATGAGTAGATTGAGAACTCATTCTCATTTACTACTAAACATGTTAATGAAATACATTAAATTCTACTGATCAGAGTTTAACTGTGGATATTTAGATATGTTATTTTGACTGGAGTGATATTAATACAAACCTTAAATGTTACTTAAATGCAAGTCAATTTTTTTCTGTAAAATATGAATTAACTATAAATCAGATGAGCTAGACAACACCAATTTATTTCATATTATTGAGCCTTTCATAATAAGAGTCTGATATTTCAGCCTCAGAATTTAGTTGTTTTACTTCATATTTTAGCAGCAGACCACAATCTCATTTCACTTGGAACATTATCAAATAGAATATTCGAATAATCGGCAGAGGATTTGATAGAATATTCAAATACTAAAGTATTTGATAGCTGCAGCCCAATTTCAAACCTTTAACAGAAAAGAAAAACAAACCATGCAAGCAAGAAAAAACAAAAACACAGCCTGCACCAAACCAAGGTACATCTGAGTAGGGAAAAGTTTACAAGTACAACATGGCAGTGTTGTGCCTGAAGATGATAAAAGCTATGTGTTTCAATACCTTACAGTGAGTAGATAGTGGGTACAATATTTAAGAAAACATGCCCCAGAGAGCCAAGAAACACACTTAAAATTGGTGAGAATGCCCCAGCTTCCAAAGGGCTTCGCCCCCTGGGCCCCCACACCCCCGGCCATTTTCAGTTTTTTTTCCCTTAACCCAATCACATCCCTGGGTTTAGAATGTGTCATGAAATGGTGGTTGTAGGAGGACCCAAAATGCATGAATATCCAGGAGGCAGCCAGGTAGAGTTGAAAAGATGAAAATGTTTTATTTACAGCAGTGGTCTGGAGCAGGAACAAAAATCAGGTGCAAACACAGGGAGGCAGGCAGGAAACGCAGGGATGTAACAGACGCAAGTAACTGATGGTAACACACACAGATAAACACAAGGAACCGACAGTGAACACTGGAAAGGGCTTGGTTTAAATACACTGAGGTAGTGATGAGGAAAACAGGGAGCAGGTGTGTTGATTACTGAACTGTTGCAGGTGTGACTGGTTAACGGGGCACTGGGGGAAAAACACTGAAAGAACAGAACTATGGGAATTGGGAGGCAGAACACAAACAGGACGAAACCAAATATGACAGCTAAAGACAATTTAACCTAACTAAATACCATACAACAACTAAAAACTAAATGTCTGGAATAATATACTAGATGACGAAAAGTAAAACCTGACATTATAGGAAACAGAACACAATAGAGAACATAACTACAAAGCTTGAAGGGCTGGGAGAATGAACTAAACCATGAACAGGGAATGACTAAGGATAAAACATTAATCAAATGGGAAATATATGAAAAGGGGAAAATGATGAAGGACTGGCGCAAAGGAGTGGCTAAAAGGTGACTACATGGGACTGGTAACATCTGAGAGAACACAGGGGTCAATGGTGAAGGACACACAAGGAGGAGAACTAAAATGAGTGCTGGGGAGACAAGGGAGAGGGGATATGGAAGAGACTGGGGAGACAAGGACACAGGACATGACAGTACCCCCCCCCCTCAAGGGCGGCTACCAGACGCATAGACAAAACCAAAACACAAGACACCACAGACATAAGACAAGGAAACACAGGGCGGGGAAAATGGGCAGAAAATAAACAAGGCAGAACAACGACAACTGAAAAAGGCATAAGAGCAAGCTAAAAGGCAAAGACTAACCAAAACGACAACAAAAAACAAATGTCCACAAGGCTGGCAACAGGAAAGCAGGAGCCGGCAAAGTCATCAGGGGCCCAGCGATGGGGGACCAGGAGCCGGCAGAGTCTGGGGGGCCGGCGGCGGGGGACCAGGAGCCGGCAGAGTCTCGGAGGCCGGCGGCGGGGGAGCAGGGTCCTGGAGACTCTGGGAGGCCGGCGGCGAAGGAGCAGGGACCAGGAGACTCTGGGAGGCCGGCGGCGAAGGAGCAGGGACCAGGGGACTCTGGGAGGCCGGCGGCGACGGAGCAGGGACCAGGGGACTCTGGGAGGCCGGCCGCGACGGAGCAGGGACCAGGGGACTCTGGGAGGCCGGCCGCGACGGAGCAGGGACCAGGGGACTCTGGGAGGCCGGCCGCGACGGAGCAGGGACCAGGGGACTCTGGGAGGCCGGCCTCGACGGAGCAGGGACCAGGGGACTCTGGGAGGCCGGCGACGAGGAAGCAGGAGCCGGCAGTCTCTGGGGGGCTGTCGACTGGGGACCAGGAGCAGGGACCCGAACGCGGGTGGCCGACAGCAGTGGTGGCGTGGCTGGAGCCCCAGGGGTCGGTGGTGGCGTTACACGCTCAGGGACCTGGAGGAGGCGGAACCCTCTGGAGGAGGCGGCCTGGAGGAGGCGGCCTGGACTCGGGGGGACCCTCTGGAGGCAGGGCCTCGGGCGGAGCCACTGCAGGAGGAGGCAGGGCCTCGGGCGGAGCCACTGCAGGAGGAGGCAGGGCCGCGGGCGGAGCCACTGCAGGAGGAGGCAGGGCCTCGGGTGGAGCCACTGCAGGAGGAGGCAGGGCCTCGGGCGGAGCCACTGTAGGAGGAGGCTGGGCCTCGGGCGGAGCCTCTGGGATAGGCTGGACCTCGGACGGAGCCTCTGGGATAGGCTGGACCTCGGGCGGAGCCTCTGGGATAGGCTGGACCTCGGGCGGAGCCATTGGAGGGGATGGTTGCAGCTCCAGGCAGGGTGGCACAGTTCTGAACTCCGGAGCGGCCTGGTGATGGCAGCGACATTGTCATGGAGTGGTAGATGTGAAGGATCGGCCCACCTGAGGTGAAGGGATGGCGCCGATACGGCCAGGAGGAGATGTGGAGGGCTGGTTCACCAGAGGAGATGAGGCAGCACTGTTGGATCCAGAGAATGGCCTGGAGGATCGACCCATCAGAGATGAAGGGATGGCGTCGACAGAACCAGAAGATGATTTGGAGGATCGGCCCACCAAGAGTGATGAGGTGGCACCGATGTGGAACTCAGGGAGAGTGTGATGGTGATGGCTTTGTCTGCAGGTTGAGGGTGGAGGTGTCTTAGAGCTGTATGCCTGCTCCCGGCACCGTGGTCCATAACCTGGTGGACACAGAACCAGCTGTGTGCCAGCGAAGCAAGACCGGTCCCCTTCAATCTCTGTCTGACTCACCCAGCGGGCAGGCCCAGGACCTTCAGGCCGGAACTGAGAAACAGGTCGTTGGTGGCGGCGTCTTTGGCTGTGGGGCCGCAGAGATGAGGAGAGATCTGTCTGACTCCCTAGAGAAGTGTGGGTGCATCAGAGTTCTCCATCTCACATCTCTCTGCGGCTCGGTGGAGGTACTCCCAAAGAGTGATCATTTCATCACTGGATCCAGACTCGTTGGGTTGAAGCTGTGGGGTGGAGGATGGGTCTATCAGATGTGATGAGATGGCACCGTCAGCGTCAGATGTTGGGGTGTAACAGCCCACCAGAGGTGAAGAGGTGGCACTGTTGAAACCAGACGAGGATATGAAGGGAAGACCCACCAGAGGTGAAGAGGTGGCGCCATCAGAACCAGAGGAGGGTGGAGTGCAACAGCCCACCAGAGGTGAGGAGGTGGCGTCAATCACACCGGGGGAGAAGGAGAGGAAGCCAGATCGTATTGAGGGGGCAGCGGCCTGGGGGTGATGATGTCTGGAGGTTGAAGATGAGGAATGGCCCACCTGAGGTGAAGAAGTGGCACCGTTTGAACCAGAGGAGGACGTGGAGAGACAGCCCACCAGAGATGAGGAGGTAGCGCTGTCGGAACCAGGGGATGACGTGGAAATCTGTAGAGCTGGTGGAGGTGAGTCATGGCAAAATGTCCTTAGCAGCTCACCAGCAAATGTCCAGAATTTAACAGTTTCCATGGAGTGTAACTGAAAGTACTGGTAAGCCCACTGCAGGGCGTCTCCACCCAAGCAGAGATCCATAAAAGACAGTTTTTCATAATCTGAGAGTGATGGGTCAGATAAACAGAAGGTGCAGTCTCTGATGAAGTCTCTGCATGTTGAAGGGTCTCCTTCATACCTTTCCGGGGCTTGATGGATGGTTGTGGTTGATGGCTGATGAGTTGGATAATCCGCTGGGTCCATGTGTGGACAGATAAAACAAAATCATGATGAACAAACATGAAATAATGAAATAAATTATTAAATATCTATACATTTATTTTAATGAATTAAATATTTTTATGGTTTATGTAATTACATTTTTAAAATATTTAATGATACATTTATAAAATTAATTAATGCTTTAGCTATTTATTGAATTGTGTCACTTTTGGATCTCCATACCTTGCAACTAGAACTCATGTAATAATTAGACTATGCCTTTTTCCAGCTTTCATTATGGGCCATCATTTATGGCCTAAAGTCAGTTACCTCCACTGTGGGCAACTTTACCTTACTAGAGTTAAAGTAGCTCATCTGGGATTAACAAGACAGCTTTTGAGGTCTGTTGCATTCAGGTGTTCGTATAGCATGATGACACTGGCAGCTTCACATTCCTGAGATTACCAGGAATCCATCGATACCAAGTTTGTCCTGATCCATGAGTGGGAAGGAGCTGAAATATCCACACAGAGAGAACCTGTTTTTACTGCGAGGTCCGCGAATTTATTGGCGGCGGCCGCGGTAATAATTCTAATAATACTAATGGATTTATAACTGATCTTGGTGGTGAAACTAAAGGCGTTTAACACTGAACATGAATGCAGCTTTCAGTCTGAGAGCTAATGTCAGCTCAAACTGGGTTCTGCTGCTGCTGCTCACCTCTCTTCTTGAAAATCCTATACTTGCTTCTGTTCAATTAACTTTTTCTCCTTCATTTCTTTTTCTTTTCTTTTCTGGAAGCCATGTTTCCCTTTCTTGGGGAAGACATGACTTCCTCCTGCCTCCAGCTCTGGCTGTCAGCGATATCAATGTCTCATAGCTGTAGATGCGGGGTGCAGCCCCTGGCCGCAGGTGTGGACTAAACCACTTTGCACATTTTTAAGGGGTGATAGATGCCTCAGAGACAATTCAGTTATTACTTTAAATGCAAAATTCTGTTTTTTAACCTCTTTATCCACAGGTAAAGAGACGTTTATAAAGACATTAAGTTAATCGGGGGAAAAAAAACCACAATAAAACATTTTTATTCAAGGCTGTGGGCCCTGGGTAAACGGTACCCTTTTTCCCCCCAGTCCGACACCCCTGGCTCTCACCCTTTCTCTTCACCTTCTACACCTCGGACTTCACCTACAACACCAGCAGCTGTCACCTCCAGAGGTTCTCTGATGACTCGGCCATCGTCGGCTGTGTGTCTGAGGGGGACGACCAGGAGTACAGGTCAGTCATCATGGACTTTGTTGACTGGTGTGAGCATAACCACCTTCGCTTGAACACCAGTAAAACAAAGGAAATGGTGATTGACTTCCAGAGAAACACTCCTCCTCACTCACCAGTAAACATCCAGGGAGCAGACATTGAGGTGGTGGACACCTTTAAGTACCTGGGTGTTCACCTCAACAGTAAACTGAACTGGTCCCACAACACAGATGCTCTGTATAAGAAGGGCCAAACCCGCTTCCATCTCATGAGGAGGCTGAGGTCCTTCGAAGTTAACTCCCAGCTGCTAAAATCCTTTTATCACTCTGTTGTTGGCTCTGTTATTCATTCTGCTGTGGTCTGCTGGGGTGTAGGCAGCTCTGACCGAGACAGGAAGAGACTGAACAAGCTAGCTACCAAAGCTAGCTCGGTTCTGGGCTGCCCGCTGGATTCTGTTGAGGAGACGTGTGAAAGGAGGATGCTGTGGAAGATGACCTCCATCTTAAGAAACCCCTCCCACCCACTGCACTCCACTGTGGAGATCATGGACAGCTCCTCCAGAGGCAGACTGAGACATCCCAGATGTAAAACAGAATGCTACCATAGATCTTTCATCCCATCTGCAATAAGAGTGTATAACTCCTCAGTTTAAGCTGTACTGGCATTATCCTGGTACACAATAACACCAATGCAATATTCAGTATGTGTTCTATACTTGTGCAATACCGGATTCACATTGTTGTCTGTGTCTCTTACAGTATGCTGCATAGTGCTGGTACCAAGTTTGTTTTCATCTTTTATTTGTGGTTTTTTTTAGTGATGTAAGATCACAATACTAGATTACTGCCTATGTGTATATACATGTATCCTTGTTTTTTATCTTCTTCTAATTACCCTTTGAGTGATGGTGCTGCTGTGACAAGTGAATTTCCCCACTGTGGGATCAATAAAGTCTTCTATTCTATTCTATTAATTGCATTCTAGGACACCTTTAAAAGTTTATTGACAAGTAAAAATGTTCAGAATTGGAGAAAATTCCAAAAATTAATTTTTTTGGGGAGGGGTGCACCTCTTACTGGACGTTTCCTTAACCTTTAAAGGTAGATGCAACCACATCAAGGTGCTTTTCTCTGTGCATGCAGGTGTAACAACTAGCTCAGATTTCAGAACTTGAGTAACTTAACTTCAGATTTAATTTGGACCAGTTTTAGGATTCGCCTCTGGGAGCAGTTTGTGACTCATGACACAGACACAAAGATTAAGGAAAATGTAATCCTGTATTAAACGAACAGGGCAGGAACAAAATGCTTTACAGTACAATCATTTCACAGAAAATAAAAAATGGGCCCAAAACAAGTTTTCCTAAAATAAAAAAATACCCCCGGGGGACTTTACTGCGTGTGTGTGGCATTAAACCACATCATATTGAGAGTTTTTTCCAGCTCAAATTGTTTTTTTCCTTTACTGCAATTTATGCAGCAATGCAATCAGATTCACGGTTTGTCCTACCAAATGGCAGTCACCACAGTCTCCGAACCATTCAGGGCAGATCAAAATGTGTTGTAATTACCTTCTGTAATTCTGTACATGTCTGTGTAACTGGAAATATATATATATATATATGTTGTAACTGTAACTTTTGCTGCCTCTTGGCCAGGACTCTCTTGAAAATTAGGTTTTTAATCTCAATGGGACCTTCCTGGTTAAATAAAGAATAAATTAAAAAAATCCTCTTGTGTCAAAAGTGGGCTTTGTGTTTCCTGGTGGGGGGGGCTCGCCAGAATTTAACATTCACACAGATGTAAAAACGATTTTGCATTGATTAATGGTGCTGATGGTGAATCCATTTTTCCCTCTTATGCAGGTTATGCTTAAAGGAGCAGGAGGCAGGATGATGAAACGAAGCTCATTAGCGACGCGCTCGGCGCTGTGAGTAACTGCAGCCCGGCACGAGAGTGCGCATGAACTCTTCACTATGAAAAAAAAAAGTTTCACAGTGATGTATGGCCAGAGCGCGGCTCGATATTATCAAAACAAGGCACCATGTCTAGCGACGAAGTAAGTAACAGTCCTGCTTAGAGGTTGGACTGTAGGTCAAATATGACATATTTCTAATGATTCATCTTCGGTTTGGAAAATGTCCGTTCTCTTCAGTGGTACACAGAAACTGAAGCATGATCACAGCTGAAATGCTACCACACTAAAGCTATCTCCGACTCATCGGTGAGATCATATCATCAAATCAAGCTCTGTTTACGTTTCTCGTCAGAATAAACGGAGCATCCATTTATCTCAAAAGACAAGTGGTGTCTCGTCCACAAAACGCAGAAGTGATCCGATTACTCCTTAGTTGCATTTAGCTATTTCAAATGGATCAGGAAGCTATATGCTAAGCACC
>SSNS01000547.1:247054-262998 GCA_006937985.1 Aphyosemion australe | reverse complement strand
GGTAAAAGACAGGCAGGGACCCGAATCTATATCGGATACGTGATTGACGAATGGAGGCTGCTTCAACTATATCTGGGACTCAAAAAGGATGCTGCCATGGCTCATTTCCTAGTGAGCAGGTAAGAAACATTATAGGTTGTGTTTAGAGATGATATGACAATGATCTGACCTCACCGATGACTCAGAGAGAGCTAGCGTGCAGTAGCATTAGCTGTGATCAGGGCTGCAGCGTGGATTGCTTCGCCGCAATATTGTCCGTGAGAGCGGCGGGGAGTTGCCTTTTCAGCGTGAGATATTGGAGGTGTGGCGTGAGAGCGTGTGAAGAGGGTCAGGTAATGGTATTTTTGTGTTTGTGTAACATAGCCGTCTGTGCACGCTCCCGTGCTGGGCTGCAGTTACTCGCAGAGCCGGGCGCGTCGCTCGTGAGCATCGTTTCTTTTTTCCTGCCTCTAGTTCCTTTAAGTTTAGTTTAAACGGATAAAGATGAAACCCAAAGAAGTCTTATAATTAACTCGTGTTTCTGCTGGTTATAGTTTCTCTGCTGCTGCTGTGAATTTTACCCCATGGTTGCCAAAACTTGTTTTTCTGAGCAGTTGTCCAGTCTTTTCTTTAAGAGGAACAGGTTTTATTGTTCTAAAAGTGGTGTTTTGTGTCAGATGTGTTTTTCTCTTTAAGCCTCACCTTGTTACTGACACCAAAGGCTTTAGTTCCTTTTCTTCTGTTTTTGTGAGGGCTGAGTTTCCACCTCAGCGGGCAGAGTTTCAGATGGTCGGGGAAACAAAAATGGGCCTTTGAGCCATCTTGTGGGTCATATACTATGCTGTGGCCTACTTAGCACTCTGGCTATGAACACATTTGAGTTGATGCTAATGACATCTTAGCATAAAAGCATGCTCTGATTAATTGCATCTCCAACTGGAGTCCAAATTCCTGTCTATTTGGATGTTTTCTATAAATAAATATATTTATGTTATTATTTTTGCTGGTGCAGATTTCAGTACACAACACACACTGATTATGTCTGCTCTGATGTTTTGATGCTGGTGGCTGGTGGAAACACTGCAGAAGCTGTATGTGAAGAGGGTGATTGTGGATTTAGAGGTTAAGAGGTGGGGGAATGGGTTAGTTAAGACTGATAAGGCTGAATCCCATTTCAACCCATCCTCTCACTTTGTAGCTCCACCCCTGTGTTTTTACATCTCCACATGGGGGAAAATGGTGTCCAGAGTTTCCCCCAGAAGACTTGCTAAGCCCGGTGGTAGACAAGCCCACGGGCGACCTACGGTGTTTTTGTAAAAAAAAAAAAAAAAAAAGTTGTCAGGAAGTTTAAAAGTATAGTATATGGTGTTATAAACCATTTATTAATGATACTTATTTGTCTTCAAAAAGGCACAATCTTGAAATATAGTTTTACCAGACACAAAAAAATACAATTCAGATAATGGAAAATACACCTGACCTCTCACCCTGTTCACTTATCCATCGTATGATGTTGCTATTGTGCTTTTGTATCACCAGATGCTGTTAAAGTCAGACTTGCAGGTTAAAGACCCCTATTCATTTTAAAGGTGTGCTTAGCTGAAAAAACATTTTTTATGATTATTTCTGATCATAATCATTCACCCTGAGTTTTTCATGCAGGCTGAACATGAAAATAGTCTCCTACACCTATCTCCTCCATTAACAAGGGCTACAGCTATTTAATATTTTTGTATTTGAATATTCTATCTAATCCTCTGTCAATCAAATATTCTATTTGACGACCTTTCAAAACAGAAGAAAAACTTCTAATGAGTTTGTGTTTCAAAATCAAACTTCAAGTAGAAATGTTACTAATTTCTACTAGTAATGTAATGGTGTCATATTTTTCTAAATATACACGGATTGGCAATAATCCAACCTAAAACTAGGTCAATTGCATTTCTTGCAGAAATGTCGTTTGAATGCTGCTCGCCGCAACTGATATCCAAAGTCGCTGAAGAGCTGAACCAAAGCTTAAACTGAGCTAAAAAGGCAAAATGAGCTGAATGTGTTTAAAGATTTAGATGCAGAGATCACTGAGTGTAATACAGCTCAAAAGGTAGGTGAAGAAAGCAGAGAAAATTTCTCAACAGCAGAAAACTGAAATTTCTGAACATAGTTTAAAAAAACTGGACAGCCGGAATGTTTAAACAGTAGGTTTTTGAGCAGGAATAGTTTAATAGTTCAATTTTCAAGAGTAAAATGTTTAGTGGAAAAAAAAACATTACAACTACTTTAAATATAGCTAAAAACAACATGTTGAACATTGTAAAAGCTTAATTGTAAACTAACACATGTAGAAAAGGTTTAAATTGGTTCAATAACGTTTGCTGGAAAAAATCGAAGAGAGCTAAATTGTTTCAAATTGATATTAAATATTTGATTTACTGAAACGAGGAAATCTGAACACAGTTTAAGATGTAAAACACACAAGCGATAAAGCAGAAGCAGTATTAAAGTAGTTTAAAAGATGTATGGAAAAGAAGAAAACCCAGCTAATTACGCACAAAGTGATTGTAAGAAGGTGGCGCTAAAGCAAAATCAACCAATGATCACGTGAATGTGTTATGTGATGGTGTGTGAGAAAAATAAAGCAAGTTTGGTAAAGTTGTGACCTTTTATGTAGGAATTATTAAAGTTTTAATAAATCTAGGGGGCGATGTCTCTAAAACAAAAAACATCCCACTGATCAGTTCTAAGGTGGACAAAGATCATATATCGGACGTAGGGTGTGAATGAACTTTTGCGTGTATTAATTAGCGCAAACCAATTGTGAGGGGGTGGAGCTAAAGTCATTCTAACAAATGATCACATGAATGTGTTGAGTACTGTTGTTTGATGACAGAACAGAAGGTAGATGCAATTATGACCAGTGCGGTTACATGTGCAGTATCAACATCTAAGTCGATCCAGGTCGATCTTATGATAATAGGCTGGTAGTCTTTATCCTTGTTTACATGCGCATTAGAAAACCAACCTCTCAAATGAAGTTTGTTCCACTTCGGTACAGTAGGTGGCGTAATGCGCCCTTTCATGTCGAGCATTTCCCTGGTTAGCTTGTAGCAACACAACTTGTAAACAAACGCTGGCGGGAGTAAATGAGACGGAATTGAAACAGAATATGCACAATGGCTGAAGGAATAGACAACAACGCTGCAGCACAGCTTATTTGGTACTTACTGTATTGTTTGATGGTGTTAAACGTGTTACTTTGTGGCAATGATATTATCAGAAGACCACTTCCTTGGTCTTGTCACTTCCAGAAGTTACCAGTATCGGCTCGACTGACCCGTTTACATGCAGATGCAGTCGGTTTCTTACCGCTGTAGCGGAGGTAAAGACCATCAGTCATCGGACATGGGGTGTCCAGCAGAAGCTTTCTGCCCGGAATACAGTGTTCTTCATACCAAAACAAGAATAGAATAGAATATACTTTATTGATCACACAGTGGGGAAATTCACTTGTCACAGCAGCACCAACATTCAAGAGGATAATTAGAAGAAAAATAAATGCAAGGGTACCTGTATATACACATAGGCAGTAATCTAGTATTGTCACCAAAAAACCACAAATAAAAAATGAAAAAACTTGGTTTCCAACACTATGCAGCATACAGGATAATGCCAGTACAGCTTAAACTGAGGAGTTATACACTCTTATTGCAGATGGGATGAAAGATCTATGGTAGCATTCTGTTTTACATCTGGGATGTCTCAGTCTGCCTCTGGAGGAGCTGTCCATGATCTCCACAGTGGAATGCAGTGGGTGGAAGGGTTTTTTTAAGATGAAGGTCACCTTCCCCTGCATCCTCCTTTCACACGTCTCCTCCACAGTATCCACTGGGCAGCCCAGAACCGAGCTAGCTTTGTTAACTAGCTTGTTCAGTCTCTTCCTGTCTCGGTCAGAGCTGCCTACACCCCAGCAGACCACAGCAGAATGAATAACAGAGCCAACAACAGAGTAATAAAAGGATTTTAGCAGCTGGGAATTAACTCCGAAGGACCTCAGCCTCCTCATGAGATGGAGAATGGCTTTGGCCCTTCTTATACAGAGCATCTGTGATGTGGGACCAGTTCAGTTTACTGTTGAGGTGAACACCCAGGTACAGAAAGGTATCCACCACCTCAATGTCTGCTCCCTGGATGTTTATCGGTGAGTGAGGAGGAGTGTTTCTCTGGAAGTCAATCACCATTTCCTTTGTTTTACTGGTGTTCAAGCGAAGATGGTTACGCTCACACCAGTCAACAAATTCTGTGATGTGTGACCTGTACTCCCCTCAGACACAGCCGACAATGGCCGAGTCATCAGAGAACTTCTGGAGGTGACAGCTGCTGGTGTTGTAAGTGAAGTCCGAGGTGTAGAAGGTGAAGAGAAAGGGTGAGAGCACTGTACCCTGTGGACATCCAGTACTGCACACAACCACCTCAGACGTACAGTTGTGCAGCCTCATGTACTGTGGCCTGTTGGTGATGTAGTTGATGATCCATGTAGTCAGATGTTCGTCCACTCCTGCACCCCTTATCTTCTGCTGCAGCAGACACGGCTGGATGGTATTGAAGGCACTCAAGAAGTCGAAGAACATGGAGTCACGTGACCGCGGAGAGGGATGTAGATGTGTGTTATCGTAGCTCCATAACCCCCCCGTCTTTTAACTGTTCTTTTACAAACTTGATACCTCTGTATTCGACATTTTTCTATGGCGGAAAAGTTAATAATGGCTTCGTCAAAGAAACATGCTGCTAAACAGCTTCAAGAGTCAGCAAACACGCGTGCAGCGGACGAGGATTTAGCTAAGCTAGTGAAGCTAGCAGTAGCGGACGCCATTAAGGAGGCTATCCCCACTCTTGTCGAAGAAGTAGTGGCACAACTAACGACCCGCACACAAGCCATGGTCGCTGAGCAGATTGCTGAGTTCCGGACTGAGGTGATATCTACCCGGGCCGATGTGACGAAGTGCTTGGAGCGTACTACGGCCAACGAGAGCCAGATGAAGAAGCTGGAGAGCCAACTGACGCCCTCGGTGAACAAGCTAACGACGTTATGTGCTGCGCTAGAGGATAAGGTGGCCGATTTGGAAGATAGATCACGTAGGGACAACGTGAGGATTCACGGGGTCCCCGAGAGCCCCGATACGGCGAACCTCCTCTCCTATTTGCAGGAGCATATCTCAAAGTGGTTCCCAGGATTGGGCAGGGCAGAGATTATGCGTGCACACCGAGTAGGCCCAGCGAGGATGGATGCTAATGCTAAACCTACTCCGCGCACGGTGCTGGTAAAGTTCCTGAAATTTACCGACAGGGATAAGATTCTCGGAGAGGCACGCAAGTCACCGGTGGAGCTGGATGGGATCCCGATTCGATTCAGCCCTGACTACAGCAGCCGAACCTTTGGGAGAAGATTGGCTTTTTCCAGCGCAATTGCTACGCTACAAAAACTGGGCTTTTGCACTTTTCTGCTTTACCCCGCCAAGCTCAAAGTGATGCGTGGGAATGATACCCACATCTTCGAAACGCCACAACAGGCGGAGCAGTTCGCTGCTTCGGTGGAGAACTGAGACGATGTACATTACGGTAATATTAAAACTTTAAGGGGATCAGTCTTGATGTGACTTTGCATATTCATGATGGGAGTCGCTAGACAATGGTTACGTGCGGCAGGGCAGTGTATATTTTTGTTGAATCCGGTTGGTTATAGTTTTAACTTGGTTTTAGTTTTAACTTGATTAAGTTCAGACATAAGTGGGGGGGTAGGGGGGTGCGAGGAAGATTTGGGTTGGATTACTCAAGGTTCACGGGTCCAACAAGTGGGGGGGAATTAGGACCTTTAAGGGCTGAGCGATGGTTTCAAGTGCCTTATTTTGGAAGGGCGCTGTTTTCTCTGTTGATTAGTTTGGGTTTTTTTTTTTGGGATTTTTGGGGCCCATGGCGGCGGGGGTTGTGGGTGGGGGGGAGGGATTCGGATCTACGTTGTATTTTTGTTTGTTACTCACGGTTATTGTATCGCAAACTCTACTGGTGTCTTTCCTTTTATGCTTCAATTAAATTAGAAATTATTGTACATTATGGCAAAACTACATATTGTAAGCTGGAATGTTAATGGCCTGAATAGTCCTGTGAAGCGAGCTGCGTGCTTGGACGTTCTGCGTAGACATTCAGTGGATATTGCCCTTATACAAGAATCCCATCTAAGAAGTACTGACTCACACAGATTAGCCAATAGATTCTACTATACAGCTGCCGCGGCATCTCTGAGCTCAAAAACTAGAGGCGCGCTGGTAGTGCTGAAACGCAACCTTTCACTACATATAATCAAGAAATTCAACAGCGGGGATGGCAGGGTCTCTTATATTAAAACTATCATAGCTGGTTGCAAATTAGCATTTGTGTCAATTTACGCTCCGTCGCAGTACGAGGCTGAATTTTTCCAAGGGCTTATCACTATCCTGACACAGTTGCAAGGTTTTTCTCTTATTGTGGGGGCGGACATGAATGCTTGTCTCAATCCTGCGCTGGATAGATCTACTCAGGTCTCTTCTCTGCTGCAAACACGGGCAACAAATGATATGCATGATCTTTTGTCGGGATTGGGCCTTGTTGATTTATTTAGAGTTTCTAATCCAACAAGCAAACAATTCACCTTTTATTCAGCCAGGCATCAGTCATACTCTAGGCTAGATTACATATTGGCATCTCCAGCGGCGATGGCTGAAATCCATCATGCGATAATTATACCCTGTCCATTATCAGATCACAGTATTGTCTCAGCAATAATTACATTGAAAGGCGCATCGCCCAGGGCTCCACGGTGGCGGTTTAACACGTCACTCCTGAGGAATGAGGAATTTTGTCGATTATTTTGCAATAGGATGGAAACCTTTATAAAAATTAATAAGAACTCGGTAGAAGATTCTAGGTTTCTATGGGACGCAATCAAGGGGGAGATTAGAAATATCACTATTTCTTTCTCATCTCACCTGAAGAAGAAGACACTGAGTAGAATAGAGGAATTGGAGAAGATTCTAGCACAACTTGAAGCACAGCGGCAGGAGTCATCGGTGGGAACATGTCGGGGAAATATCTGCCACCAAGTCTGAGCTAAATTCGTTACTGAGACAGAGAGCTGAATTCTTAATGCACAGAACCAGAAGAAATTATTATTTTAACGGGGCCAGACCTAGTCACTTGTTAGCATTAAGATTGAAACAAAATGAAAAATATTCTAATATCACGGCTATTCAAACCCCGGCTGGCGTCGTCTCTGAGCCTAGTAAGATTAACGCAGCATTTAAATCATTCTACTCCACACTCTATGAGTCGGAGGTCGAACTAAATTCTGATGCGTGTGGGGAATTTTTTGAAAATCTCAAGCTCCCCTCTTTGAATCCTCAGAGCTCGGTGGACCTCTCGGCTCCCTTTACACTAGAGGAAATGAAGAGAGCTCTCACACTTATGAAAAGTGGCAAATCTCCAGGATGGGATGGTATTCCACCGGAGGTGTATCTCACATTCTGGGATATACTTGGTCCTTTATTACTGGATATGTTTAAGGCAGCTATTAAGGAGGGAGCCTTCAATATAAGTACCAATGCGGCGATAATCACTCTGCTTCCCAAACCAAATAAGGACCCGACTCTCTGTAGTAACTATAGACCGTTATCTTTACTAAATGGAGATGTTAAACTTTTTGCTAAATTACTCGCCATACGGCTGGAAGAACACCTCCCCAATTTGGTACACTACGACCAAACTGGTTTTATAAAGGGCAGACTGGCATCTGACAACATTCGTCGACTCCTCCACATGACGCAGGCGGCAAAAACATCCGATAGCCCATGTTCAGTATTATCTCTTGACGCTGAGAAAGCATTTGATAGACTTGAGTGGGACTATCTCTGGGCTACGCTGCACAAATATAACATTGATCCCCAATTCATTAATATGGTTAAAGTGCTATATGCAAACCCGAGTGTGATGGTACTCACAGGCGGATTTTGTAGCTCATTATTCTCGATTAGAAGGGGCACCCGTCAAGGTTGCCCTCTCTCCCCTCTATTGTTTGCCCTCTCACTAGAGCCACTTGCACAGAGAATTAGGCAGCATCCCTCGATCCTTCCAATAGTCATCGGTAATACTGAACACCGTATTTCTTTATATGCTGACGACATATTATTGTACATTAGTGAAGCGGGATCCTCCATACCGCATCTACTATCAATTTTTGACCGATTTAGTTCACTATCTGGGTACAAAATAAATTGGACCAAATCTTCTTTATTACACCTGAATTCGGTAAAATTAGCGATGCCATTACCACCTAACATCCCGATTGTGAAGGAATTTAAATATCTGGGAATCACTATCTGTCCTTCCATATTTAGTATAGCGACAAAAAATTTCTCGAGTATACGAGATCTCATTGAAAAAGATTTGGAACGTTGGTCCAAACTCCCAAATTCCTTGCAGGCCCGGGTTTCTATTGTTAAAATGGACGTTCTTCCCCGGATAAATTTTTACTCCTCAATGATCCCATTGGCCCAACCAAGGGGTTATTGGGAGAAGATACACTCTATGACAGGGGTCCCCAATCCTGGTCCTGGAGGGCCGCTATCCAGCAGGTTTTGTGGTTTCTCTGCTCAAACACACTTGATTCAGTGGTTGAATCACCTGTGCAGCAGCTCATCAAGCTCTGCTGAAGCCTGCTAATCACTTGCTAATTGAAATCAGGTGTGTTGAAGCAGAGTTACAACTAAAACCTGCTGGATACCGGCCCTTGAGGACCAGGATTGGGGACCCCTGCTCTATGATAACAAAATTTATTTGGAATGGGAAAAAGCCCCGAGTGAAATTAAATACACTACAGCAAGATAAAATCATGGGAGGATTAGCTATTCCGAATTTCAAGGTGTACTTCTGGTCCTTTGTTCTTCGGCCCCTATCTACTTGGCTCGATCCTAATTCCACTGTTTCATGGAAATCAATTGAAGAAAATATCGTTCAACCTTGCAGATTGCAGGATCTAATCTTTTCGGGGGTGCCGTTGAGGGAGGCTAGAACACGTTTTGGTCCGGTAATATCTTATGCACTCCAAATTTTTCAAACGGTGTTAAAATACAAAAATATTCACATGATATGGCATAGACATTCACCCATCTATAATAATTACAATATCCTCATCGGGAAAAAGACGATTTCCTTTCCTCAGTGGAAAGAGAAGAGGGTACATACCTTAGATGACTTATATAATAAGGAAGGTTTACGCTCATTCAGCGACTTGAGAATAGAATATGATCTACCGGGTTCATCATTTTTCTTTTATTTACAGCTGAGGTCGGCCATGAAGGCCTATGGGGTCCCCTGGGGCAGGCCTTTACCAACACACCCGTTTTGGGACTTATTAGCTGCTCAGACGAGGCTACGAGGCACAGCGTCTAAATTGTATAAATACATTTTAAGCCCACACACACGGCTTCCGGTGGAAAGTGTGTGGAACGGAGATTTGGGAAATGTGCCAGAGATATGTTGGGACGCAGTGTGGGGTAACGTGAGCAAAACCTCAAGAAATCCCAACCATCAGCTTATTCACTTCAAATTCATACATAGAATGTATCTCACCCCTAGGAAGCGTCATGCCATGGGACTTAAAGCTTCTCCGGAATGTGACCTTTGTTCATTAAAAGTGACTGGATCTTTTCTGCATGTTTTTTGGGCATGTCCGGAAGTGGCTGCTTTTTGGAGGAGTGTGTCCACTACTTTAAGTGAATTAATTAAGGTTAAACTTCCGTTGAGTCCTTCCCTGCTGCTGCTTAATGATGACTCTGCGTTGAATCTCTCCGCTAACCAACAGCGGATTCTATGGACGGGACTTACGGCGGCTAAGAAGATGTTGGCGCAAAGGTGGCAACCTCCACACACACTACCGTGGCAACAATGGGCAAACTCCTTTTTGGACACAATTGTTANTATCTGACTGATTCCCTTAATAAAACATTTAAAATCTGCAAGGACAGTGATCTTCTCTTTGTCTCTTCGCCTGAGACGGATAGTGCTCACCTGTCCAGTGTAGGCAAAATCCAAAGCGTACTTTAGTCCAACGCTGGTCACTCCTTGTAGAGTCACTTCATCTGCCTCGCTCTCCAGCATGCTCAGACTGAACATGGCCTGATGGACACACAAGCAAAACACTGCAGTCAGCTCGAAGAGAACGAGCCCAAAATTACAACATCAATTTTGGAATCATCTAACATCATATAAGAAGTAAAGAA
Source organism: Aphyosemion australe (assembly GCA_006937985.1). Taxonomy (NCBI): domain Eukaryota; kingdom Metazoa; phylum Chordata; class Actinopteri; order Cyprinodontiformes; family Nothobranchiidae; genus Aphyosemion; species Aphyosemion australe. Next base: position 252,715 of record SSNS01000547.1, on the reverse strand, counting down.
CTAAGATTAAAAATAATTATAAAGCTGCTGCCAGTGGCTCATTATGGTAACCATGGTAACCACACAACTGTGGTTACTGCCTGACAGCAATGGAGGCAGACAGAGATGTAAAACTAACTAAGTAAGGCCCACACAATCAGCTACTGTATGGGAACTAAAGGTGGGACTAAAAGAAATGTTGAACTTTGAGCAGTTCAAGGCTCTGACGGTCACATGTGTGATATTTTATGTTTCCATCGTGTTTTAATATGAGTTAAAAACACCTATAATTTCCAATCTAATCAATGGAATCCTGGGTGTGTACAGTACTCTGCACTCTAAAGGGATTTAAGAGAAATGCATTTCCAGAGTTTGTACTCTAAACATCCTGGGACTAGAAAATGTTTGTTTGAAAAAAGAATGAATGTTTTAGACAGATAGACATCATCTGTCATAAGGGGGTGGAGTTTTCTCACCTGTTTCGCTAAAATGTTTTTTTTTATGAATTTTGTCTACATCATCAGACCTACCTCTACCAAAAAGCTGTAAAAACATATATAAAAATACCCCAAACCGTGGAACGTGTCAGGGGGAAATATCTGCCACCAAGTCTGAGCTAAATTTGTTACTGAGACAGAGAGCTGAATTCTTAATGCACAGAACCAGAAGAAATTATTATTTTAACGGGGCCAGACCTAGTCACTTATTAGCATTAAGATTGAAACAAAATGAAAAATATTCTAATATCACGGCTATTCAAACCCCGGCTGGCGTCGTCTCTGAGCCTAGTAAGATTAACGCAGCATTTAAATCATTCTACTCCACACTCTATGAGTCGGAGGTCGAACTAAATTCTGATGCGTGTGGGGGATTTTTTGAAAATCTCAAGCTCCCCTCTTTGAATCCTCAGAGCTCGGTGGACCTCTCGGCTCCCTTTACACTAGAGGAAATGAAGAGAGCTCTCACACTTATGAAAAGTGGCAAATCTCCAGGATGGGATGGTATTCCACCGGAGGTGTATCTCACATTCTGGGATATACTTGGTCCTTTATTACTGGATATGTTTAAGGCAGCTGTTAAGGAGGGAGCCTTCAATATAAGTACCAATGCGGCGATAATCACTCTGCTTCCCAAACCAAATAAGGACCCGACTCTCTGTAGTAACTATAGACCGTTATCTTTACTAAATGGAGATGTTAAACTTTTTGCTATACTCGCCATACGGCTGGAAGAACACCTCCCCAATTTGGTACACTATGACCAAACTGGTTTTATAAAGGGCAGACTGGCATCTGACAATATTCGTCGACTCCTCCACATGACGCAGGCGGCAAAAACATCCGATAGCCCATGCTCAGTGTTATCTCTTGACGCTGAGAAAGCATTTGATAGACTTGAGTGGGACTATCTCTGGGCTACGCTGCACAAATATAACATTGATCCCCAATTCATTAATATGGTTAAAGTGCTATATGCAAACTCGAGTGCGATGGTACTAACAGGCGGATTTTGTAGCTCATTATTCTCAATTAGAAGGGGCACCCGTCAAGGTTGCCCTCTCTCCCCTCTATTGTTTGCCCTCTCACTAGAGCCACTTGCACAGAGAATTAGGCAGCATCCCTCGATCCTTCCAATAGTCATCGGTAATACTGAACACCGTATTTCTTTATATGCTGACGACATATTATTGTACATTAGTGAAGCGGGATCCTCCATACCGCATCTACTATCAATTTTTGACCGATTTAGTTCATTATCTGGGTACAAAATAAATTGGACCAAATCTTCTTTATTACACCTGAATTCGGTAAAATTAGCGATGCCATTACCACCTAACATCCCGATTGTGAAGGAATTTAAATATCTGGGAATCACTATCTGTCCTTCCATATTTAGTATAGCGACAAAAAATTTCTCGAGTATACGAGATCTCATTGAAAAAGATTTGGAACGTTGGTCCAAACTCCCAAATTCCTTGCAGGCCCGGGTTTCTATTGTTAAAATGCACGTTCTTCCCCGGATAAATTTTTACTCCTCAATGATCCCATTGGCTCCACCAAGGGGTTATTGGGAGAAGATACACTCTATGATAACGAAATTTATTTGGAATGGGAAAAGGCCCCGAGTGAAATTAAATACACTACAGCGAGATAAAACCATGGGAGGATTAGCTATTCCGAATTTCAAGGTGTACTTCTGGTCCTTTGTTCTTCGGCCCGTATCTACTTGGCTCGATCCTAATTCCATTGTTTCATGGAAATCAATTGAAGAAAATATCGTTCAACCTTGCAGATTGCAGGATCTAATCTTTTCGGGGGTGCCGTTGAGGGAGGCTAGAACACGTTTTGGTCCGGTAATATCTTATGCACTCCAAATTTTTCAAACGGTGGTAAAATACAAAAATATTCACATGATATGGCATAGACATTCACCCATCTATAATAATTACAATATCCTCATCGGGAAAAAGACGATTTCCTTTCCACAGTGGAAAGAGAAGTGGGTACATACCTTAGATGACTTGTATAATAAGGAAGGTTTACGCTCATTCAGCGACTTGAGAATAGAGTATGATCTACCGGGTTCATCATTTTTCTTTTATTTACAGCTGAGGTCGGCCATGAAGGCCTATGGGGTCCCCTGGGGCAGGCCTTTACCAACACACCCGTTTTGGGACTTATTAGCTGCTCAGACGAGGCTACGAGGCACAGCGTCTAAATTGTATAAATACATTTTAAGCCCACACACACGGCTTCCGGTGGAAAGTGTGTGGAACGGAGATTTGGGAAATGTGCCAGAGATATGTTGGGACGCAGTGTGGGGTAACGTGAGCAAAACCTCAAGAAATCCCAACCATCAGCTTATTCACTTCAAATTCATACATAGAATGTATTTCACCCCTAGGAAGCGTCATGCCATGGGACTTAAAGCTTCTCCGGAATGTGACCTTTGTTCATTAAAAGTGACTGGATCTTTTCTGTATGTTTTTTGGGCATGTCCGGAAGTGGCTGCTTTTTGGAGGAGTGTGTCCACTACTTTAAGTGAATTAATTAAGGTTAAACTTCCGTTGAGTCCTTCCCTGCTGCTGCTTAATGATGACTCTGCGTTGAATCTCTCCGCTAACCAACAGCGGATTCTATGGACGGGACTTACGGCGGCTAAGAAGATGTTGGCGCAAAGGTGGCAACCTCCACACACACTACCGTGGCAACAATGGGCAAACTCCTTTTTGGACACAATTGTTATGGAGAGATCTGTTGCTACGATGCACGCTGCCAGCCAGAGGACACTGAGTTCATGGAACGCAGCCTATATGGCGATCAAAGGAAAGGTGCAAAGTGGTCGGCCGCAGGATCCACCAGAGGGGTGATACAGGACATTTTATCTTATTGCTCAAGTGGGTTACTTATTTTGTGATTGAAGATCCGATTGGGTGGGGGAGGGAGCCGCCATGGGAAAGAGTGAGAGAAGGGATTATTTTTTGTAATTTGTGTTAATTGTATTCTTGAAAAAATTTGTAAAACAAAATAAAAACAATTGATCACAAAAAAAAAAGAAGTCGAAGAACATGATCCTCAGTGCTTTTTTGCATCTTGAGGTGATTCAGAGCCCGATGCTGCAGGTAGATGAGGGCGTCTTCCACCCCATGTTTGGTTTATATGCAAATTGAAGTGGGTCTACTTCCGGGGTCACCACTGAACGCAGATGGGTGAGACTGAGTCTCTCTATAGTTTTAATCAGGTGGGAGGTCAAGGCGACAGGTCTGTTGTTGTCTGGTTCCCTGGGATGTGATGTTTTGGGGACTGGAACCACACAGGAGGTCTTCCACAGGATGGGAACCTGCTCCAACCAAAGACTCAGGTTGAACATGTGCGTGACCACTTCACAAAGCTGGTCAGCACAGTCTTTGAGCAGTATGGGGCTGATTCCATCAGGACCTTCTGATTTTCTACTCTTAAGCCACCTCAGTTATCTCACCTGGTCCGGTGTAACTGAGAGAGGGGAGTGAGGGAGGTAGTGGTGCTGAGGAGGGTTGGTGGTGGGGAGAGAAGCTGGTGGATGGTGTGAAGATTGGAGGTATGGGGTTGGCTGGCTGAGTCAAGGTGGTGGGGGGGTTGTGGTGTTGGTGGTACCTGTTTCAGCAGTGGGGGGAGTAGAATCAAATCTGTTAAAAAACAGGTTAAGATAATTGGCCCAGTTCTGGTCCCCTTCAGCAGACTCACTGGCACCACTCCTCCCACTGTGACCTGTGATGTTCCTGAGGCCTCTCCATGCACCACGAGCATTCACACTAAAACGTTTTCTCTCTGTTCGTCGTCTACGATTTGAACAGTTATTATTTAAAATAACTACATTAAATGTCTGTTTTAGTAGTTATCACTCCCATAAGCCTGCTTCAGACTGGCCCAAAGTGTTTAAACACCACTGTGGGAGACGTTTTAAGGCAGATGAAATCCTTAAATAAAGACTGAATAAAAATAAATGCCTTTTTGGCCTCATAAGTGAACAACAGACAGAAATGGGCAGTCCCTGATTGGCATGAGGGCAGAGTCACTGGTTGCTCCTGGCATGAGGGCAAAGTCACTGGTTGCTCCAGTGCCTCGTGATTTTTATCTTGAGAGGTGCTATATAAAAGATTGTTTCTTCTTCTCCAGACTGTTTTGCTTTGCTGCCCACAGCCTTTTTATAAGTTTCTTCTTTGCGGAGTCAGGCAAAAAGACTAAGCTGAATTTTCCGCAATGCTTCAATGTACTCCATTAATGCGTTGCGTTGTGTTCATGTGTCACGTACAGATCACCTCACTCTAGATTTGTCTTACATAAAATCATCTTGTGCTTCCTTTGGTACTCAGGGGGCTGGTCCTGCTAAGATGAGCCCACTGAGCGGTTTCTCAGTTGTAATGGTGTAGCATAGGTAAAGGCCATTTAATGCCTCAAAGTCACCAGACATGAAGCGTCCAGCAGTGTGCTGCTGCATACCAAAACAATGGCCTTGTTTATTGTCTCTACATGCTTGCCATCTGGGAATTCGTCAAAACAAAAGGTTTCCTGCCTCTCATCAGCCGTGGAATGGTCCGCCTGCAGCCTGGGAGGTTATATTTGACCAGGTAAAGCAGAGTCAAGGAATATGGCTTGTGACCTCCAGAAGTAAACTCCTCGTTTGACGAGGAAACTTCCAAACCAGCCGGAATGCCGAGAAATCTCCATCCACATGGGTACCATACCTCTGCACTGGAGTTGCTCCCACTGAGAGGCGTCGAGCAGGGGTGGGCATACTTCTTGCCCCCCATCTTGGTGCCTGTACGTTGGGGTTTACCTCGGTGAACAAGAGGGTAGCCTCCCTCTGCCTTCGTGTGGGGGGACGGGTCCTGACTGGTTTGTGCTTATGCACCAAACTGCAGTTCAGACTACCCACCCTTTTTGGAGTCCCTGGAGGGGGTACTGGAAAGCGCTCCATTCGGTGACTCCCTCGTTCCGCTGGGGGACTTCAATGCTCACATGGGCAACGACAGTGAGACCTGGAGAGGTGTGGTTGGGAGGAACAACCCCCCTGATCTGAATCCAAGTGGTGTTTTGTTATTGGACTTCTGTGCTCGTCATGGATTGTCCATAATGAACACCATGTTCAAGCATAAAGGTGTCCATATGTGCTCTTGGCACCAGGATACCTTAGGCCGCAGGT
>SSNS01000547.1:226073-246860 GCA_006937985.1 Aphyosemion australe | reverse complement strand
CGATGATCGGTTTTGTTGTCCTTTCATCTGATCTGCGGCCGCATGTCTTGGACACTCGGGTGAAGAGAGGGGCGGAGTTGTCAACTGACCACTACCTGGTGGTGATTTGGCTTCGATGGTGGGGGAAGACGCCATTCAGACCTGGCAGACCCAAACGTGTTGCGAGGGTCTGCTGGGAACGTCTGGCAGAGCCTCCTGTTAGAAGGAGCTCTGACAGAACTTCGAATGTGTCCCGGGGGAGGCAGGGGACATTGAGTCCGAATGGGTCATGTTCCGTGACTCCATTGTTGAGGCGGCTGACCACAGCTGTGGCCGCAGGGTGGTCGGTGCCTGTTGTGACAGCAATCCCCGAACCCGCAGGTAGACACCAGTGGTTAGGGATGCTGTCAAGCTGAAGAAAGAGTACTATTGGGTCTTTTTGGCCTGTGGGACTCCGGAGGCAGCTGATAGGTACCGGCAGTCCAAGCGGAATGCGGCTCAGGTGGTCACGGAGGCAAAATCCCGGACATGGGAGGAGTTCGGTGAGACCATGGAACAAGACTTCCGTACGGCTTCGAAGAGGGTGCGCGGGAGTTCGCCCAACCAATCTACATGTGCTTTGTGGATTTGGAGAAGGTGTTCGACCGCATCCCTCGGGGGGCCCTGTGGGGGGTGCTCTAGGAGTATGGGGTACCAGGCCCCTTGATACGGGCTGTTAGGTCCCTGTACGACCAGTGTCAGAGCTTGGTCCGCATTGCCGGCAGTAAGTCGGGCTCGTTTCCGGTGAGAGTTGGACTCCGCCAAGGCTGCCCTTTGTCACCGATTCTGTTCATAACTTTTATGGACAGGATTTCTAGGTGCAGTCAAGGAGGTGAGGGGATCTGTTTTGGTGGCCTGAGGATCAGGTCTTTGCTTTTTGCAGATGATGTGGTCCTGTTGGCTTCATCAGAACTTGATCTCCGGCTTTTGCTGGAGCAGTTCCCAGGCGAGGTTGAAGCAGCTGGGATGAGAATCAGCTCCTCTAAATCCGAGACCATGGTCTTGAGTCGGAAAAGGGTAGAATGCCTTCTCCAGGTCAAGGACGAGGTCCTTCCCCAAGTGGAGGAGTTTAAGTATCTTGGGGTCGAGTGAGGGAAGGGTGGAGCGTGAGATTGATAGGCAGATTGGTGCTGCGTCTGCAGTGATGGGGGCGTTGTACCGGTCTGTCGTGGTGAAGAGAGAGCTGAGCCAAAAGGTGAAGCTCTTGATTTACCGGTCAGTCTACGTTCCTACCCTCACCTATGGTCATGAGCTTTGGGTAGTGACCGAAAAACAAGATCGCGGATACAAGCAGCTGAAATGAGTTTTCTCCGCAGGGTGGCTGGACTCTCCCTTAGAGATAGGGTGAGAAGTTCGGTCATCCGGGAGGGGCTCGGAGTAGACCCGCTGCTCCTCCACATCGAGAGGAGCCAGTTGAGGTGGCTCGGGCATCTGGTTAGGATGCCTCCTGTACGCCTCCCTGGTGAGGTGTTCCGGGCACGTCCAACCGGGAGGAGACCCAAAGGAAGACCCAGGACACGCAGGAGGAACTTTGTCTCTCGGCTGGCCAGGGAACGCCTTGGGATTCCCCCGGAGGAGTTGGCCCAAGTAGCTGGGGAGAGGGAAGTCTGGGCCTCCCTCCTTAAGCTGCTGCCCCCGTGACCGACTCCGGATAAGCGGAAGAAAATGGATGGATGGATGGATTGATAATTTGTTAAACTTAAGTAAACAACCAGCCAGCTTATTTTGATAACCCAGACATCACATTTCCTTAGATTCTTAATTAGGCTTTTTAATAACATATAATATCATGTTTCATCATTGTTCATTCATCAGTTGATATTAACTTGAACCATCATTTACTTATCATTTATAATTTGTCCTTTATCATCATTGGTAGTAGAAATACAGTAATACATTTAATTAACTATATTTTCGCCTCTGTCTCAAATTATTATAAAGTGTTGTTTCCCTGGCATACCCAAAGTACCTATCACCTATCATCAATCAAATATTAAAGGTTCAATAAGAGTGATAATTAATAATTATATGGAATATCACCTCTTGTTGAATACCTTTTATATTTTATTGAGGATTCATTCAAAGTAACCACCTACAACACGTTACGGTGGAAAACCACTCATGCCATTCTGAATATTGGAACAACTCCATTAGAGACAAAGGTTTTGTCAGAGGCACACTGTGGATTGAAGTCATTTGATGGGTCAGGTCAATCAGGGTATTGATCTGGTCCATAGAGTCAGCTGATTTGAAAGGCGAAGATTTAGATTTACAGGTATGTTTACGTTCCACCCTTCACATATAGTCACAACAAGTTTTGGATCATGACCTAAAGGAGATATCCCAGATACCAGCTTGCTCCATAGGATGGCTAGGTTCCATCACCTGGGGGTTTGCTCTGAGGAGAGCTGCTGCTCCTCTGCATCAGAGGGAGTCAGCTGAGGTGGTTCGTTGCTTCCTGGTCATCTCCCTCTGGAGACATTTGTTATAAAGTATTCAGTCCTTCTGTTTTTAGATCTGCACAAAGACTTGGGCTGACCAAAAGTTTGCTTGAGGGATTTTATCCTTCAGCTAGTCTGGAAACATCTTCAGCATGTTGTTGAAAGAGTTAGTTTATCTTTTTAGTGGACCTTTTCAATTAAATTGGCTCAAATCTGATTTGCTGACAAAATGCATTAAATAAAACATCAGCTTTTGATCTGTCCCCTCAGATAAATTCTTCTCCTATAATTGTTCCAGGATAATCTTTTCCTTCCTGGTTTATTGTGCAGAGTAAATCAAAGGATTGTTGGTGACGATGTTCAAATTAAAAAGACACTTTTCTGATTTTTCTTTCGCTCACCAGAGAAAGTGTTTGCAGCGTTGCAGGGATGTCTGGTGTCTGTTTACTTAAAATGCAAACATTTTTTATTCCTCTTTAGGGATGTAAGAAAAAATCATTACACTGTAATATGGTGATATTTTGTGATGACATTGAATCTTGTAAAAGCAATGTACTGTTTTAAAGGAGACTTTACATGCAAACATTACTGTACTTTTTTGTGTGGTACAATTCAAACTCTCAACTGATAGTTGGCAGCAGTTTTTACCGCCTTCATTCTGATAGAATGAGATCTTGCGGTAACACTGGATGTGTTGGTGTAGATTCACAGTCTTCCAGGACATGATAGTCTTGAGAGTTTTAATAGAAAACAATTGGACTTGTCTGTTTATCTCTAAGAATGGCTCACTATTGGAACTTAACTTCCAGATCATTTTACTGGATCTTTGCAGCGTTCACGTGTCTCTGTTACACCAGCCCAGACTGAAAGGACCAATTTTGGGCCATTTCAGGCCCGGAAAATGGTCCCTGAAACCAACCAACCAAGTACCAGCATTGGGGCTTGTACTCAGAAATGGCCCGCTTGAGTTGCTGGGCATTGGCAACGCATTTATTCATCGATTCGTTGTGTTGTGCAACTTTTTTTTGTGTTGCGCAACCTTTATTTAAAACTCAATCCGTGCAGCTCATCTGTAGGTGGCAGCAGAGCAGACCGAGGCAGATCAGAACGAGAGAGAAAGCTGGTGTTTTTATGAGGCACGACACAGAACATGGCAAAAGCAGGAAGACCTAAGAAAATAAAAACTTCAAAAGTTTGGGAGCACTTTGTTAAACAACGCAAAGATTTTTGTCACCTGCAACATATGTAAATCAGACATGGCATGGCACAGGAATACGACAGTTATGATGCAGCATCTTAAACGCAAGCATGTCGGAGCCTAAGTGTGAGTGTAAAGCCTCCTTCAGACAGGCCATGAAAAACGGAAATGTTCGGGACTCTGTCCATAAGACTTTTGTGTCTGAATACAAATATCCGGTTAATCTTTTCCTCAATTAGACCGGACGCCCCTAGTAACAGGACCGGACTGCCCTCCTCCCCCACTTACGGACAGTACTGAGGCGACAAGATTACCCCAACCCCCCCAGTCGAGCGAGGCCTGCCGTACACTGGCCCCTCCGACCACCACCAGCAGGCAAGGCGGGTTAAGTGCCTTGCCCAAGGACACAACAGCAGCATTCTATGAGGGGGAGCCGGGATCGAACCTGCAACCTTCCGATTACTGGACAACCTGCTCTACCTCCTGAGCTACTGTGCTGCCCAAAACGAAACTTATGCCCGTGTTTACTTTCATTTTCAATATACACTGCTCACAAAAATTAAAGGAACACTTTAAAGCAGGGATGGGGAACCTTTTTCTTATAAAGGGCCATTAAATTTTTTTAATAGTTCTCTGAGGGCCATGCGATGATAAACACATACCAAGGGATGCAATTGAATAGAAAGAACAAAATAAAATCTGTAACTAATGTGTTGCCTGGTAATTTGTTTAATTTTTGCACATCAGACTTACCTAATGAGATGGCTGGAACTGTTTTTCTTTGGTGAGGCGTGTGAAAGCTGCTTGTTGAGCAATCAAACTCTGACGAAGAGCACTTATTTTATCCAAGCGCGTTTGTCCTTTTAACTCTGCAAGTTTACCATGTTTTGAAGTGTAATGGCGCTCGAGATTCGCCTTTTTCATTACTGCCAGCGCATCACCACAAACTAAGCACACTGGCTTGCCTTTCACTTCAACGAAGAAAAAATAATTTGTCCATTTTTCCTGGAATACGCAGCATTCTGCATCCACCTTCCTCTTCTTGACAGCAGCCATGATTAACGCTTAACTCCACTATTTCCGCCGCCGCTCGCTTCCGAACTCCCGCTCTACAACGGCTCCGCCCCGGTGCGGAGACCTGAGGTGCGCAAACAGGCATGCGCAGGATCTCATGGTGCATTCACTGACCCTGAACCTAACTCGGACATACAAATCCATCTGTTTTATCGTAGAAAAATGATTATTTTTTTTCCCTACTTTCAAATTTTTTTTTTTCATTGATAAATTCTAAAGGTTTTTGGTCTGGCGGTCCGGTTAAAATGGTCTCGCGGGCCGTATACGACCCTGAGGCCGGACGTTCCCCACCCCTGCTTTAAAGAAACACATTAGATACATCAGATCTCAATATGAAGTTGGATATCTATACAAATAATGACAGGGCAATGTCTTAGGAACAAAAGGATGCCAAGTCTTTTAATGGAAATAAAAGTTTTCATCCTACAGAGGGCTCAATTGTGTAGACACCCTAAAATCAGAGTGAAATGAAGATGTGGCAGGCTAGTCCATTATTTCAAAAACTTAATTTCTGCAACTCAAAATGCTTTTCAGTATCTTGTGTGGCCCCCACGGGCTTGTGTGCATGCTTGACAACGTCGGGGCATGCTCCTAATGAGACAACGGATGGTGTCTTGTGGCATTTCCTCCCAGATCTGTGTGAGGGCATCCCTGAGCTCTTGTACAGATCTGAGGAGCAACCTGGCGCCGCCTAATGGACCGAAACATAATGTCCCACAGATGTTCTATTGGGTTTAAGTCAGGGGATCGTGAAGGCCATTCAATTGTTTCAATTCCTTCATCCTCCAGGTACTGCCTGCATACTCTTGCCACATGAGGACGGGCATTGTCGTGCATTAGGAGAAAACCAGGACCTACTGCATCAGCGTAGGGTCTGACAAAGGGTTCAAGGATTTCATCTGGAAACCTTATGGCAGTCAGAGCACCATTTCCTAGGCAGTAGGGGTCTGTGCGTCCCTCCATGGATATGCCTCCCCAGACCATCACTGACCCACCACCAAACCTGTCATGTTGAACGACGTTGCAGGCAGCATAACGTTCTCCTTGTCTTCTCCAGACTCTTTCACGTCTATCACAGGTGCTCAGGGTGAACCTGCTCTCGTCTGTAAAAAGTACAGGGCGCCAGTGGCGGACTTGCCAATTCTGGTGTTCTTGAGCAAATGCCAGTGGAGCTCTACGGTGCTGGGCAGTGAGCACAGGGCCCACTACAGGACGTCGGGCCCTCAGGCCATCTTCATGAAGTCTGTTCCTGATTGTTTGGGTAGAGACATTCACACCAGTGGCCCTCTGGAGGTCATTCTGTAGGGCACGAGCAGTGCTCAGCCTGTTCCGCCTTGCACAAAGGAGCAGGTATCGGTCCTGCTGATGGGTTGTGGACCTTCTACGGCCCTGTCCAGCTCTCCGAGAATAACCGCCAGTCTCCTGAAATCTCCTCCATGTTCTGGAGATTGTGCTGGGAGACACATTAAACCTTCTTGCTGCAGCACGTGTGGATGTGCCATCCTGGAGAAGTTGGACAACCTGTGCAACTTCTGTAGGGTTAAGGAATCGCCTCATGCTGCCAGTAGAGATAATTACTCAAGCCAAAACTAGCACGAGTGGAAAACCAGCCAAAAAAGATCAAGAGGGAGAAACTTGAAATGACCTCCACATGTTAAACCAGTCCTGTTTTGAGGGTTTTGTAATTGTTGCCACTTTAGTGCACCTGTCGTTAAGTCCATGAACACCAATACAGCTGAAAGTGATTAACAATGCCCTCAGCTGCTTAATCAACCAGAAAATTATCAGACAGGTTTAATTGATTTCATGCCAGGCCCAATAAAAAAAGTGTTCCTTAAATTTTTGTGAGCAGTGTAGTTCCCAGCCGGAGCTCGGCATTAATTCATCACGTGGTCATGACAGCACCCTCTTTTGCACCAAGGCTTAAAGTAGACATATCATGCTTTTAAATTCTTCCTTTTTGCATCTAAATCATTCAGTTGTGGTCCATATACAGTGGAACTGCAGTTCTTAGGTCTGAATTCCTCATTATTGTTTCTGTCAGACCCCTTCTCTACCTCTGTTCTGAGCAGAGTCTCAAAAATGGCCCGTTTTGGTACTGTCTCTTTAAATCTGAATGAAGCTCTGCAAACCCCGCCCCGTCCACTGAGCAAGACCTTGCACTCCACCCCAGTCGGACATTTTTGTAGTTTGATAGAGAAAATACTATTTAGAGTAGCAGAAGCGTTATATTTGCAATGTTTAAACATGACAGGCGAGTTTTCCACCACCCTGCCCTCCAACACGTGGACCCCCCCCCCCCCCCCCCACACACACACACACACATAACGGCTCCAAATGAAAGTAAAGCAATGGTGTATCACTGTAATTATTTGAACCATCAATACCAGCGCATTGGAAAATATCATTTAACACCTATGAATACCATATCTGCTACATATATTTATATATATATTTTTTATTTTGTTATTTTATATTGGTGTCCTAATGGCTGAAAATGGATAAAAAGCCCTTACATTTTGATTTAATTATAGGTTTGAGATTCCATAAAAAAAGCCAAATGCTTTACTTTTTTGAAGATAAATAGAATAAAGTACATTTCTCCCCATGTTTTAATATGTAATCACCAAAGTCCTAATGCTTACATCTTTACAGGTTTTTATTTACTTGCGCTGCATCTTTATTAAATGTATTTAGGTGTAACTGTGATAACTGTTCTAACATGCCCACAGAGGTTGAAATCAATACTGTAGAGAAATCCCCAAGATCGGCCGGCTTTGGTAACAAATAGGTAAATCTTACCTGCATTCTAAATAAGGTTAAATTAGGTTAAAGCCAGAATGAAGGAAACATGAAGCCAAATGAAATGCATGCTGGATCATCTTGGATTTGAGGCTGTCCTGTGTTCAACTACAGAATAAATGTTTACAAGGCCCAGTTTGGACCAGTACAACTAAGAAGAATTGTACAATCAGTGAATGTTTTTATTGTTTGTTTATATTAATTTACAAAGCAGTAATGTCACAGCAAACAAATAAAAAATATAATAATTGACTTTGGACACTTAATGTCTCCCCTTTTGGTTTTAGTTGTTACAGGCATTGTGCACACAGGTGATTTGTGTCCTGGTGATGGTGGTATGTAGGTCTCAGAGTTCCTGTCATCCTGTGTTGTCCTCAAGGATATGGCAGGAGTTTCCTGATGATGAGGGCCTCAAACCGGTCCTGGATTAAAGCAGGAGACGTAGGCAGAGACCTCCGTTGTCTGAATACTGAGACGAGAGGGTTGGTGGGATGTTGATCTTCTCTACCTCATCTAGAAACGGAGATGGTTCAGGGAAAACCTTTCCAAAGACCAGTTCCATGATGTCATCGACGTATGCTGAAATCATAAACAATAACTTTTGTTTACAAGCAGCTTTTGGAAAGTTGGTTCTGTTCTACTAATGTTTATAGTGACATTTTTGTTGTTGTTTTGGTTCATTATTTACTTTGCTTATAAGTTCACTTTGCTGCAGTGATTTAACAATTTATAAAAAATGTTAAAATACTGCCACTACAATTATTCCAATTATTGAAATCAAAATGCATATTAAAGAACAGCACAGTTAGACTTATTAAATGTTGCAGCTGTTTTTATAGACTTAGCTGATTTTTCTCCCTTCATGAACTTGGGGACAGACATTCTGTACACATGCTGCTCAGATCAGGTGGTTGTTTGCAGAAAAGAATGTAATTCAATCATTTCAACATAATGTTGTCTTTCCAAACAGCATTAAGACTAAACCAATAAAACATAAAATAAATCACTCTGCTGTCATCAGATGGAGTGATTCAGGGGGTGTAATGTTCTAATGATAGTGGCTTCTTAGAGGTCTGAGGTGTAGGGCTTACCTAAACATCAGACTTTATGAACAGCTGTGTCCCAACTGAGCACATCTGGGCTTTAGTCTGACATCCTGTCAGTGAAAGATGCTCCAGCCTCCTGGATGTGGACTCTAAAACAAGCAAAGGAACATTTTTACTTTGGTTATAATTATTTTACAGGTTATTTTAGCAGCTTTCTGACAGTCACGCTCATACAGAGTGTTAGTTTAGCTGTGTCTGACTTGATGCTCCGAGTTAGTTTTTATTTCTCCAGTGAGCCATGAAACCTCACCTGACTTCACTCAGATATTGTTCTTTAAAACTCGTATTAAATCCACTGTGTTGACGCATTGTAACGACCTTATTTCATGCTGTATTTTTGCAGGATATTTGCAGCATATAAGTTTACTTCACTCTCAAAAAGTAAGAGAGTCTCTGCTGGGCTGCAAATTATGAGCAGATATCTGGTATGATAAAAGGCGTTCATGAGAATTTGCATATCACGTTTTTTTCCACAAAGATCAGCCAAATCCACATTTATCTAGTTACTAAATAACTAGCACATAGCACTAGCTTAAACAGGCCTGATGCTAATGCTAGCAAAAACAATGGCCAGTAGCCCATAAATACAATTCTAAAGTAAAGTTTGCCGACATTTTAGAGTTATATGAAGCTTACCAATTGCTGCTGTGTTCGTTACTGCTATATTCAGAAGAAATTACCCCTCAAAGTCCTTCTCCGGACCGTGCTGGAGGACTTCATATGCTGTCTGTCTCTCTGCTGCCCTGCACTGGGAAAGTCTCCCGGCTCATTAGCCTGGTCACGGCCGGTCCACGTCTCCTTCTGTGTTTTTTTTAGCAGGTAGTCACCAGCCTGACGTGAAAACACTGCCACAGCACTCGTCCTTAAAGGGAATAAAACTTTAAAATTTGTGTGGCTCAGAAAAACAAACATTTGGGACTCTCCACTCCTGACTTCTTCATGGTCCACATTGGACTACAAAAATCTTAGCGAGAAGAAAAAATGGCAGATTTACCTTCTTTGTAGCCGGAGGTCCAAGACCATATTTGGAAGTTATCGTGACGACATAGTAAAAAATATGTAATAGTCAAATTTAAAAACTGTGGACAAATATGACCAAAACTTTATAATTAAATACAGAAATAGCACCTCTAGTGAATAATATAATATTTTTTGCACACTTAAACACTTAAAATGTGAAAAACACTGTATTAAGGGATAAAAAAGTGGGTTTTTCATGATATGTCTCCTTTAATGTGCGTTTATAAGACCGGCAAAGCCGGACTATTACCGCAATATTACTATCAAGCGTGGCGGCACGAATGCCACAAAATTCCCGCAACATGATGCCGCCATGGCGCGTTCATAAGACACACGTTGCAGTAATATTACACTGATTTGCCGGCACGGTGTGTCTTATAAAAAGGGCCTGTGTGTGTGTGTCTCTGTATCTTATAGAATATGTTCGTGCGTGTGTTTGTGTGGTTACCTATGTGTGCAGGTCTATTGTTTATTAGTTGGATCCCCATTAGTCATCAAAAAAAATTGACAACTACCGGTACTCTTCCTGGGGTCCTTTACCAACAAAAGTCATAAACAGACAAAAATACAATACATTTATCAACCATACCCCATATAACAATCCCATCATTTTCATACACCATTCATTACCAAGAATATTATAAGATCATACAGTAATGTAGATATACATATATTTGAATAAAATGTCAACAAACTTTTTATCATGATAACACCCTATTAAAACCATAAATGACCGCTTAAAAACAAATAAAACCAAGCACCATTAAATCAAATTAAATTAAGAAAGGCATAAACCTTTTAAGAAGTTTTTTAAAAGTTACTTTACTAGCAGCTTCAGTTACCACAGTCGGTAGTCTATTCCAGATTCCTATTGCTCTAAACATAACAGATCTACACACTGCCTCAGTTCTGGGTCTTGGACACACTAAGTGTCCATGAATAGCTTGTCGAGTAGGATAGCCATGTCTGTCTCTCACATACTGTAAAAATGCGTACAAACTTGTAGGCTGTCTACAATGGCAGATATTCCAAAAAAAAAGAAAACATTAAATTACACTTCAGCCTGTCCTCCACTCTGAGCCAAGAAAGATTTTCATGTAGGGCTAACGTCCCTTCCCTTGAATAAAAGGGAAGACCCAGGGCTAGCCTGGCTGCTTAATTTTGCATTGTCTGAAGTGTAGTCAAATGTTTTTTTACTGCACCCGACCATACCACTGAACAGTAATCCAAGTGGGACAGCACTAATGATTTAACTACAAGAACTTTGGAAGATGGTGTTAAAAACTCACTACATCTCCTTATGCACGCAATACTTCTGCCCATTTTCTTCACAACTGTATTTGTGTGAATTGCTATTTGTTTGTGGGTGTTTGAAAGTGGATTAGTCACCAAGGCTGTTGTTTTGTTTTTGTTTTTAAATGTTGTGTATGAGATGAGGGAGAGGCTCCCTGCAGCAGCCCAGTCCCCAACAATGCCAGAGTCTGGGGCCACGCATGCCCCTGCAGCCGATAGCCACCGGCGGATGGGCACCAATCACTGGCTGTTTAATTGTTAAATAAAGTCCAGCTATTAATGACTGGTAAATAGCTTGTGTTTCTTACAATAAATTTACATTTAGTGTTTTGGAGTTTTGAGGGAAGTTTTTTTTTGTTTAAAATGTATTTTTGTTAGGAGTCTTTTTAAATTTGGTTTCAACTTTGTTTTTTATTGTTTGAAGTACTTTTTTGATTGATTAAAAAACGACACAAGATAAACTCTTTATTAAAGAACACAAGAAACTGTAGAAAGAGTAAAGATTTAGCTTTTATTCTTGGACAGATGGACTATTCTGGTTGGCTGCTCTGAAGGGAAAGATGGTTCTATCAAATGAATGCCTATCCTGTACTTCTATAGACAACCAATATTTCTTATGGCGCTTACACACTAGCACCGGGTCGGCTCTGATCGGTTGGCCTCAGTCGGCCCCACCAGGTTGTTTACACACGTCGTCCAGGACACCCTTTGGAATGCGGACGTGATAGGCGGTCTCAGAAATGCGCGCGGAAAATTGGTGTGAATATATCAGTGATGTGGGCGGGTCAAAGGAGCGCGGAGAAGTCTGCGCGGTGTCTTCCTTATTAGAAAAGGCTGTGTGGCAGCACTGTGTGTGTGTGTGCGCTGCGCTCCTCACAGCCGACAGGAACAGAGAAACGGCTGGGCGGGTCAAAGGAGCGCGGAGAAGTCCGCGGTCTCTTCCTTATTAAACAAAGGCTGTGTGACAGCACTGTGTCAGTGTGTGTGTGTGTGTGTGTGTGTGTGCGTGCTGCACTCATCACAGCAGACGGAAACAGATAAAACAGCTTCAGTCAGAGGCTTGTTAACTCCTCCGCATTCAGAGTTATACTAAAGCGCGCATGCGGGAAACCCCCACTGGCGGATTCTATCCGCTAATCGGAGGTTCCCCCTAAAGGTAGGCGTGAATTTGAGCCGATCAATGAGTCGGCAGTGGGTGTGTTGGCCCGGTTTCGGCGCGAGTCAGACCTCCTTCGGATGAGGGCCGAAAACACGTACGGTTCAGCTCCGGAAAATCCCGGGCCACCCGGATGTGAAAGGAACTTACCCAATCCCGCCCGTTCCGAGCCGGTGCTAGTGTGTAAGCGCCATTAGAGACCCCAACCCTTCCTTTGTCTATTGCCTACTCCCTCACCCAAAAACACACCTGCTCCATCAATCTGCTTCATTCACACCAAATCTCCATCCCACATATCTCCTCTGTCTACCTAAGAGGCCCAAAATTCAATTATTGCCAGGGTGCATAGAGAGGCAAACTCAGCTGCACCGGTGCTTCTAAAAGGGATTGACTTCACTTCACAAGCTGAAAACATCCTCATGGCAAAATGCTGAAATTTCTGCTTTGCGTGTTCTTTTTACAATAGATTACGCAATGGCGGCACAAAAGGAGGTATGGGGGCGGTCTCTGCACTGCTGCGAACTTCCATGTATCTTAGACATAACTTGCTTTTTATTGCGATCGAAGCCATGCTCATTAAGTTTTTTTGACATTCCGCTCCTAAAAGCGGCTGTCCTCCACAGTCCCCGTGAACTGTCTGGTGATCTGAGCTCCAGCTCTAATGGAGAGAAGCTCCTGGAGCTCTGTATCGCTCCAGTTTATCATCTCAGCTGATTCTGTTTAAAAAAGCAAAACTTATGCCCGTGTTTACTTTCATTTTCAATGTAGTTGCCAGCTGGAACTCGGCAGTAACTCCCCACATGATCATGACACCTCCCTCTGTTTCTACCAAGCGTGGCGGCACGAATGCTGCAAAATTCCCGCAACGTCATGCCGCCATGGCGCGTTCATAAGACACACTGCTGCGGCAATATTAAGCTGATTTGCTGGCATGGTGTGTCTTATAAAAAGGGCTTGGGAGACTGCTAGGGCATCACAAGGAATCTGCAGGCAGCACCCATCATGTACTGTGATGTCTATAGGAGCTTTCGGTCAGAGTAGTTCTAGGAACTGAGTTCCTAGAACCATCCTCTTAGATTTTAGTTCCTAGAACTACCCCTCCCAGGGGAACCTTTTCAGATTGCATTCGCACAGGAGTCGGGACGTTTGGTAGAGGCGGGTGTGACGAAACCGCCTGCGACAGTCACGTGTTAAGTCACGTGATCTACTCATCACAGTCACGAGCCGGAAACCAATGAGAAAATAAACAACACTGCGACGCTAATGGAGAGCGAGGAGGCAACTCTGTTCCAGACAGCTTGACAGGAATACGTAAGATGAGAGATCAAATCACAAATATCACATCGAGGCTGCTAGAGCACGCAGAGAGAGTCGGGAGATGAAGAATCCAGCGGCAAGCGATACTCCGTTTTCATGGAGGAAGACAGGAAAGCTGCGCCGCAGACGAGACATGTAAGTTTAACCTATTAAACACGCGCTGATTGTACAAATATCATATGATTAGACGGTATGCTATTTTTGTTGAGCAGGTTACATAAACTGAATATTTCAGATTATATTTTAACTCGTGTTCTGTTTGCGTTTAGATGTTGTGACTCGTTGCTCAACTCTTCACCGTCCGCCTGGGTCCAGATGAAAGCTCATGACTGGTGGGAAAATGTTGTTCTAAGTTTTACTGATGACTGGTGGAGAATTACCATTTGTCTAGACTACGTCTGTTGCCACCTGAAGCCTGCCCTGGAGAGACTGGACACTACTTATCTCTGTGCTGTAGCTTGAAAAGAGCTGCTGTTGTCATATGGACTGTTGTGTGTTCATAACCTCTGTGAGAGGCACGGTGAGGATAAAAGAGGAGTGAAAACGACCAGTATCTGCAGCCAGATGTTCCAGTACAACCACCTGCTGCAGATCTGATGTTACCTTGTGTCTTCCAACTGATCACTAAACACTTTTCATAATAAATCACATTTTGGAAGTTTGACGGAGAGATCATACGTGTGGACATGAATTCACACTATTAAAGACAAAATGTTCCTTTGGAAGTTGTCACACTTTGTTCAAAGTGATTTTATATGCTAAATAAATATCCCATTACCTGACTCTAAGCTTTGTGTGAATATTTAAGTCACTAGGAAATCTGCAGCAAGCTTCTAAGGTTACTGAGCACTCACTGAAGGTGTTATATGTGACTGATGGTTTAGAAAAAGGATGAGACTTTCAAAAATGTGCAACATGTGAGGGTTAAAATGTAGAAAGTAGTGTGGTTTTTTTCAGATGTGTGCTTTAAGTGGACCCAAAATATATGAATGCCTGAACTTTGTTAACTGATACACTTCCTGCTGTAATCTGGGCTGTTATAAAGCTGAGTAACTGAAGTAGATTACACACCTGAGGATAAGAAATGCTTAATGTGAGCAAATAGTTCATATTTAGTGTGACCAGACTACATCTACCTGACATCACCAACAAAGACAAAAATACTTCTTTTAAGTTATTTATTAAAAACATGCATGTAACAAACTCAAAAACACGTGTTTCAGTGCAACAAATAACTATTCACATGTCCATGATATGCTATTTACATATATGTAGTCACTAGTTCACTTCTTTTTATCTGCTGTGTTCACTGCAGACGAGGTCCTCCATAAAAAGTTTCTGCTGGTGGTTGTCTTCTGCCAGCTCCTCCTGCAGAGCTGTGTGCTCAGCCTCTGACCCAAGCATCTCCTGCACAGCAGCCAGAAGTGTGCACTTTTTCTCCTTCCTGGAAACAAACATGAGGGTGGAGATAGAATTAACACACAAGTTACATATAATACACTAAATACTAATTCTGTGGATTTAGATGTTTGTACCAGGTCTGGGGTGGCAGACCTGGCTGATTCTGGCTGAAAGAAGTTGATATCACTGGCTCTGGTGTAGCTGCTGGATGGACAAACATTTCAGAATAAAACAGAAGTCATAAAAATACCTCCATCAGTAGCATGCAGTGTCCCAAGCTAACTTATTGGCTCTGTGATAAGTTATAAACCACACATAATCAAATAAGCCCACCATGAAAACGTAATAGATAATAAAAACTGCACTGTTTACCATAAAGCGAATGCACATAAAATATATTAAAGAAACGTAATTGAGTGCGTGCGTGTTTGCGTTGTTTGTGTTCGCGCATGTGGTTCACGTGCAAGGAACAAAGGAGAAATTCACCGAAAAGAAAACTAAAATGACGCCATACTAATTTGGTACAAACATATGCTAGCTATCGGCGGCTATCGCTCTGAGATTTAATCCCGAAATGGAAAATTTCCTTTTGCAAACTTCCGTTACATCAAGAAAAGCGGCGAAACATTTGTAAATGCATTAAGACTGTTTTCTTTACCTGTTCGTTTTTGGCGAGGTGTGCTGGCAGTGGCAGGAATATCCAGGATGCGGTCTGTCTCTAAATAAACAAACGTGAATCGGAACATCGATCGGAACACAAAAGATGCGGAAATATAGCAAGGGGCGGAGCTTATGGGTTCACCAAGCACCGACGTCATGTTAGTTCCTCGGGAACCACGAAAAGTCCCTGCCTCTGAGTTGGAGCTAAAATGGTTCTAGGAACTGCGGGGGAAGGTTCCTAGTTCCTATCTGTCCGAAAGCGAGCAAAAACGGGCTGGTTCCTAAAAAGGTTATAGGAACTACAAAAGGTTCCTACAGTCCGAAAGGGCCTTATCAGACCTCTGGCTCACTCAGAATGATAAAGCACCGCAAGATCAGAAGGTTGCATTACAAACCAGCGTTTAGAGGAAAGCTGTATGTAAATGAACCCGGAGGAAAGGAAATAATCAGAAAAAAGATGAAGAAATCACCTTCTTACTCTTCCCTTTTTAAAACCCAGACAAGGTTAACAGGCTCCTGCACACTCTTGGTATCTGAAACAAACATGAGGATCTTCCACAAAGACGCATCCTTTCTCAGTTACCATAGTAACAAGATTTATTATAAAAGCAACAGTTTTCCCCAAAGCCCTTGTGTAGCACAGTATAGAACAGGGTTGCCCAATCCTGGTCCTGGAGGGCCGGTATCCAGCAGATTTTAGTGGTGTCTCTGCTCCAACAAACTTGATTCAGTGATTGAAACACCTGTGCAGCAGCTCACCAAGCTCTGCAGAAGCCTGCTAATCACCTGCTGATTGAAATCAGGTGTGTTGAAGCAGAGTTAAAACTAAAATCTGCTGGATACCGGCCCTCCAGGACCAGGATTGGGCACCCCTGGTATAGAAAGCAGTGGAGCATATAGTATCAGACATGAGATGACAATGACAGCTTTCAACTGACTACTGCACCAGTCTTTTCTTCCAGGACCTATTGTTATTAATGCTGGGGGAATGAATCACACTAGCACAGCAGTGTGACAGCAGGCGCCTCTTTGCTTGTGCTGCAGGGAGTGCTGACTGGTGGCATTTGATGGAGATATTTACCATCAAAACAATCCTGCAACCAAGATTCACGTATAGCTGCAGTGCAAACAATTAAGTTTGCACTGCATCGTGTGTGTTACACTCCCGCCCGCACCCGCAAAACTCAGAGAAATTATTCCCGCACAATAAAAGAGATGCATTGATTTTGTGTCCTCTCTGGTCCCGCAGGAGAAAACATGTCATTTTATAGGCTATTAACTACTGCTGGGTATTGCGGCCAATTTCCTAAATCAATTCAATTTCGATTCATAAGGCTCTGAATCGATTAATCACGATTCGATTTGATTCAATTAAGTCTGGTCTGAAATAATTAAAGGGGTCAGCACCTATAATACCGTGGATATCTACATCCTATTATAGTCTTTTAGACCATTAAACTAAATTGTATTGGAAAAATAAATAAAAAATGTGATTGTTTAATCCTTTATTGTGAAGGGCATATTTTCTCGCGAGATCACACGCGATATTTTGGCTGTCTCGGATGCGCGTGGGACTGAGGAGCGCGTTCATTGGTGGAAGGAAGCAGGAAGCAGGACGCGGCTTCAGCGTCTCACTCCAAAACAACAAAAGTTATAACTGAACCCGACCTGGCAGTGACCTACGGGATCTAACCGTGTATTTACGAGCCCGGGCCTCGCCTCGTGTGTAATGGCGTCCTCCTTTGTTGTTGAGTTGGGAGAGAAGCAAGCTCATCCAGGCATCACCTCTTATGCTGTTGTGAAGCTGGAATACACACACCGATCGGAGTTTTGTCTCCCGTAACACGAATTATAACACGAGTCGTCAACGGTAAGACATAATTTATGCGTTTCACGTTATGAAATGAGCTTTGTTGTGCTTGTTGTGGTTCATATTTGTTTATATTAGGCCGTTGTGCCGACATATACGGCCAGAACTCAATTCTCGTGTTGGAGTGCGGGTGCTCGTGGGGTGCATGTGAGCTGGTTTAAGAAGGCAAGATTAAACAAACGCGTCAATGTTAAATATCGGCTTCTCAGCCAGTGAAAAATCATTAGGAAGCCATTATAGACATGTTTTTAAGTGGAAAAGTGAAGATTTCAGGTGATGACCCCTTTAAAATGTTGAGGTCTCCCATTAAGAAGCATTAACACGGGCTCCCTTCAACCACTCTTAGACTGCTTGGAGGAGGCCAAAGCTCTGGAATGAGCTGCCTGCAGCTGTGAAACAGGTTCCCTCACTCAGCATTTTTAAGAGCCAACTGAAGACACACTTTTATTCACTGGCTTTTACTCACATTGATCAGCGGTAAGGGGTGGTTGCTGCTTGTCTGCTGGTCCCTCTCCCCAGCTACTTGGGCCAGCTCCTCCGGGGGAATCCCAAGGCGTTCCCTGGCCAGCCAAGAGACAAAGTTCCTCCTGTGTGTCCTGGGTCTTCCTTTGGGTCTCCTCCCGGTTGGACGTGCCCGGAAAACCTCACCAGGGAGGCGTCCAGGAGGCATCCTAATCAGATGCCCAAGCCACCTCAACTGGCTCTTCTCGATGTGGAGGAGCAGCGGGTCTACTCCGAGCCCCTCCTGGATGACCGAGCTTCTCACCCTATCTCTAAGGGAGAGTCCAGCCACCCTGCGAAGAAAACTCATTTCGGCCGCTTGTATCCGCGATCTCGTTCTTTCGGTCACTACCCAAAGCTCGTGACCATAGGTGAGGGTAGGAACGTAGATCGACCGGTAAATTGAGAGCTTCACCTTTCGGCTCAGCTCTCTCTTCACCACGACAGACCGGTACAACGCCCCCATCACTGCAGACGCAGCACCAATCCGCCTATCGATCTCACACTCCACTCTTCCCTCACTCGTGAACAAGACCCCGAGATACTTGAACTCCTCCACTTGGGGCAGGACCTCGTCCCTGACCTGGAGAAGGCATTCTACCCTTTTCCAACTCAAGACCATGGTTTCGGATTTAGAGGAGCTGATTCTCATCCCAGCTGCTTCACACCCGGCTGTGAACTGCTCCAGCGAAAGCCGGAGATCACGTTCTGACGAAGCCAACAGGACCACATCATCTGCTAAAAGCAGAGACCTGATCCTTAGGCCACCAAAACGGATCCCCTCACCACCTTGGCTGCACCTAGAAATCCTGTCCATAAGTTATGAACAGAATCGGTTACAAAGGGCAGCCTTGGCGGAGTCCAACTCTCACCGGAAATGAGCCCGACTTACTGCCGGCAATGCGGACCAAGCTCTGACACTGGTCGTACAGGGATCTAACAGCCCGTATCAAGGGGCCTGGTACCCCATACTCCCAGAGTACCCCCCACAGGGCCCCCCGAGGGACGCGGTCGAACGCCTTCTCCAAATCCACAAAACACATGTAGATTGGTTGGGCGAACTCCCACGCACCCTCCAGGACCCCCCCCCAAGGGTATAGAGCTGGTCCAGTGTTCCACGGCCAGGACGAAAACCACATTGCTCCTTCTGTATCCGAGGTTCGACTATCCGACGGACCCTCCTCTCCAGAACCCCTGAATAGACCTTACCAGGGAGGCTCAGGAGTGTGATCCCCCTGTAGTTGGAACACACCCTGCGGTCCCCCTTTTTAAATAGGGGGACCACCACCCCGGTCTGCCAATCCAGTGGAACTGCCCCCGATGTCCACGCGATATTGTAGAGCCGCGTCAACCAACACAGCCCCACAACATCCAGAGCCTTAAGGAAATCTGGGCGGATCTCATCCACCCCCGGAGCCTTGCCACCGAGGAGTTTTTTGATCACCTCAGTGACCTCTGCTCCAGAGATTGGAGAGCCCAACCCAAAATCCCCAGACTCTGCTTCCATCCTGGAAGACGTACCGGTGGGATTGAGGAGGTCTTCGAATTACTCGGCCCACCGATTCACAACGTCCCGAGTAGAGGTCAGCAGCACACCCTCCCCACTGTAAACAGTAATCTACAGTGGTAGTGCACTGCTTTCCCCTCCTGAGACGCCGGATGGTGGACCAGAATCTCTCGAAGCCGTACGGAAGTCTTGTTCCATGGTCTCACCGAACTCCTCCCATGCCCAGGTTTTTGCCTCCGCGACCACCCAAGCCACATTCCGCTTGGACTGCCGGTACCTATCAGCTGCCTCCGGAGTCCCACGGGCCAAAAGGACCCAATAGGACTCTTTCTTCAGCTTGACAGCATCCCTAACCGCCGGTGTCCACCAGTGGGTTCGGGGATTGCCGCCACGACAGGCACCGGCCCGCCCTGCGGCCACAGCTACGGTCAGCCGCCTCGACAATGGAGTCACGGAACATGGCCCTTTCGGACTCAATGTCCCCCGCTTCCCCCGGGACATGTTCGAAGTTCTGTCGGAGGTGGGAATTGAAGCTCCTTCTGACAGGAGACTCTGCCAGACATTCCCAGCAGCCCCTCACAACACGTTTGGGTCTGCCAGGTCTGACTGGCATCTTCCCCCACCATCGAAGCCAACTCACCACCAGGTAGTGGTCAGTTGACAGCTCCGCCCCACATTTCACCCGAGTGTCCAAGACATGCGGCCGCAGATCAGATGAAACGACAACAAAATCGATCATCGACCTGCGGCCTAAGGATCATTGGGACACTCAAACCCCTCCACCAAGATAAGGTTGCAGCCCAGGGAGAGGTTTTTATGTCAATCTGTGATAATTTGTTCAGCGCTTCGTTTGTCCCTCACCATGTGAAGGCGCTTTATAAGTAAATAAACCTGAACCTGATTGTGAAAAGAGGGCAACCAAGTGCTCACTCGGTGTGGAACCAGAACCAGGACATACTCTTGATGGGACTGATCTATACCTTGAGTATCCAAAAAATCTTAAGTGCACATTTGAAGTGTTCCAGAACCTTTTCTTGGGAGTTGACTGTGCTAAATTGCATCACAAGGTCCAGAGCCTCAAATACTGCCTAAGATACTGGAATGTTTGTGTGCAAGTTCAAGGACAGAAAGACTTTTCTAGACTTCAACTTTTGTGGTTGCATTTCCATATATATATATATATATATATATATATATATATATATATATATATATATATATATATATATATATATATATATATTCAATTCAGTTTATTTATATAGCGCCAAATCACAACAAGAGTCGTCTCAAGGCACTTCACAAAGTAAACATTCCAATACAGTTCAGTTCATTAAGCCAATCAGTAAAAAAGTTTCCTATATAAGGAACCCAGCAGATTGCATCAAGACACTGACTGTGTGTTGATACAATCCTCATACTA